>CM077152.1:51412521-51959381 GCA_039583875.1 Platanthera guangdongensis
GTTGCTGATCATGGATTCAAACTGCATATTTTGGAGTGAGCAACCAGAGGTAGCTCAAGTGATTTATCCACCTCCGATTTTGACATGGTCAAGCAGATGTCCAGATAATGTATAGTCCAACTGAAGGGAAGCCTAATGTTATTCTGGATAAAGTGGTTCAGCCTATTTCTGCAGCTATGCAAGAGGCATTAGAGAAAGAAGAAGAGGCAAGGCAAGGTTGTCAAAGAAGAGTTTAGGGAACAAGCAGAACAAAGACCAGATTTTGAACAGTGGAGCCCTACCTCTAGAAATATATTTTAACTGCCTGGAAAGCTGCCAAGGACAATGCTCATGAAAGGAACAAGTGGTTCTCTGAAGCAGAATGGAGGAAACATGAAATCAGACAGGAGGCCATTATTCAATATAGAAGAAAGACAAAGATGGGAAAGCTACCTCCTACTGCAGTGGAGCCTAGCAAGTACTTCCCCAAGCCATACCACTATTTTGAAAGGCAAAAAATCAAAGCCAGAAGAGCTGAAGAAGAAGGACTTAAAAGGCAAGAAGCCTGCTGATGCTGCAACTGCTGAAGCCACTGTCAAAGCTCAAGTCCAATCAGACAAAGGCATTGTTATCAAAGAACCAGATCAGAAATAGATTAGAAATTGACTTGAAGATTGTTGTAATCTTTTGAATGAAAAACATTTTTGTAAACCATTGAAGATGTATTAGAAAAATGTTAGACCAATATATGATAAATATACTTCATGATTGTTCTGAGAATATGTCTATTTTCTTGTTTGTTCTGCAATGTTGAATGTATATACATGTGTGAAATATTACATGTTTATGTTTACCCTGCTGTTTATAACTGCTTTACATCATTCTGTAATTTTTAATTATGAATGGTGTATATCATTGACTAAAGGTTATGACTTCTCCAAATAGGGGGAGATTGTTGGGTACATTGGTCCCAATGTACCTGATTTGAAGAAGCCTCACCCAACTCAATGATATACATCATAATGTATTTGATGTATGTTTGAGTTACTTGTGCAGGTTAAGAAATCACTGGACTGAAGCAAAAAGTTTCTAAGTCCATGTGTCGACACCCAGAGGGAAAGTGTCGACACTTAAGAAAGCTTGTGTCGACACCCAGACAAGCAGGTCGACACTTGGAGTCATTGTGTCGACACCTGGGATGTAGAGTCGACACCAGACAGAAAGTGTCGACACTTGGCTCTGTGTCGACACTCAGTGAAGAAAAGTGCAGACAGAAAGTGTCGAAACTTGGAGCTGTGTCGACACTCAGTGAAGAAAAGTGCAAACAAAAAGTGTCGACACTTGGAGTTGTGTCGACACTCAGCAAAAGTCTGCAGAGTCTACGTACAAGTGTAGACACTCAACACAATGTGTCGACACTATGCATAAGAGTCAGCACTTTAAGTAAGTGTCGACACTCAACACAATGTGTCGACACTCAACAGAGAGTCAGCATTTGAAGTATGTGTCGACAACCCAGAACAATGTGTCGACACACAACTGAAGACTCAACACTGGAAGAAAGTGTCGACACATGGAGCTGTGTCGACACTTGCAAAGAACAAAAAGAACAACAAATTATTCTAAGTATAAGTTTCGACACTATGGGAATGTGTCGGACACTCAGCTGAAGTCTCAACGACAAGAAGGTGTGTCGACACAAGGAGAGCTGTGTCGACACTCAGCAAGATTCAACATAGAAGACTATGTGTCGACACCAAGAAGCAGTGTCAACACTTGACAGATTCAACACAAGAGATGTGTCGACACAAAGGAGGTGTGTCGACACATAGAAGATTCAGCAAAAGCTAGAAGAACAAGTACTTGTGTCGACACTCAATTTCAGTGTCGACACATGCAGAAGAATCTGTGTCGAGACATACAAGGAGTTGTGTCGACACCTTGTAGACTTGTGTCGACACTTACACAACATGTGTCGACACTTGGACTATAAGTGTCGACACTTAAAGACAGAAAGTCTCGACACTTACAGACAGTTAGATTTTCAAGAAGTGACTGGATGATTTGACAGCTGCCGTTCCAGCCGGTCTACAGCACCAGTCAGAGATATCAGAAGTCAGTTATGGACCGGTCCAGCCGGTTACCATGAAGAAAGCCTATAAATAGGCACCTACAGTTTACAGAAACTGGTGTGGAAAGTTGTTGAAAGAAGTTCAAAGTTGTTGATCAGATTATTGAAGTAATTATAGTGTTACAAAGAGGATCAACACAAGAAGATCTTGCAGTTCAAGTGCAGATCTAAGAAGTTGGAGAGAGAGGGCTCCATCCAGAAATCAGCCTCTGGAACTAGGCTGAGAAGAAGGATTCAGATTCAATTCTAGATCTTAAGTGGCAGAGGTCAAGGAACAACTGTAGAGATTCAGTCTTATTCATTCTACTCAAGAAGCTTTGAAGAAAGCTAAGTCAGGGTGAATCCAGCTGAGTTCTTCCAAGAACTCATCAAGAATCTCTCAACTCCCCTCCTTTAATTCTGAGTTGTAAGAGATTATTTGTATTACATTTTTAACTTGTAGGATCCATTTGGATCTGAGTGAATTGTAAGCCTATATCTATAAAGCTGAGGGTAGGGCTTGCTAGCCTGAGTGTAGGAGATTGAGATCTCTGAGTGTAGGCCTTGTTGGCTGAGTGTAGGCCTTGTTGGCTGAGTGTAGGCCTTGATTGGCTGAGTGTAGGCTTTGGGACAAAGCTGAGTTGTAAGGCTTTGGGCTTGAGGTGTAGGAACCAATTTGGGTTCTGAGACAGTGCAGGAGTTTGGCCGAATCTAGTACACTGCTAGATAGGCGAAGGGGGAAAGTGGATGTACCCATATCTTGGGGAACCACTATAAATCACTGTGTGCTGTACTGTGCTGAAATTGTTGCTGTGTATGATGTGTTTGCTGTGATAAACTAGTTAGATTGCTGTGATATAACTGATTGCTGCCAATAAGTTAGAAAAGGATTATGTCACCTATTCACCCCCCTCTAGGTGTTTAGGTACCATATCTTTCAAGATACACATGACAATTCTTGAAAAATCGTCTTAAATGTAATCAGATACTTCTTCCCCCTCTAGTGACGTGGCTACGAAAATCACAGAGGTCTGAATGTATCAACTCAAAGAAGTTTCGTGCTCCTAGAACCAATTTGAATGGCTTTCTAGTGATTTTGGTTTGAGCACACAACCTCACACTTGTCAAATCGAATCGACAGATCTAAGGGAATGTTATTACTCTTCGCTAGATCTAGCATTTTCCTATAGTTCACGTGTCCAAGTCTGTTATGTAACAACTTAGGATCAATAAGGTTCGAACTTATTTGGTTAATGCTATCGTTGTTTAAGCTAAGTCTATACATTCTGTTGATCAGGTACGCACACCCAAAATAATGTGAATTTACCGTTAGGTCATTCTACCATTTTGAGTTTGTGAAGGACATCCCAGCCTTATCTAACAGACTCATTGAAATCAGATTTTTAGTTAAAGATGACACTATTTAACATTAGCAGAAAAAGAGTTTTACCTGATGAGAGGACAAGCTCGGCTGTCCATCATGGTCACCTCAGTCTCTCCTCCATTGCAGTTCTCCACCTTCTCCTGGACCGCCTTGACCTCAGCAAGTACCCCCTGTCATTCGTCACATGACAGGTAGCACCGCTATCAAGCCACCACTTAGAGGACGAACTGCGGTGACTGCTCCCGATCATAGCCACGAAGGACTTGGGATCTGAGGCATCAGCAGCATGTTCGCCACATTTTGCGGGGCATTCTCCTTTTCTTCTTAGGAGCCTGCACTCAGCCGCCCATGTCCCCACTTGCCGCAATTGTGGCACTTGCCCCTCTTCCTTTTGAAAAAGGCTTTTTAGGCGCCAACTGTGCAGAGGCCTCACCTTTGGGTGCTGGTGGCTTCCTTCGAGGCTTGCTGGGTCGAGAAACGAAGTTGACAGCCTGTGAGGACTGACCAACTTGTTCCAAGCTCTTACCAGCGATGTTTTGATCCTCGATATGAATGAACCTTTTGAGTCATCCAATGCCATCTTTTCCTTCAGTCTGTGCATTTCAGTCTTGAAGGTCAACCACTCAGGAGGTAGCTTGCTAAGTATCAGACATACAAAGAGATTATCAGAGATGTCGGACTTATCGTCCGCCAACTTGAGACGCAGACTCTCCAGTTCAATTATTTGAGAGGTGATTGACGAGTTTAAATTAAACTTTGAAGTGAAGAGTCTCTCCCCAGGAGAGTCCTCGACAACCCCTCTTCCTTCTGGAAGTGCGCATTCAAGCGATCCCAAATCTCCTTTGCAGTCTTATGACTGCTGTAGGTCAGGGCGAGTCTAGGGTTCAGTGAATTTAAGAGATAGTCCCTGCAGAAGTCTTCGTCTTTTCTCCACTGAAGTTCGTTCACGTCCTCTTCGGTAGTGGCAAAGTCACTCAGACCGTGTAGAAAATCTCACGTTCCTTCATACCAAGTTGGACGTGCAGCTTCCATGCGTGGAAGTCGGAGAGATCGAACGACTGTAGCTTGACGATGTCGTATGAGGTAATCTTCGACATCTCGCTAAAGCTAGAACAGTAAAAACCAGAAAGAAGTCACCTGATCCGCGCAGAGACGACCCAGTGTCTTCAGATGCAATCCAAAAAAGTAATTCCCTCCACAAGAAACGAGATGGCAAGCACTAAAGAGACCTAGATCTGTTGATCTGGATCACATGAACAGAGCTCCACAACTTCCTGTAACTCCTCTTGGCTTTAGGAGGAAGTCCCTGCAGATTTGATCTGGATCTGTATCCGCTCCTTGCAGATATGCTTTTTGATGTTTTTCTTACATTAATCACCTCCAAGAAATGAGTCCAGAGCAGCAAGATGGAAAAAATAAACAGGGCAATAGGTCTGCATCCTAGTAGATCTGTATGATCTTCAACAATTTTTTTGTTTGTTCCTTCAGCAGAGCATGGAGTCGGTCGGATCTACGCATAGGGAGTAGATCGGATCAGAAGGCGGCCAGATCTACAGGGAAGAACTCCTGAAGTGAAGGCAACTTCTGCAGCTCCGGCAAGAAAAACATGCAGTGCTGGCAATGATCTAGATCTGCACCTGAGATATTTTCTGCGATAGAGAAGAACAACGAAGAACATACTCTCCTCCTCCGATTTGGCAGAGATCTGGAACAACAATCCGGCCGCAGCAACGACGGATCTGAAACCAGCGACCTTCGTCTGATCGACCTAGGATCTTTTCCTTCTTCTCGATCGACTACAGATCTCAATCGGTAGCCAGAGAAAATCGATCGCGGCGAACGACGATGGCGGCCACGGGAAAACTCGCGAACGGCGGGAGCGACAGATCGGAAAATCGATCGCGATTGCAGAAATCCAGGTCCTTCCCGATCAGCAACCCTAGATCTGCGATCTCTCTGCCTCCTTTGCATTCACAGCGGATCGATGCGGGAAATCGCCGAACGCCGGAGCAGTGGGGTGCGGCGGAATCGCGAAAATGGCAGAACCGGGAGCGGAAACCCTAGGAGCGGGTACTTTGAGAATGTGGAAGGGTTGATCCGCTCAAAGTATTCTACAATACCTCATCTATGTATGTAATGAGTATTTATAGTACTTCCAGCGTAGAGCAAGACCCTAGTACGACACGAACCCGTTAACCTATTCCGAGTCGGTCTCGACACGTGCGGACATATAATTAATAACCTAACAGAATCATGCATAAGATGCACCACAAATATCAAAGACATGTCATTCGTTTATTGCGTAGCGTGCAGAGGTGCACTGCGATAAATGTACTGGAGCCAAATGTGACCAACACAACACAATTTATGCAAGTATTTGATATCTTCTAAGTTATTGACTTAGCCTCCGTTTGGGGGGACTTATTTTCACCGTCAAGCGGTTACAACCGCATGAACCGAACCTTAATTAAGTTTCAGTTCATGCAGTCGTAACCGCTTGACCTGTGAAAATAAATCCCCCCAAACGAAGCCTTATACTCCTTCAATGGTATGAGACAAAGTCAGATTTATAATGATTTCACTCACATTACTAATTAAATTTAAGCCAAAGTCTCATTTATGAAGAATTAAATCCTCCGGTCGAATACCCTCAAATGAATACATGATATGCCCCATCTTATAATAATTTGCTTTATCCTTCAAAATTTGTGTTAGTGTTCCGTGCATCTTATAGTAATTTTGACTTGAGGTGGCTCATTTAAAGTGAATCGACTGAAACTCGCATCATGATTTTGAGTCAAAGCATAGAATAATGATCAACTTATAAGCTGTCAAGGATGATTTTTTCTGCTAAACGTACTATGCTTGGTGCATGGATAAGGAGTTTTTTCGCTAGCGGGGGCCATCTCTTTTCCCCGATTGCGAAAAAACCCGCTTAAGGTTCCTCCTCCTCAACCCCCGCGGAAACCTAGCTATAGCTGGCTTGATGGGACATTGCGAACACCAAATACGTGAGAGCTTCCTCAAAAATTTTCGCCGTCAGCTCACTGCTTCCGGTGAGGTTTTGAAACCCGGTGACTTTTAGTTCACTGCTCCCAAGAGCTGTCTGAGCTGCGTTGTTGTTGGTTAGTGCTTGAAACTAGTGTCATTTTAATCATTAGAACTTCCTTAGGGAGTTTAGGTGTTTAAAACTAGTTTTTCATGGCGATTTGCTTCCGACAAGTGCAAGAAAATGTCAGCTGTTGGAGCAACAAGTATCTAGGCCTCCTCTGAGAATGTTGATGAGGTAATGGAAGATGTAAACTAGTTTTTCGGTTTCAGCTCATTCATCATTTTTGTCTCGAAACACCACTATTCTCTCATTCTTCCCACCCCTATAGCTAGACTTCTTATATTTTATTTTTAACTGTATTTAGTATGTAAATTCCAATTATTTTTTAAAATAAACTGCATTTTATTCTTTATTTGCAGTTCAATTTTAATTAAGAGTATACTAATCCTTCACATGATTTTTTTTTCAGGTCCAAAAATAGTCTATTTTGTTTCCAATTGTGCATTCAAAAGATGAGGTGTATGCTATGTATTGTGAGTATACACATAACATAAGTTTCATTGTTCGGAAAAACATTTGACATATTTGACACACAAAAGGATTATAAAATGTCGAGAATATTGCTGCGTCAAAACTGGTTTGAAGAAGGTGAAACTGTCACCAAAGAAGTATCCCAAATTAGAAACACACATCAATTGTCTCGCTTGTATATATTTTACCGTTGATATAGATGGTATGAATTGGACAGTTACAAAGTTCATCGAGCAGCACAATCATCCACTAGTGACAAAGAAAGATATGTATTTACTGAGATCTCATCGTAACATTTCAAACATGCATGACTGCCTTATTAAGAATCCGACAAATGCGGGAGTTAAAACAGTTCATGCGTACAACATTCTTGTTGCGGGCTAACTCGATGCCCCGGTCGTACCGGATTCAATTGTACCGCCTTAGCTTTGGGGGGGGGGGGGTCGAGCGCGCACACAGTCAGAGAAAATGAAAGGTTGACTCGGGAATGTGATGACGTGGAAAAATCCCTTAATTGGGTAAAAAAACACGTGACCGGATCTGTGCCGGCAAAAATCCACTAGTTGCTTGCGGTTACAGTGCGTTTGGAGAATCGGGGCGACAGAACGCTCCCGTTACAACTTGAGGTGAGAGAAGAGAACTACAGCTCCCCGCGGGCAACAGGCTGCGTCGCGAGAGCGTTTTGGGTACTAGAATTCGAGTGGCGACACTGTTGCTCTGTAGCTTGGATTGCGGGTCCGTCGCGCGACTACTTGCGAGGAACGTCTTCTTCCTCCTCTGCTTGCTCTGGAACTTGGGCGTTTTCCGGCTGGTGGTGCTCTGGTGGTTTGTGGTGGTTCGCGGTGACTGGAGGATGACCTGAGGGAGGAGTCCGGCAGAGCTCTGACCTGAGGAAGAAGATGACCAGGAGCCCAGAGATCAACAATGAGGAGGCTATGGGGCTCCTTTTATAACCTATAGGAGAGGTTCATAGCGGGCCCCACCACCAATGTAGTGGGTTAGTGAGTGGTTTACCCACCAGATCGGACGGCGAGGAAAGCCCACCATGATTGGACGGTGGGTAGGCCGTCCAGGGGTGGGGCGGCCGGGCGGTGGAGGCGGCAGTCGGCGTCCCGGCGGCGGACTGGCCGGAGGCGTGGCCGCGCCTGCTCGGCAAGGCCGGCCTGGCCGCGAGCCCGACCAACGACATGTCGCCGGCGGCCTGGCGGCTTGGCCGCGGCCTGCGGCGGCAAGGCCGGCCTGCCGCGAGCCCAGCCAGAGGCCATGCCGCCGGCGGCCTGGCGGCCTGGCGGCTTGTCGCGGCCGTCAGCGGCAAGGCCAGCCTGGCCGCGAGCCTAGCCAGCAGCCAGGCTTTTGGCAGCCTGGCGGCTTGGCCGCGACCTGCAGCGGCAAGGCCGTCCTGACGGCCTGGCCGCGGCCTGCGACGGCAAGCTAGGTGGCGGCCAGCCAGGCCGGTGGCGGCCGTCGGCAAGTCCCGGCGGTGACGGCGGTTTCCCCCTAAAGGGGGCGGTTTTGGAGGGAGAGAGAGAGAGAGAGAGAGAGAGAGATAGTGGGCCCCACCCCCCATGTTCTCCTCATTATGGGAGGTGGGGTTGACTAGTGTTGGGTATTATATCCACACTAACCCAGATTTGATGAAGTCATGCTTGAACTAAGATGAATTAAGTTGTATTTGATGCTTGGTTTGAGTTATGTGTTTGTAGGATTCTTATGGGAAGTGTAGACCAATGTCAGTCTACAATGGGTCACCAAACACATGACCATATAATGTAATCCCTCATTGTGTGATCCAAGGTGTTGACTCATATGTAGTCTCTCTATTGGGATACACTTCATATTCAAGCTCTAGGACTAAGTGAAAACACTTGATGCTAGTCTCACCTTAGAAGAAGAAAAATTCTGTCAAGAAAATTTCCTAAGTATTATACTCGAGTAGTTCTATACTTACTCGAGTAAAATGCTGAGTTCATACTCGAGTAATAATACTCTTACTCGAGTAGGTATGGTATATCCCGAGTAGTCTAATTATGGCTCTCGAGTAGTTAAGACAACTACTCGAGTAGTTTCCTTTCTCCTCTCGGGTTTACAGAATTTTTTTCCTCAAAAGTTTTCTAAGTTAAATACTCAGGTAGTAATGTATAGTACTCGAGTAGTTTTATCGTCTGTCTCGAGTAATAGAATTATGACTCTCGTGTAGTTCTCACTTACTCGAGTAGTCTAAGTCATGTACTCGAGTAGTTCATCTACTACTCGAGTAGTCCAGAATTAATACTCGAGTAGTCCAGAATTAATACTCGAGTAACCCAGAATTATACTCCAGAAAATTTTTCTAAGTGAATTACTTGAGTAGTCACTTCCATATACTCGAGTTGTTCCTATTATCTCGAGTAGTTCAACTTCTATACTCGAGTAGTTCAGTATTCCAGTTCAGAAAAATTTCTAAGTCCCTGACTCGAGTAGTTTCTCAACCACTTGAGTAGTTCATTCTCATCTACTCGAGTAGTATTCCTTGTACTCGAGTAATTCACTCCACCTCTCGTGTAACTACCTAAGTACTCGAGTATGTCATTTTTGATACTCGAGTAGCTGAATTCTGTTTCGTCAAGTTTACTCGAGTAGTTGACTCGATGTACTCGAGTAACTAAATTATTTTCTCTCGAGTAGTTTTCTTAAATACTCGAGTAGTCATCTTCTACCCACTCGAGTAGGGCTGCAATGTACTCGAGTAGTCATTTATCTCTCGAATATCTTACTTCGATTTTTTAGATAATTTTGTTAAGTCCAGAATCACAGAATTCTTTATGAAACTTGACGTGATTGGTCCACGTGTATCTCATAATGACTTAATTATGTCTAATCTTTTCTGATCCTATAAATGGTCTTGTCTAAACCGACAAACCCTAATCCAAAGAAGTTTTCTCAAAGAGAATATTAAAAAGTTTTGTAAATGTTTTTCTCAAGTTTTTTGATTTCCTCTTTCTCTCTCCAAGAAACGAAAACCGCCGCCGCCGCCGTCGTTGATTCCCGACCGGCTAGGGTTTCGCCTTTAGAGGATTCAGATCAAGAAGGCTTTCCAGATCGAGATTTGCCCAACTCCTCTTCTTCTGATTCGATCGATCGTGTGAAGCCAAGAAGTTTCAGATCTAATCTTACCGAGATTTCTCTTCATCATTCCGATAAAGCTGCAAAGCCTAAAAGAAGAAATTTTTGGTCGACAGTTGCAGATCTGAAAGAGAAGATTTACTGTTTGTATTTCTATACAATTTATTTCATTCTTGTAGGAGAGATTTCTCTGAGTGTAGGAGCTTTTGTCTCTGAGATTGTAGGAAGCTTTATCTTCCGAGTGTAGATCCGTTTTGTGGATCGAGTTTGTAGGAACGTTGTTCTGAGGGTAAGATTGATTTTCAATCCGAGATAGTGGAGTAGCCGAGTCTAGTGTATTGCTAGATCGGTGAGAGAAAGTGGATGTACCCAAGGTTGGGGAACCACTATAAATCTTGCCTCGTTTGTGATTGATTGGTAGTTAATTCTGTACATTGGTTTGAAATTTTTATTCCGCAAAAAGACGCACATCTCACCTATTCACCCCCCTCTAGGTCATTTAGGTAGGCAACTATAAACTTTCAATTGGTATCAAAGGGAGGTTGATCGTTAAAAGGTTAACACCTTGATCAGATCCTTCAATAGTTGTCTTTTGAGATCTACCAAAAATGGACAAGGCTAAAGATTTTGTCAAGCTTCATTTGTGCACCAAAAATAATTTTCCCATGTGGAAAGAGAGAATCAAGTTCTTTATGGAAGCTGTGGATCCAAGGATCTTCATGATAGTTGAAGAAGGTCCTTACATTCTCATGATTGTCTCCACTTTAGATTCAACTAAGAAAGTCCCAAAGAAACTTATGAATCTAGATAAGGATGAGATTGGACTTGTTTCGTTAGACAAAAAGGCAAAAAATATTATAGCAAGTGCAGTCGATGATTCAATGCTGCAAAACCTGATTCACTGCCAGTCTGCAAAAGAGATGTGGCAGTCACTAGTTACCTTAATGGAAGGTACAAAAGAAGTGAGGGATGATAGAAGATCCCTCCTTAATCAGAAGTATGAAGCTTTCCGACAAAGAAACAAAGATACCATTGCTGACACCTTTGAGAACTTGTTCAAGATAGTGGACGGGCTAAGGGTCTATGGAAGAGTCTTCACTAATGGAGAATTAAATGATAAGTTCTTGAGATCCCTAACTAAGGAATGAGATAACAAGGTCTGTGCTATAAGAGAGTTTGGAAAACTGGCCGAGACAGACCCTCAGAATCTCTTCGGGAAGCTTATATCATATGAGCTTCAACTCAACACCAGAAAGGCTGAAGAAGAGAAGAGCAGGTCTACATTCAAAGATAATTCTGTTGCTTTAAAGGCAGACACCTCTAAAAAGACCAAGGTTGTCCTTCCTACTCCAGCACAAGAAGTTAGTGAAGAAGAAACCTCGGAGCCAAGCACCTCAGGCTCTAAGCTATCAGAAGGAGAGTTCTCACTACTCTCACGACAGTTCAAGAAATTCTTAAACAAGAAGAAGCAATGGAAAGGCAAGGATGCCTCCTATAGTAGATCACGACATGATGGTGATCGGCAAAGAAAAGGCTCAAGTAGCCACGACAGGTATGCTTCTAAACAAAACAAACATGTTTTTACTGACATTATTTGTTATTGTTGTAATAAGCCATGACACGTCATCGCTGACTGCCCTCACAAGAAGAAGGAGGGTGGTAGAAGAGAGGAAAAGAAGTCCTCATACAACAAGAAGAGGACAGAGAAGAGCTTAATGGCCAAAAAGGGCAAGACTCTTAGTGACTGACTCATCTGAGTCAAGTGAAGAAGAAGAAGCCTATTTTGGACTCATGGCTCAAACAGATGACAAACAAGAGCCCCAGTTCACTGGGAAGGTAAACTCTCACACTCCTCTTTCAGATTCTGAAGTTTTTGAACATGATTGTGAGGATAGCTCTTCTGACGATGAGTCAGAACTCATGGCCCAATATAAGAAGTTAATCATGGCTTACGACAAATGTCGCCGAATCGTGAAAACTCAGGCTAAAGAGATAAAGTATCTCAAAGCTGAAGAGAGCGTCTTGAGAGAGAAAGTCACAAAGACTGACTCGCTCGAAGAGAATTTCAATAATGCTATTGAAGAATATAACAAAGCTCTTGAGCATCTTGACCTTAAAGAGAAAATCATCAAAGAGTTGGAAGAACAACTCGCCGCTGAAAGGAAACTTGTCGAAAGCTTCTCAAAGCCTAAAACTGTTCTTCCATTCGTTGCTGAATTCTTAGCTAAGGCCAAGGGTGCTGGACTAGGCCATGAAGAAGCTCCTAGTAAGTATTCTAGGAAAAATAAGGCTCAACGAAAGAATAAGGCCGCAAAAAGGCCTTGACCAAAGAGAAGGGGAAAGCCCCTCAAGATCAGACCTCTTTCAAAAAGGTCATATTTCCTTCAAATGAGTTTGGTCTTGACTCATCCTACGGACACTTTGCTAGGCCTACCTATGTAGAGCCAAAGTCCCGTTATCAAGGATGGACTCGACCCAGAAACTTTGGTGAAAGTGCCTTTAAGGCACCTTATGAAGAAGTCATTCTTTAGAGCTATGGCCCTTTCAATCATGGTCATAACTTCAAGAAGACACCAAAGACAAAGCCTGTTGTAGAAAAGCCAGTGAAGGAGAAGAAAACATGTGATTGTCATCATTCTGAAGCTTCTTCCTCCAAGAATGCTGCCCCTGCTAGACCACAATTCCAAAAGGTCAAGCAGGAGAACATAAGGCAAAGATACAACAAATTTGACTGTTGGTGTTGTGGCAGAACTGATCACTTTGCCATTGATTGCTGGTTTAATCCCAGAAATGCTGCAACCCCACATGTTGGCAATATGAGGAAGACCACTCCTAATGATAATATTCGTAGGGGGAGTGTTCTAACCTGAGACCAAGGACCCAAACATATTTGGGTTCCTAAGGCAAACTGATTTTGATTGCAGGTATGTCCAAAGGCCACCAAAACGCCAATCTGGTACTTGGACAGTGGATGCTCTTGGCATATGACCGGGACAAGAAGCCTAATTCAGAATTTTTCTCCAGTCGTGAACGAACCAAAGGTCATCTTTGGAGGTTCAGACCGTGGAATCACTAAAGGATACGGTATGATTATAAACGGTAATGTATCCTTCTCATCTCAGATGTGGCTTACGTTGAAGGTTTGGAACATAACCTAATAAACATAAGCCAACTCTGCGATAAAGGATACATAGTTGAGTTTCACGTTGATAAGTGCTTGATAAAATCTGTTGATAATATGGAAATGATTCTATCCGGCACTCGAAGCAGAAACATTTTTTGCTTAAATTTCATTTGTATAGATTCTTCGACACCAGTGTACTTTTTAGCAAACGATAGTGCATCTCTTGGTGACCAATGACAAAAGAGACTAGCACATATTAATTACAAAACTATTAATAAATTATTTTCAATGAACTTAGTACGTGATGCCCCAAATGTCAAGTACGTCAAAGATAGTCCTTGTCATGCATGCGTAAAAGACAAGCAAACAAGAGCTACCTTTAAAAGCGTTATTGGCAAGGATTCTAATAGATGCATTCATCTACTGCATATGGACTTGTTTGGTCCACTGCAGATTAGAAGTTTGGGAGGTAAGGATTATACGTTGGTAATTATTGATGATTACTCGCGCTCTGCGTGGGTGTTCTTTCTGAAACACAAGTCAGATACCTTCGACATCTTTGCTAATTTTGTCAGGCAAGTTCAGAATGAGTACAACTGCTCCATAGTCAAAATCAGAAGTGACAATGGAACAGAGTTCAAATCTGGGGTCATGATAGAATTTTGTGAAAGCTTGGGTATCTTTCATGAGTATTCCTCTCCTCGTTCTCCGCAACAGAACGGAGTGGCTGAGAGAAAGAATAGAACACTCATAGAGGCTTGTATGACCATATTGAGTGATGCTTCACTTCCGGAGTACTTCTGGGCTGAAGCCGTCAACACTACATGCCACGTGCAAAATCGAGCCCTCATAAACAAAAACCACGATAAGACACCTTACGAACTTCTGAAGGATAGGAAACCAACGATCTCATATTTTAGAATTTTTAGCTGTAAATGCTTCGTGCTCAACAATGGCAAGTATCATACTACAAAGTTTGGCAAAAAGAGTTTTGAAGGTATTTTTGTAGGTTATAGTAGCCATAGTAAGGCATACAGGATTTTTAATAAAAAAACCATGGTGGTAGAAGAATCAATACATGTTGTATTTGACGAGACGAGTTTGCTGCAAAACAACTCTTCTAGTGTGCTTATTGAAGATGTAGGTGCAAAGTTGAAAGAAATTAGCTTGGATGGACCGTCCGAAGACAAAAGTGAAAAGTTCATCAAGATCACCAGTCCAACACCTATTGGAGAGGTTGATGATCAAGATGAAGAAGTCATCCAAGATGAAGAAGTCACTCCGGTGATAGAAGATAATCCAGATGCAAGGACTCTAGAGCTCAGACATCTGAAGGATCACCCCATGGACCAGATCATAGGAGATTCACGGGATGGTGTCAGAACTCGTAGATGTACAACTAATGAGAATCTATACTTAAGTTTTCTCTTGCAGGTTGAACCAAAGAAGTTTGAAGAAGCAAACTCAAACGCATCGTGGATAATGGTGATGGAAGAAGAACTAAACCACTTCAAGCGCTGCAAAGTATGGAAACTTGTTCCAAGACCCAAAAGTAAGAACGTCATTGGGACAAAATGGGTCTACAGGAACAAGATTGACTCAGATGGAATGATTGTAAAGAACAAGGCCAGACTTATCGCAAAAGGTTATCGTCAAGAAGAAGGAATCGACTTCGACCAGACATACGCTCCAGTGGCAAGGCTGGAGGCAATAAGGTTATTCCTAGCATATGTTGTACTCAAAGGCTTCACTGTCTACCAGATGGACGTGAAGTTTGACTTCCTTAATGGTGACATAAAGGAAGAGGTGTATGTAGAACAACCTCTAAGTTTCGTTGATTCTAACTTTCCTGATTACGTTTATTTACTGCATAAAGCGTTATATGGTCTGAAATAAGCTCCTCGAGCTTGGTATGAGACGTTGTCTAGCTTTATACTTGAGAACAAGTTCACAAGGATAAAGATAGACATGACATTATTTCTTAGGGAAATTAAAGGCAAGATTTTGCTAGTGCAAATCTATGTCGACGACATTATTTTTGGCTCTACTGATGACAACTTCTGCAATAAGTTTTCAAAACTTATGCAAGGGAAGTTTGAAATGAGCAGTATGAGCGAGCTGAAGTATTTCTTAGGGCTTCAAGTGAAACAGTCTGACGATGGAATTTTCATCTCACAGACCAAGTTCACCAAAGAGCTGATTAAGAAATTCGGAATGGAGAAAGCAACCTCGATGAGGACTCCAATGGGTTCAACTATATCTCTGGACAAGGATGAAAAAGGGAAACCTTTTGATGAAACTAAGTATAGAAGCATAATTGGATCCTTGCTCTACCTTACGGCAAGTATACCTGACATAATGTTCTCAACATATATCTGTGCTAGATTTCAGGTGAACTCTAAGGAATCTCACTGCGCTGCTGCAAAGCGGATTTTGGGATACCTTAAAGGTATGCGAAATCTTGGCTTATGGTACCCAAGAAGTAATGATAGGGAACTAATGGGTTTTTCAGATGCAGATTTTGCAGGGAGCAAAGACGACAGGAAAAGCACTTCCGGAACATGTCAATTCTTTGGAAGAAGACTTATCTCCTGGAGTAGCAAGAAGCAAAACTGTGTGGCAATTTCAACGACTGAGTCAGAGTACATCTCTGCAGGCAGTTGTTGTGCATAGTTACTTTGGATAAAGAATCAGTTTGAGGACTACAACATGAAGTTTGGAAAGATTCTATTATTTTGCGACACTTCCAGCGCAATTGCAATAGCCAACAACTCAGTCTCGCACAGCCGGACAAAGCATATAGAGCCAAGGTATCACTTCATCCGGGAGCATGTGGAGCATGGGGACATAGACCTTCAATATGTCTCTACAGATAGGCAAATTGCAGACATTTTTACGAAGCCACTGGATGAGACCAAGTTCTCGTTCTTTAAAACAGAACTTGGGATGCTAAATAGAGAAGACTAGAGAAGCTGGATTTTCAAGAATGCTCAAGGTTCAAAGGTTAGTCAAAAATTGGAATTTTACATAATTTTAACTCTTTGACTCGAGTAAGATACAACCTACTCAAGTAAGAATATGACCTATTCGAGTTGTCGAATGAAACACTCGAGTAGTCTACTTGACCTACTCGTGTAGCAGACTGACATACTCGAGTAGTCAACTTCACATACTCAAGTACCTCACTGACCTACTCGAGTACTTCCATACATCTACTCGAGTACTTCTATATACCTACTCGAGTAATTCCAGACACATCTACTCGCGTATATGCCGAGTCTTCATTAAAATTTTCTTATGCGCAAACCAAGGCTTATGCCGCCTCATCTATGGTTTAATTCATTCTTTTTTGATTAATTAGACCAAAAATTAGGGTTATATAAATAAGAAAATCCGAAAATGTCCTACACGAAATTATTTCCGCTCTCTCGAGTAGCTGACTCCCTCTTCGCCTTCCTCAATCAGTTGCAGAGCCATGCGCTTTCCTTTACCCCGTCGAAACCTTCTAGGGTTTCTAAATCACCAAGATTTTTGAATCATGGCCGCCTCCTCAAAAATCGGTGTTGGTTCGGAATTAGTCGTCGCCGGGATTACAGAACTGTCTGACGACTTCCATAATCTCATGATTTTGCTCGACATCGCCGGATTAACCTTCGTTCTCCAAGAACAATGTCGAATCCTCTTCCCCGACGTTGCAGAATTTTTCAAAAATGTCAAAGTGAAGCGCCACGGGACAGTTCTAAAATCCAAAGTCAGCGGTATAAAGATCAAACTTACCCCAAACTCTGTTTCTCAACTTCTTCGGCTGCCAGTTTTAGATGCAGATGATTTTCTGGGTGATGAAGAATATTCCAGAACCTGTCTATTCTGTGGAATTCCTACTGCTGCAAAGTACATTAGGAGGGCTGACATGAATGCAGAAGGTAAACTGTTAGTTGATATTATTGGAAAAGTTCTTCTGTGCAGGACAAATTCAATAAGAGATATCCCTCTTTATTTTTTTGAAATGATGCAAGCTATCGTCTGTAGAAAGGATTTTCAGTTTGGCTTGCTCCTCCTGAACAAAATTAAGGAGAGCATTAAATCCCCCAATTATGTAGGATAATTTCTCTAATACTTCATGAGATAAACCCTGAAACCTTCAACTTCTCTAAAGGCAGTGTCCTTCACCACATGAAGAAGGTATCCATCTCCTCCATTCAAAGATGTGAGCTCAAGTTGCAGAATCCTTCTCAAGCTGCTAAGGTCACTGAAGTTCTAGACATAGAGGACATGACCCCATCTTCCTCTTCATCTCAGGTCCCCAGCTCCTCTGGTGCACCAAATGAGGGGGAGCCTGGTCGTGCTGTTTCAGCCAGGATGCCAACTCCTCCAACACCTACTCCTCCACCTGTTACCCAAGAAGACATTCCCTCAGATCAACAACTTCAAGAAAAACTCCTCTACACAGAAGCTGTCATCAATGAGATGATAGCAGAATTGACAGCAGATTTACCACCTCCTCTCTATATCCAAAATCTCCATCCACTGAAATACCAAAGACCCCACTCTAGTGCAATCTCCAGCAATGTCTCCAGAAAAATCTCCACCAAGGTCTCCAGCTAAATCTCCTGATGCTCACGAAGAGCAGACAAAAACCATCTTCATTTCAGATGAGACATCACCTGAGCCAGTTGAAGCTCCTCTAAGGAACTTAAATTTCTCCATCCCCACAGTCACTGATGAAGGGGATGTCATGATACCCACTACAAGAGCTCAGAGCTCTGTTACCCTTACAGAAATAGCTCCATGGGTAGCTCCTCCTCTTCCTTTTGTTCCATCTACTTCTGCTCCTCCTGCTGCAACAGCTACTCCCTCCACAGATTTGCTGCCACAGATTGTCCTTATCCTTCAAGAGCAAAAAACATACTTTGATGCTTGTATTAAGACTGTCACAGATAAGGTCACTGCTCTAGAAACTGAGATGAGTAGAGGATTTGCTGAAATTCAACATAATACTGATCAGCTCAAACATCTGTTCCAAATTGGTGGCAAAGCATTAGACCACACCATTACTAGTATTGGTCAAGTGATGGAGCAAGGTCTGACTCTTGCTAATAATCAGATGGAATTGGACAAAAGAGCTGAAACTAAAAAGATGAAAATCTGTGAAGAGGTTGGCACTTTCAAAGAAGATACAATTTCTCAGCTATCTGGTGAAGTCAGAAAGAGCGAGAAGTTGGTGAAAGAGTATTTAGAAAAATCAGATGCTGCCATGCAAGAGCTTTGGAAAGTCAAAGTGAAAGAAGTTCATGATGATGTTTTAGCACAAATACAGAGTGTCAAATTCCACACCTATGACACTGCTGTCTGGATGCACAACCAAATTCTTCCTGAATTTGCTGCTGATCCTAATATTATTCCTCATCATCTGAATCCATTAGCTGTTGATGTTCCTGTTCAAGCTCCTCAACCCACCTTCTCTCCAAGGCCTGGTGACTCAGTTGCTCCTCCTGATTCCTACACTTAGGGTTGGGAAGATGATCCTGCAGATATATTCCTTCATGCTCCTCCTGAGATCCAAACTTTTAGGAAGAAAAGAAAGTATGGTGAAGGTCCCTCTGCCAGCAAGTCCATTCCAGTTTCTGATACTGATAAGAGAAAAGCTCCTAAATTTGCTGAGATATGGTCTCCCACTTCCAAGTCCCTTATTTTGGAAACACTCAAACTTATTATGGACTACCATAAGAGCAGGAATATACATTACAGTTCCCAAGAATGAGAGTTATATGAGAAATCAATAACCAAGAGAAGATTATATGACAGAGAATTTGGAAGAAACAATCCTGCTGCTCCTCCAAGGCCTCCCAAGTATTACCCAAAGCCTTACAGCTAACAAAGGAGACAACAGGAGAAGCAAGACAGGCAGCATCATCAGATCTAGATACAAAGAACTTATGAGTTGTGGAAATGATTTTTGTTGATAATGACATTTTTGGATATTCACACTTATATAATTCTAAGCTTTTGATCTTATTATCTTTTTCTTAGTCCTTTGCTTGCTTACACTGATTTATCTGCTTAGCATTCCTTTTATGTCCATAATTCACCTTAGTTTAAAGGGTTCTGACTTCTACAAATAGAGGGAGATTGTTGGATATTGTATCCACACTAACCCAGATTTGATGAAGTCATCCTTGAACTAAGATGAATTAAGCTGTATTTGATGCTTGGTTTGAGTTATGTGTTTGCAGGATTATTATGAGAAGTGTAGACCAATGTCAGTCTACAATGGGTCACCAAACACAAGACCATACAATATAATCCCTCATTGTGTGATCGAAGGTGTTGACTCATGTGTAGCCTCTCTATTGGGATACACTTCATATTCAAGCTCTAGGACTAAGTGAAAAGACTTGATGCTGGTCTCACCTTAGAAGAAGAAAAATTCTGTCAAGAAAATTTCCTAAGTATTATACTCGAGTAGTTCTATACTTACTCGAGTAAAATGCTGAGTTCATACTCGAGTAATAATACTCTTACTCGAGTAGGTATGGTATATCCCGAGTAGTCTAATTATGGCTCTCGAGTAGTTAAGACAACTACTCGAGTAGTTTTCTTTCTCCTCTCGGGTTTACAAAATTTTTCTCCTCAAAAGTTTTCTAAGTTAAATGCTCGAGTAGTAATGTATAGTACTCGAGTAGCTTTATCTTTTGTCTCGAGTAATAGAATTCTGACTCTCATGTAGTTCTCAATTACTCGAGTAGTCTAAGTCATGTACTCGAGTGGTTCATCTACTACTCGAGTAGTCCAGAATCAATACTCGAATAACCCAGAATTATACTCCAGAAAATTTTTCTAAGTGAATTACTCGAGTAGTCACTTCCATATACTCGAGTAGTTCCTATCGTCTCGAGTAGTTCAACTTCTATACTCGAGTTGTTCAGTATTCCAGTTAAGAAAAATTTCTAAGTCCCTGACTCAAGTAGTTTCTCAACCACTTGAGTAGTTCATTCTCATTTACTCGAGTAGTATTCCTTGTACTCGAGTAATTCACTCCACCTCTCGTGTAACTACCTAAGTACTCGAGTATGTCATTTTTGATACTCGAGTAGCTGAATTCTGTTTTGTCAAGTTTACTCGAGTAGTTGACTCCATGTACTCGAGTAACTAAATTATTTTCTCTCGAGTAGTTTTTTTATATACTCGAGTAGTCATCTTCTACCCACTCGAGTAGTGCTGCAATGTACTCGAGCAGTCCTTTCTCTCTCGAGTATCTTACTTCGATTTTTCCGATAATTTTGTTAAGTCCAGAATCACAGAATTCTTTATGAACCTTGACGTGATTGGTCCACATGTATCTCATAATGACTTAATTATGTCTAATCTTTTCTGATCCTATAAATTGTCTTGTCTAAACCGACAAACCATGATCCTAAGAAGTTTTCTCAAAGAGAATATTAAAAAGTTTTGCAACCGTTTTTCTCAAGTTTTCTGATTTCCTCTTTCTCTCTCCAAGAAACGAAAACCGCCGCCGTCGCCGTCGCTGTTTCCCGACCGGCTAGGGTTTCGCCTTTAGAGGATTCAGATCAAGAAGGCTTTCTAGATCGAGATTTGCTCAACTCCTCTTCTTCTGATTCGATCGATCGTGTGAAGCCAAGAAGTTTCAGATCCAATCTTGCCGAGATTTCTCTTCATCATTCTGATAAAGCCGCAAAGCCTAGAACAAGAAATTTTTGGTCGACAGTTGCAGATCTGAAAGAGAAGATTTACTGTTTGTATTTCTATACAATTTATTTCATTCTTGTAGGAGAGATTTCTCCGAGTGTAGGAGCTTTTGTCTCCGAGATTGTGGGAAGCTTTGTCTTCCGAGTGTCGATCCGTTTTGTGGATCGAGTTTGTAGGAACGTTGTTCCGAGTGTAAGATTGATTTTAAATCCGAGATAGTGGAGTAGCCGAGTCTAGTGTATTGCTAGATCGGTGAGGGAAAGTGGATGTACCCAAGGTTGGGGAACCACTATAAATCTTGCCTCGTCTGTGTTTGATTGGTAGTTAATTCTGTGCATTGGTTTGAAATTTTTATTCTGCAAAAAGACGCACATCTCACCTATTCACCCCCCTCTAGGTGATTTAGGTAGGCAACTATAAACATTCAACTAGTCAACCCCATGATCTCCTATTTTGGTGGGGAGATCATGAGGGAAACTTCCTTACAAATGCTGGTGTAACCCATCAATTGCCCCCTAAATTCTTCTTGCCGGAGAGCACTGCGAGCGAGGGAAGAAGGATTTCCTGCTGCCCCCCTTCTCACCATCATGACAACCTCCGGTGAGAAGTTGGAGACGGTGAAGGGCAGTGTTTCGAAGGTACTCTGCGCGATCTTGACGCAGGAGGGCCAGTCGGCGAAAATGCCGAACTTGGCCATGCGCGGCCTAGCGTGCGTCTCGGGCGGCCTGGCCGGCAGGCCGCGCATGCGGGTGGCCGCGCGCGGGAGGCCTCGCGTGGCCATTCGCGCAGCAGACCGTGCCCACGACAAGCCACGCGTGTTCATGCCGCGCACGCGGTATGCCGCGCGCGCCCAGGCTGCACGCACACGGCAGGTCGCGCGGAGCCAGGCCGCGCGCGCTCCCAGGCCGCGCACGCCCAGGCCGCGCGCGCCTAGGCCGGGTGCATATCAAGGCTCGTGCATGTAGGACTGCGCGTGCTGCTTTTTTCCTTTGACTGGGTGTGTGGCGTACGCTTGTTTTGCGCGTAGTTTGGGCAAACCTGACCCCTTTTATCTTTGTGTTGTGCAGGTCTCAAAACGCTCTTCTGGTCCGATGCGCCTGCGCTCCTCTTTAATCGAAGACGGTGTGGAGATTTGGAGGAAGAAATATGAGCTTCCTGCTAGTTTGGAGGTGAGGACCCCACGTGCCGAGGAGCGAGTCCAGAATCCTCCTCGTGGCTGGTTGACGATTTGTGATGTTTTCTGAGGTCCGGCTTCCGTTTTCCGCCGTGTTAAGAGGTGATTGAGATCTTGAAGTTCTGTGGGGTGCTAATTTCATAATTTGTCCCTGCAGGAATTGCCCGAATCATGGGCTTAGCTGCATTCTTTCGCGAGCATGGAGGACGGCTTTCCCTGGACCAGTTCTGAGATTGGTGCGACGTTCGCTCCGATGGTGGCGAGCGGGTGGAGGTTCGCAGCAACATGTGCCAGCTTGTGTTGAGTCCGTTGTAAGTTTGACTTGTGGCGTTACTTTGAGTGGGTTGTAGTCGCAGCTTAGTTTGCATAAGGCTGGCTCATGGCTTGGTTTGCGCGGGTTGTAATCGCGGCTTTGCTGTGAGGGGGGCAGGCCCCTACGGGGAGTTTGCGCGAGTCGGGCTCGCAGCTTAGTTGGTTATGGACCAATTGAAGAGAATGTAAATACTCAATCCGGGTATGATAAGGAACGCCATGCTCAGAGGTAGATGTGGTGAAGTGCGTGTTGCCGGGAGGCAGTTGATGTGGGGAGCGTGCTGCCCGAGGGTGGTTGCTGTGCTCTTGCCCGGAGGCAGTTGTTGGGTGGAGCGCGCTGCCCGGAGGCAGTTGCTATGAGGAGGGCACTGCCCGGAGGTAGTTGCTGTGAGAAGCACGCTGCCCGAGGGCGGTTGCTATGTACTTGCCCGGAGGCAGTTGTTGGGTGTAATGCGCTGCCCAGAGACAGTTGATGAGAGGAGCGCGTTGTACGGAGGCAGTTTCTATGAGGAGCGCGCTGCCCCGAGGCAGTTGCTGTGAGGAGCATGCTGCACAGAGGCAGTTACTGTGAGGAGCGCACTGCCCGGAGGCAGTTGCTGTGAGGAGCGCACTGCCCGGAGGCAGTTGCTGTGAGGAGCGCGCTGCCCGGAGACAATTGCTGTGGGGAGCACGCTGCACGGAAGCAGATGCTGTAAGAAGCGCGCTGCCCGGAGGCAGTTGCTGTAAGGAGTGCACTGCCCGAAGGCAGTTGCTGTGAGGAGAGCGCTGTACGGAGGCAGTTACTGTAAGAAGCACGCTGCCCGGAGGAAGTTGTTATGAGGAGCGCGCTGTCCGGAGGCAGTTGCTATGAGGAGCGCGCTGCATGGAGGTAGTTGCTATGAGGAGCGTGCTGCCCGGAGGCAGTTGTTGTGAGGAGCGCGCTGCACGGAGACAGTTGTTGTGAGGAGCGCGCTGCCCGGAGGCAGTTGCAGTGAGGAGTGCACTGCACGGAGGCAGTTGCTGTAAGAAGCGGGCTGCCCGGAGGCAGTTGCTATGAGAAGTGTGCTGCCCAAAGGCAGTTGCTGTGATGAGCGAGCTACACGGAGGCAGTTGCTATAAGAAGCGCGCTGCCCGGAGGCAGTTGCTGTAAGGAGCGCGCTACCCGAAGGCAGTTGCTGTGAGTGTAAGTGGACGTCTTTGTACTTGGACGAAGTGAGTATGTCTTCTAAATTGCACAGATGATGCTCTCCTTCTATAGACCTAAAATAAGAAAGCTTTTAAAGTTATTAGAGTTACAGTCGTAAGACTGTTCTTTTAGAAACTTGCATGAAGAATTCGTAAGAAAGTAAAACTGATAAATGCTACAATAGGCAGAGCCTTGCTGATAGGACTGAAGCCCTCTCTTGGGCTGGTCGACTTTGGGGTTGCCCCCAGTCCGTTCTAGCAAGCGGTTGGCCGATTTCCTGTAAGCAGATTTGGTGCTCAGCCCTGTAAGAATCTCCCCAGGTGGCCTTGCTTGATGAGATGCTCGATCTCCTCCTTAAGTTTTGAGCAGTCTTCTGTGTCGTGTCCTCGTCCATGGTGGAACTCACAGTACTTTGTTTGGTCCCCCGTATCTTTAGCGAGGGGTCTGGACTTGCGGAGCGCCTCGCTTCCTTGGATTGCGTAAAGCACATTTGTTCTGGAGGTATTGAGGGGCGTGTAATCCTGGGGCGGTTGATCTCTCTGTTGGTCACGTCGGCGTTGCCCGTTCCGACGTTCTTCTTGGAATCTTTCTTCTTGGTATTGAGGAGCCGGTTCCTTCTCCCTCTTGCGCTCCCGGTTCCCGTCAAACTATTGAAGATGAGCTTCAATAGCCTCGTCGGCTGCGATCTGTGCCTCTATACGGTGTACGAGATAAGGGTAGCTAGGGACGGTTTCCCTCATTAATGCAGAATAGAAACTGCCAGGATGGAGACCCCCCATGGAACACCCCTCTTAAAAGCTCCGGGTCGACATCTGGGATTTGGCGGGCTTCTGCAGAAAACCTGTAGAAGAAGTCCTTCAAAGACTCCCCTTCATTCTGACGGATACCTGATAAGTGGGAAGGGTCGCGGACGATCCTCTGATTCGCTATAAACTGATCCGCAAACTGTCTTGCTAGCTCTATGATGTTGGGAATGGTGCCCACACTCAAGGAGTGAAACCATGTGTGAGCCTGCCCCTTGAGAGTGGTTGGGAACACTTACTCTGATCAGACGCGTTGTAGATCCTCATAATGGTAGTGAAGTGGTTGACATGCCCGACGGGTTGTCTGTTCCATCGAACGTCTCGATGTTCGGTAGCTTAAAACCATGAGGAATTGGATGAGCCAGGATTTATGGTGCGAGGGGGAGTCTTGGCAGAGTGGTCGACAAATATGAATGTCCCGTTGGCTGGCTTGCCGGTATTCTTCTGCGATCACTTCTCGAATCTCTTCCCGGGTGAACCTCTCAAGTGGGGGAAGTCGGGACTCGTCTCCCCAGATGTGGCAGTGTTGCCCAGTTTCAGTTCCTCTACGGGCCTGGTGAGTGAAGTCGGCGGCGTTAGAGTATTCCTTGGGTGCCTCTTATCTTGGAGCTTCTTCCACCCTGCCATGACTTGGTGGTGGCAGGTTATCTGGTGCTAGAGGAGGAGCAAGAGGCGCTCCCAAAGTCCTGAGCAGAGCAAGCATCTCAATCTGCTGCTCCTCCATTTGTCGAACTCTCCCCTCGAGGGCGGTGGCAGGAGCGGAAGCAGCCTCTGCGGTCAATGGCACGTCCACCAGAGAGTGGGAGCGTGCTGGTTCAGTATTTCTTTCTGGGACGGATCCTTCAGTTGTGCAGACGCTTCTTTTTGCCATTGAAGCGCAGCTTGGATGTTGTAAAGAGGGAGATCTTGACTTCTGAAGGATGTTGGGAATCGATATTCCTACAGACGACGTCAAACTATTGCGGGCTAACTCGATGCCCCGGTTGGACCGGATTCAATTGGACCGCCTTAGCTTTCGGGGGGGGGGGGGTCAAGCGCGCACACAGTCAGAGAAAATGAAAGGTTGACTCAGGATGTGATGACGTGGAAAAACCCCTCAATTAGGTAAAAAACCACGTGACCGGATTTGTGCCGGTCAAAATCCACTAGCTGCTTGCGGTTACAGTGCGTTTGGAGAATCGGGGCGACAAGCCACTCCCGTTACAACTTGAGGTGAGAGAAGAGGACTACAACTCCCCTCGGGCAACAGGCTGCGTCGCGGGAGCGTTTTGGGTACTAGAATTCGAGTGGCGGCACTGGTGCTTTGCAGCTTGGATTGCGGGTCCGCCGCGCGCCTACTTGCAAGGATTATCTTCTTCCTCCTCTGCTCGCTCTGGGACTTGGGCATTTTCCGGATGGTGGTGCTCTGGTGGTTTGTGGTGGCTTGCGGTGGCTGGATGATGACTAGAGGGAGGAGTCCGGCAGAGCTCTGACTTGAGAAAGAAGATGACCAAGAGCCCAGAGATCAAGAATGAGGAGGCCCTGATGCTCCTTTTATAGCCTCCAGGAGAGGTTCATGGCGGGCCCCACCACCAATGTAGTGGGTTAGTGGGTGGTTACCCACCAGATCGGACGGCAAGGAAAGCCCACCATGATCGGACGGTGGGCAGGCCGTCCATGGGGGTGGGGCGGCCGGGCGGTGGAGGCGGCTGGCCGGCAGCTTGGCCGGCGGCCTGGCGGCTTGGTTGCAACCTGAGGCGTCAAGGCCGGCCTGACCGCGAGCCCGGCCAGCGGCCATGCCGTCGGCGGCCTGGCGGCTTGGCCGCGGCCGCCAGCAGCAAGGACGGCCTGGCCGCGAGCCCGGCCAGCCGTCAGGCTGCTGGCGGCGTGGCCGCGGCCTGCAGCGGCAAGGCCGGCGGCCGGCTAGGCCGGCGGCGGCCGTCGACTAGTCCGGCGGCGGTGGCGGTTTCCCCCTAAAGGGGGCGGTTTTGGAGAGAGAGAGAGAGTGAGCCCCACCCCCCATGTTCTCCTCATCATGAGAAGTGGGGTTGACTAGTCAACCTCATCATGAGAAGTGGGGTTGACTAGTCAACCTCATGATCTCCCATTTTGGGGTGGAGATCATGGGGGAAACTTCCTTAAAAATGATGGCGTAACTCATCAATTCTATCTAATAAAGCTGGTGACGTCGAGAATGTTGGGTTCTTTAAAACCGATGCCTATAACTTTGTGCATCGGGAAATAAAGACGTTAATAGAAACAGGTACCGCGTCAGAGAAGAGAAGCATAATGAAGGCAGTGTTTCATGAGTATCGTCAAAACACTCCTTTCCTAAGATCCATAGAAATTGCAACATTATCATTGGTTTTTAAATGAAGGCGCCATAAATTTGTAGTACTAATTGTGCTAGGCGCCAAGCTTTTAATAACCGGACCCCGGCCGGTCCGTTCCTGGCTTCCTGTTTCTCATTATTGTGGCCCGCCCGAAAACCGGAGAACCGGACGGGCCAACCGGTAAACCGGGAAACGGGAACCAGGACCAATTCCCAGGAACCGGGCGGGCCACAAAATCCACCGTGGATTTAAATCCAACGGTTCAGAACTTCTTATCAAGCGAGTATCACGCAGAACTGCATAATCACTCGACAACCGTAGCATTTTCCGGATTGCAGTATCGGCGACATCGCACTCGGCCGCAGAACAGCAGACGAAGTGGCGAACTGTTCATCTTCTTCCAAAATCGCAAGCACCATCATTCCGCCAGTCTGCCCTTCGGCTTTTCAGAGTTTGGACTTTGGAGAGCTTTCTTCTTACAATAATTACAATATTCCGCAAAAAAATAATGATATGCAGTCGCCCTTCAGCGGGGCATGGGAGTGGCGAAACTGAAGCATGACGTTGTCGATGGTGAAACTGAAGCTCTGGTTTCCTCCTCCTACCCAATCCTGCCTTCGTCTCTGTCTAATCATTTTTTTTCTTCATTGCTTCTCCAAGATTTAGATTACAAGTAGGAAACCAGAGCTTAAAGCACCCACTCCTATATGCACGCTTTATAGCTGCACCTCTATAGCAAAAAAAGAAAAAACATTCATCGTATTTGGGAATTGTTGTCGAGGGGCTTGACTGGTTGAGCTTGCAGGGATAGCTTCATTTGATCATTTCACTAATTCTTGTCTAATCAATTTTTTACTACAGCCACATAGCTTCGTTTCACTAATAAGCTACATCCACAATCCTGCCTTCGTTTCACTAATTCTTGCTAATAGAAGCCTGCAAGTTGCTATGATCCAGGAAATTTTTGTCTTATTATTTATTTTCGTATTGATTTGAATCCCTTCTCATGGTAATTTATTCGTTCACAAACTGATTACTTATTTACAATAGAAATGATTTAAGTAGTTTTGTTAATTAGTTCAATTTAGTTTACTAATATTAATTGTACATCACTTGCTATAGGCTTCAACCTACAACCTACAGCCACCAAGGAAAGTTGGAGACGGATTTCTCGTTTCTACTTATAAGGACATACTGCTCATCTCCAACTACGGATTGTAGCTTAGGTATTATTTTCTTCTTACTTGTTTTTATTTATATACATGTATTCTGAATTTTAGGGGTGTTTTGAGGTATTAGTCAAGTAGTGGCTAAGAAAAGCATGTAGTCTCTGTGAATCTATGATGATTGCTTGTAGAGTTGCTCTGTAGTATTGGCCGGTAGAGGGTCAAGCGGAGTAGATAGATCTGTGATGATTACACCAAAAGAAAAATGGTGGAGAATAATTATCTTTATATTATTTTTTTATCTAGATGAATGATGGAGAATGTTTAGATCTAGTGCTCCTCAATTGCAAAAATTAACAATTCGTATTCTTAGTCAAACATCATCTTCATCGCGTTGTGAAAGAAATTGAAGTGTTTTTGAAAAAATTCACACCAAAAGAAGAAATCGTTTGGAGCACCAAAGATTAAATGATCTTGTATATGTCCGATATAATTTAAATATGAGAAATCGGTATGACTTTCATTTACCCACTTTTAAGTTTTATATTTTAATAGTTTTATATTTTGTATTTTTTAATAACATTTTACATTTCTATATTCTATTATTCTACGTTTGTTTTAGGTTTACATGTATGAAAAAGAGTTACGATCCTTTAGATTACACATGTATTGATTTGATGGACTTTTGGGTGGTAGAGGAGGAACCAGTGCCGGAGCTCACATATGATGATCTAGAAAATGAAATTTATAATGAAGACGCTATTCCAATAGGTGGAGAGCAAAGCCTTAATGCTACATTACCAACTCAAAGTAAGTGTATATCTACATGCCAATTTTTATGCATAATTCATAATTGTATGATTAAAATATAAGTTGTTTCATAATTTATATATATATATATATATATATATATATATATATATATATATATATATATATATATATATATATATATATATATATATATATATATATATATATATTGAATTTGCAGATGATGAACAAATTGGTATTACTGAGTCATTTGTTGAGCACACCGACTTGAAGAATTTTGGCGACGAGAGTATTGCGAATTTTGATGGTGTTGACAATGACTTTGGTGGAGGATTTGAGTTTGACTTATTACAATATGATTTGAATTTGTGAATTGTGATAATGTCATTAAAACGTTATTTTCTATTAGTAGATCATTATTATTTTGAGACAATCATTTTATAATTGTTATGCTACAAATGTCACAAAAACATTATTATCTAATTTTGTGTTTCATCTTTCATGATATGAAAATATGTAATATGTTTTTATATTCTGTTACTTTGTTTTACTATTTTATTTATTTAGATGTATTAATATAATAGTATAAATGTATATTACAACATAATGGTTCAATCCCGGTTCGACTCCGGTCCGACCGGACCGACCGGTCGGACATTGAACCTTTGATCTCACCGGTTTAATCTCCGGTCCGGTTCTCAAAAGCTTGCTAGGCGCCATAAATTTGATGTCCAGCGCCCGCGGTATTATTTTATATTATTAAACAATTTTATATTTTATATATTTCTATTTTATTTGTTTTTTAGAATAATTAGATGGGCAGACCCATTTATGATATTGACAAATCAAGTATTCTAAAATAAATTTGTTTTTTCTCCTCATTTTCACTAGTGGCGGCCCAATTTTTCCTCCAGATGGAAAGCCCTAACCCTCACATTCCTGCGATCCGCCTCAGTGAACCCTCGTCGCCGCCTTGCGCTCCCTCCCCGACGGCATCTCCGACCATCCTGCATTTGCTTCTATCGAATATCCTTCCACTGCCTAATGGTCCTTCCTCTCCGACGATCCTTCATCTTCGACGTTACTTTGAATTGAAGTCAGAGCAACTTAATTTTGATAAGTCGACGTCACTTAAGGATTAAATCAATGTAAGCTTCTACATGATATCGACGAAACGTCGACTACAAAGATTTTCATACAGATAGTCAGAAATCGATGTTGCTTCGACAAGAACTCGACGTTATGTCGACTAGATTTTTTAACAGAATTTGTTTTGTGGTTTCAATCTAAATTACACGCAGTTTGATAATATTACTCTTCGTGCTTTAACATTTGTATATGTCCAAGATATAAGTATTACATGCTATAACACTTGGCTAGGATTGCTGATGGACATTCCACAATCTCGTAAATTGGGCACATCATTGAAAAAGTAATAGACAACCATGCAGACACTCCAATTCTCAGGGGAGTATTTAAAATTTCCAGTCTCTTTTTCTCCTTCAATTTGCCCTTCCCTTTATATGATAAGTAGAAAAAAAAAATTTTAAAATAAAATTTCTTCGGTATTGAAGTCTATTTGCTAGGGACTAGCAACAGACAAGAGTGTGGAGGTGGAGGTAGTATACTCCTACCAATTGAGTGAGAGTTAATTCCACTTCTCAATATAATTATCGATTAGGTTAATCAGGAGTTTTTGATGATTACTGTTTAATAGGGTAGTACATTTTAACGGTTCAAATCTTCGATTGAAAATTTAGTGAGATGAGTAAAAGGTTTTTTAAATATTTCTCTTATCCACACAATCCTTTAAAAGAATTTTTCTTCCTAAAAATTGACCCTCACCGACTTCTAAAGGTAATGATGGAAGGGTTAGCATGAACCTAGACGGAGATGTAAACCAAAGCGTTGAGATGTCTAGTTGATTTGTAAGAATGATTAGGACCTACCTTGGATCAATTCGTGCCTCACTACTGATATTTGATTTGATCGTCCACTTTCCTTTGAGCTTGAACATTGAATTTTCACGTACCATTTCCCTTTATTTTTAATAGTTATTTCTTAGTAAATCTTCAACTATGGGCAATTGTTAAAAATTAAATTTTTTTGTGATCCGTAGTGATATGTGGCCCGAGTGTGTGTACACCTACTTAGAACGATCCCTGCTATGACTTTTTAAAAAGAAAAAAAAGAAAAGAAAAGAGAACGTATCATAGTGATATGCGGTCTAGGTATGTTTATTCATATTTGGAATGATCCCAACTATGATTACATAAGAAAAAAATTACAAAGTGTGAATTGTAGTGATACGTAGCACGAGTGTGTGTACACCTACTTGGAATGATCCATATTACGGTCTAAGAAGTGGATAATTAAGAGATGAACTACATAGTTTGGAGAGTTATTAAGAATATTAACTAGGGAAATACCTTCTACTATCGCATTTGATTCCTTACTAAGCCAAGGTCATTTCCACCACAAGTACTCATCTTTTATTTTCAAATCAAATCATGAATTCTAGTGGAGGTAAGTCAAAGATTTTGTTTCAGCTTATTCTGTCTTAGTTATTGAGGAAGTCCGATGAGAAAACTTTATGGGAGTTAATGATTTTAAATGATACCACACATCACACTAGAAAGTTTAATTGAGCTTTATCTTTCATCAAACTAGTTAATATTTGATTATTTCGAACCATTAAGGTGTGACAAGTTCTCATTTGGTTAAATTTGAAACTTTTGAGTAAGCTTTCTTTAATTATGTTTGAGAAGATGGATCTTGTGAGTTTGTATTATGATTATTTCCTCTCACTCAATTTCGAGGATTGGTATTGTCTTTGTTAGGGACTAGCAAAGGTTTAAGTGTGGAGGTGTGATAACTTCTCAAAAAGAAGTTATCTAGCCCAATTCTAGACTTAATATTCGTTATAAAATGATTAAAATGATTTTAAATAGAATAGAAATGAAAGTTAATTCATATTTATTTATTTTGTGGCTAATTAAATCTTTTTTCATGGTGATATTGCAAGAAATGCTAGAGAAATCTGCTTGAAGAAAGAAATCTGCCCAAATATAAAAACCAAGAAAGTAGGTCACAACGCTTTGGAAAGCAGGTTGCAACGTCTGGACGAATTTCAAATTTCAAATTTCAAAAATTATGCCATTTGCAATTTTAGAAAGAGGCATCCTTTGGGGAAAGGGTTGGACGTTTTTTATGGCTGATTATTAAGGAATTATAAAAGATTCATCATCTCAAGGAGAGAAGGCACGATGGAGACTTCATCATCTAGGGTTGGTGAAAATCCTCCATTGAAGAAGGGCGGCTAGAGCGAGGAAGATGACGAATCGCCGGGCGGATCGAGCGAGCGACTACAGAAAGAGAATCCTGTAACGTTTAATCATTAAATCCATCATGTTTTGTAAGATTTCTCCAAACATTTCGCGGTTTTCTTCCCTCGCTATGAACTAATTTTGTCAATCTTGTGATGTGAAAGTACTATGTCTATTGCAATGAATGCTCTCTAGTTTCCTCTTTGTAATTGTTTGGTGAATAAACTTTTATTGAATTTATAATCTATATTCTGAAGCCTTTGATCACGGTTTCACCTTTTTACTACGCTCCATGATGGGCCCGCGAACAAACTCTTACTGTGGTTGGTTCGGTGAGTCGATCGCCGCGGGCTTGCTCGGGTAGGCAAGTGCACCTATCGCAAGTAGTACTCGATATTCGGGGGAATACCGAGGTCATATTGTTCTCGGGGTCGCGTTGACTATTCTTACTCCTCCGGGAGGACTATTATTTTACTGAAAGAAAGATGGATTTTTTTACTTAATAAAAGACGGAAAAGCAAAGGAGCGAAAAAATGATTTAGACAATATTCGATGAAGGGTTAACGCTCGGCATCGAATCAGATTAAGACTAAAACAATTTTTAATAATAAAAAGACTTAGTTTTCAAATTAATAATAAGGCAACTTGGCCGTGGAGGTTCCACAAATGTGAGCTCACCTAGCTATAGGGATATCGCTCACCTAAACGTTAAGACTATTCGACCGAACGTTAGTCCGACGAAGGATTCCTCTTAACGCCCGCTTTACGCTAAGAACCCCGCTATTGGGTGGGGAACCCAATCCGGTAGAATTACGCTTGTCCTCTCTCGAGGGTATGCACACAACTCTATTTACCAAGGGGTGATCGGTCCATATGCACGGCCTCTCGGCTAGCTAGCATATGGACTACGGAAATAGGGCCCACACATCGATATGTGGTCCTACGCGTCGTAAACCCGGGGTAAACCCTAAGTGCTTAAATTAAAATGAAAATAAAGAGCTTCAATTATTATAAATCATTTTAAATGTCCCAATGCTCTTCGATGCCGAGGCTAATAGAGATTAGCCACACATCGGTATGGGGACGACTTATAATTTAGTGAGGCGCGAGCTCGAAATTAAACACTAAACGTTTATAAGAAAGGGACACAAGAAAAATAACAACATTTAGAAAACTGAAAAATTAGCTAAAACAAGAACTCGCGCACACTCCAAATTATAAATTAGAAAGGAACTAAGTTACACATAAAAAGAAATTTGCATAATTCAAATTTGCGAGTCCCACTCAAACGAGTGGGGGTGGTAAATAAAGGCTGAAAATTGCAAGTCCTACTCAAACAAGTAGGACTGAAATGAAAGCGAGTCCTACTCAAATGAGTAGGAGAAAATAAATGCGATTACAGGGCTAAAAGGTCCGGCCATTTAACTCAAGTGAGTAGGCGGAAAAAATAAAGAAAGAAAAATTACAAGTCCTACTCGAACGAGTAGGACTGAAAATGAAAACGATGCGCCATTTAACTCTTAACGAGTAGGCGGAAATAAATACACACAAACACACACACTCCATAAGAAATTCAAGAAAGCAATAAAATTATACACCTACACTCACACACTCTACATAATTTGAATAAAACATTAAAAGAAAGCAATTAAAAAGAAAGCATTAAAATTTAACACCTACACTCACACACTCTACACAATTTAAATCAAAGCATAAAAGTTATACACCTACACTCACACACACAAATAACAAAGAAAAATCAAAGTTACCTAAAAATTAAAACTTTAACTTTTTCATGCTTAGGTTTTGCCAAAAACAAATAAAAAGAGAAAATTTCAATTTTTAGAAGACAAAAGTTTTTCAAAACAAATTAAAAACCAAAGTTTTTGGAAAATTAAAATACCAACATTTTCATTCTTATGATGTTATGAAAGTGATAAAAAAGGTGAAAAAGAAGATGAAAAGAACAAAAGAGGTTTTACAATCCTAAAAGAAAACTAAGTAAAAAAAGAACAAAATCATTTTTTAAATCTCTTTTATAAAATCATAAGAATGAAATCAAAATCCTAAGCATGAAGACAAGTTAAGGGAAAAAAGACATGGAAAGTAAATACATTACACTCATACACACACACACACCTTTCATAAATGAAGAACTAAGTGAAGAACAAAGATAAAACCAAGGATAGAAAGGGAAAGAGGTGAGCCATCCAAATGAATTTTTCATGCTAAATAGAGAGAGAAAATCTAACATTTTTATTAAAATTTTCAAACTATTACAAAGCTAAAAGATAAAGCAAAACAAAACATGAAATAAGAAGGGAGAAATCTCCTTACATAGCATTAGTATCCACGGATTAAGCCCACAAAAAGACACTAACTTGGCCCAAAAATCTGAACCCTTGGACCTTACAGAACTGGGCTATTTATAGGAAAAAATTTCTAAGTACACGCCCTCGGTCACGGGCGTGTAGGGGGGGCGTGACAGTACTATTCATGAAGGCGGCCGGCGATTGGACAGCAAAGTTGACTTCGGGCTGAGTTCGCAGCAGTCACGCCCCAGGTCACGGGCGTGACTCTGGGCGTGTCGGGGAGGTAGAACCGGGCGCGGGTTGCGTCAAAAGTCCTCGGCAGCATCTTGTCGGGCCAGCTGGAAAGGTCACGCCCCGGGTCACGGGCGTGACTATGGGCGTGACAGTTGGGGTCGACACTCGACGAATGTCGAGTGGAAAGTGTCGAGTCGAAATCGTCGAGCGGAAATTGAGTCACGCCCCCGGTCACGGGCGTGACGTTGGGCGTGACTGTTGGTGTCGACACTCGACGATCGTCGAGAGGAATTCGTCGAGAGGAGAGGACACGGGCTTGGGTCACGCCCCGTGTCGGGTGACACGGGCGTGACCCCAGGCGTGTCAGGCTTTTACTTCAGAAATTTTTCGATTTCACGGGAAATGCGCAGTCACGGCCCGGTCACGGGCGTGACCAATGTGTCACGGGCGTGTACTTCCCAATTTTTGGCAGATTTTGGAATTTTTCTGCAAAATAAAATAAAACAAGTTAGGAGAAAATTTACAAGAATAGGAGCATTTTATTGAACAAAAATAAGTAAAAACGACGAAAATAAATGAAAATGACTAAATTAATGTGCATAAAAATACGTATAATTACAATTCATCACTCCATAAATCGAGAAAGGAGTTGCGCAAGTGTGTTATGTAGTACCCCCCCCCCCCCCAACCTTTTGCCCGGGCCGGGCCGGAGGGGTACTACTGGCCCAAGACGTCCACCTAGGGCTCATAGGGGAAACAATCCACCCTATTCAAGCACTAGATGACCGTCTTGAGTGGTTCGAATCATAACATTCACAACCCATCAGAATATAACGGAAGCATTAACAGGAAACCACTACATATATATATAACATATCATATTAATACAGAGGTTCTAGGGCCGAAGCCTTATACGTTTATAAAAGCCCATGGGCTATACATGTACTACATAAGTCTCTCACACAATCTCTCTTCTAAACTGCTCGGCGGTACTCACGTCTCTAAACACCGGAGACGGCGGGGGTGCATCTGCTCGAGTAGACCTAGCTGCTGGCGTAATCTCCTGCGGCAGCGGGTCACTACGGTGCTCCACCTCCTGTGAATGGTTAATCAAATAACCGTTAGTCACAGAGCTAAGTGGAAACAAATCTCCTCCCCGGATCCACATCCTGGGGACGAGCACACACTCACCCAACAAAAGTAAATAGCCGAAGCAAGAGAGGGTTATCACAATATTTCATATATGAACAACTAGGAGCAATTATAAAAGAGTGCGGTATAACCGGAAAAAGCAGCAATAACATAAAACAGTTATAGCAAGACTCTACTAGCTCATCAGCACAACAGGTTTTCATATCTTGAATTCTATCACATGCATTCACAGCCGCGCGCACAAACCGCAGGCATTCATAGCCGCGCACACAAACCGCAGGCATTCATAGCCGCGCACACAAACCGCATGCATTCATAGCCGCGCACACAAACCGCAGGCATTCATAGCCGCGCACACAAACCGCAGGCATTCATAGCCGCGCACACAAACCGCAGGCATTCATAGCCGCGCACACAAACCCTATGTCGACATAGTTTGGACCGCTTCTGTTCCAGCAGGGTAGCGAGCCCCACGGGCCTCACCGATGTGGCCGTCGGTGACAGTGGCCAGTCCTGCCACTTCTGGGGGTGATCGTACCGCACAACCCCAGGCCCTCACGTACAACCTTGTGTACTCTTGGATGTGAGCGACATCCGGCGAATCATTTTGGCCGACCAGCGGAGGAAAACCCGACGGGGAATATAACGGTCGGTCACCCGTGGTACTCATCTCCCTGTCGCCTTGAGTCGTCAACCTTGCCGCACCGGTACGAACGGTCTGCGGAAGGGACTGACCCGCCACCATTTCACCGCAAGCAATTTACAATCAATCAAACAATTGCAAACAATATAACATCGGGTCTACGACAGCCTGCCTTACTAGGCTTACACTTCGGGCATCGGCACTTTGCTCTACTTTCGACAAGGAGCGTGGGAGCGCTTTATTTGGGGCTAGACCTGGAGGACTACCTCAACTCCGGTTATCCCCAACTAAGGCTCAACCTAAACAACAACTGCTCGTCAGAGCAGGACCCGGGAATATAAAAGTAAATTGCGATAAGATCAAGTGCGGTGGTTATGCTGTTTATTTAAAGTGCTGGAAAGAAATGTGACCAGTACAAGACTGGAGTAGTATTGAAATAAGCTTGACCAGTACGAGACTGGAGTAGTACTGAAATGAAAGTAATGAAATAATCTTGACCAGTACGAGACTGGAGTAGTACTGAATTGAAAGTACTGAACTGAAAAGAATAAAGGAACTGGACCAGTGCAAAACTGGAATAATCATAAAGAAAATGGTTAGTAGTCCAATCACTCCATACAGGAGGCTTCAGTTCCATCTCCGTTCTCAGGAGAGATTTTTCAGTTCCATCCCAGTTTTTAAAAAGGTTTCCTTGGGTTACACCTTTATTAAGATCCGATTATGAGTTGGTTGCGCCTTATTAACCACGGCTTAATCGGATTGGGGCTTATCAGGAGTTATACTTTCATTATTCGTCAAGAATAATTCATAACTCACCACTCGTGCTCTCATCTTCCGAGCGAGCCCAAATCGCCCGAGAGTCGAGGCGCTTGACAGTTTTCATGAAATCTCGAAACACCCGGAGCTTGGTCACTTGCCTCAGCCACTCTCGTCGATATGAAACTTATTCGAGAGGATAGCGCGCGCTCCAATTTTCATTTTCGAAGAAAACGAGCGTAATAATATCGAGCGCGGTCCTAGGCTTCCATATTTTGGAAAAAATATCAAAACTTATCCCCATGAGTCCAACTTTTGATACAACACTTGGAAGGGTATAAAATGAGCCTAGACAAATTTTCATAATTTTTTGAATAGTTTTGGACCTTTAATTTGACCAAATAATTTTCTTTTGGGCTTTTAAAAATACCAAATCAACTCCAAAAATTCTCAAATTTTTGTGGAGGAAGCCCTCAATAAGGGAAACAGTTTTCATGTTCAACACTCTTTTCCTAGGAGCCTATTTTAGTCTCAAACAAAATCAACCCATTATTGTAATATTATAATATTTATTATAAATATTATAATAATATATATAATATATTATTATTATTATATATATATAAATTATAAAACTTTTTTTCCTGTACATCTTCTCCCCCCCCCCCCCCCCCGCGCTGTAATTTCCTGGAGCCCTTACGGGGCTCCTCCGCCGCCGGCCGGCCACCGGCCGGCCGTGGCTCCACCACCGGCCAACCCGCCGGTGGTGGGCGCTCCCTCCGGCGGTGGTCCGGCGGCCTGCCGCCGCCGGCCGCCGCCGGAGCCATTTTCTTTTTTTTTTGAACGGGAGGGGAGGGGGTGACGGCGGCGGCGCTCCGGCCGCCGGGAGTGCCATGCACGACGTCAGAAATGGGGAGGGGGAGGAAGAGAGGGTTCCACCTGAGTTTGGTGGGCTCGGGAGGGGCCGGCTTGGTCGTACATGGCTCAAGGTGGTGGAGGAGGGGAGGAGGAGCTCCGGCTTGGCTTTTTCCGGCCACCTGAGCTCCGGCATAGGGGGAGAAGGGGGAGGGGAATGCTCTGAGAGCTGTGAGGGAAAGAGAGGGGGTGAGGTCCTTTTATAGGGAGGGGGAGGGGGAGCTTCCTCCCTTTGGGAAAGGTGGGATTAATCCCTCCTTTTGAGGGATTAAATCCCCACCCTCCAGCTGCCCAAGGACAGCTGGAGGCCCTCTCCTCTTTTCCCCATGTTGGGAAATGGAAAAGCCTCATCGGCTTGGGCCTCCATGGTGAAGAAAGAGAGGGGGAGAGTGGGAGAAGGAGTAGGTGGGCCTCCATTTGCTTTAGGTTAGGGGCTTGATGGTTGGGGGGCCCATGGAAAGTGAGGGGGAGTATGGGTCATCCTCCTTTGGAGAGGAGGTGAGCCCTTCACTTGGAGAAAAATCCAAAAAGTGGATTTTTATGAGGGTTTGACCAAGTCAACCCTAGGTTGGGTCCCCCTTGCTGGTCAAAGTCAAAGTGGGTCCAAGTCGTCGGGGTCGGGTCAAAGTTCGGGTGTCGTGTCATAAATGGTGTGCGCATGCTTTTCGGTGCACAACTATGCTTGATTTGACCACGGGTTGACCAATCGTCATCGAAATTGATCGGGACGACTTCCGTTGACTTCGTATTGACCACACGAGTCTAACACCACTGACTGGGGTTGAATCGGAGTCTGTTTGACGAAAGTCCGAAATTTGCGCGTCGCAGCGCGCTAAAATGGTCGAAATGTGTAAACTGCAGTTAATTTGATAGTTTTTAAAATTGTTCATTGTGATGATTTCTTTAGCTTAATAATAGTCGGTTATTTCATTATTCTGACATAACTCTGCATTATATAGGTCTTGTTTGTGAAAAATGAAATACCAAAACAACAACAGTCTTGTTTCATCCATTGATAGCAATGATCTTAATCTAAAAACAGATCCTAAAAGAAAAGCAAAATCAAAGGATTATGTTTGGAAGTATGGACATTGGTCTGACCTAAAAGATAAAAATACATTGGCCGGATGTAGGGATGCGGGTGGTGGAGATGGTGGCGGGATACTACGGAGCCGTGACCGCGACTGCCTAAGCAGGGTTGCTTGTCGGAGGAGAGAGCCACCAAGATCTCACAATGAAAAAAGGGAATTAGAATATTTTCTTGCTTGCTTCATACATACCCTCACATGCCTTTATATAGGCTATATATAATAATGACTCACCTAATAATTTCTCAACACTCACCTAACTCTCATAAAGATATAAATAATAATATTCATGACACAACAATAACATAACCGACACATAACATAACATGATAACATGTCCGTCACATAATATGACACATAACCCTAAACCCTAAACCCTAAACCCTAAAACAGATCCTAAAAGAAAAGCATGTGAGGGTTATGTATGAAGCAAGCAAGAAAATATTCTAATTCCCTTTTTTCATTGTGAGATCTTGGTGGCTCTCTCCTCCGACAAGCAACCCTGCTTAGGCAGTCGCGGTCACGGCTCCGTAGTATCCCGCCACCATCTCCACCACCCGCATCCCTACATCCGGCCAATGTATTTTTATCTTTTAGGTCAGACCAATGTCCATACTTCCAAACATAATCCTTTGACTTTGCTTTTCTTTTAGGATCTGTTTTTGGATTAAGATCATTGCTATCAATGGATGAAACAAGACTGTTGTTGTTTTGATATTTCATTTTTCACAAACAAGACCTATATAATGCAGAGTTATGTCATATTATATAGGGTTGCTTGTCGGAGGAGAGAGCCACCAAGATCTCACAATGGAAAAAGGGAATTAGAATATTTTCTTGCTTGTTTCATACATACCCTCACATGCCTTTATATAGGCTATATATAATAATGACTCACCTAATAATTTCTCAACACTCACCTAACTCTCATAAAGATATAAATAATAATATTCATGACACAACAATAATATAACCGACACATAACATAACACGATAACATGTCCGTCACATAATATGACACATAACCCTAAACCCTAAACCCTAAACCCTAAAACAGATCCTAAAAGAAAAGCATGTGAGGGTTATGTATGAAGCAAGCAAGAAAATATTCTAATTCCCTTTTTTCATTGTGAGATCTTGGTGGCTCTCTCCTCCGACAAGCAACCCTGCTTAGGCAGTCGCGGTCACGGCTCCGTAGTATCCCGCCACCATCTCCACCACCCGCATCCCTACATCCGACCAATGTATTTTTATCTTTTTTTTTGTATTTTTGTTTTTCGCAATTTTTTTGAAAATTTTGTTTTTTGAACTATTATCCTTTTTTTTTGTATTTTTTTAAGAGAATTTTCATAATATGTACAAAAATAAGGGAGAAAAAGAAAAAGGTTTGTACAAGAATGAGGAAGGGGGAGAGAGAAAAAACAAAAAATATATACAAAGTGAAACTAAACAAAATAATTTTTTGTTTTGTTTTTTGAGTTTTTGGAAAAGAGAAAGAGAACAAAACAAAAAAAAAATTTTGGATTTTTGTTTTTTCATTAAACTTTTTTTGTGTTTTTTTTCATTTAAAATTTGTTTGTTTTTTCATTTAAAATTTTTTGTTTCATTTTAAGATGTTTTTTAAATTTTTTGTTTTTGTTTTGTTGTTATATGTATTTTTTTTTATTTTTCTTTTTTGAGATGCAGAAAAATTGAAGTGCAGAAAGTAAAGCACGAAAATACCCTCATACTTAAGTCCAACATTGTCCCCAATGTTGTTTCGTAAGTATGCGGAACAGAAAGGAAAGACAATATGTACAAAGAAAAGAAAGGGAAGGGGGTAGAAGCTTCCCTGAAACGCGTAGGGGGAGGCCGATCAGAAACCCTGCGTTTATTAGAAAAAGCAGCAAAGGTAATGAGGAAAGGGCGAAAAAGATAAGCGAGGGGTGCCTCCCAGGAGCGCTTTGTTTATAGTCGTGTAGCTTGACTATTTTGGCGGGTTTATAATGTGGAGGAAAGTTATGGTTTCGCTAAAACCGATCACTGGGTCGCCCGCAATGTAAGACTTTAACCGATGACCGTTTAATTTAAAAGAGCCTTTGTCCGGGTGGGAGACGAGTACGGTTCCATAAGGAAAAACTTCTTCAACTAGGAAGGGACCGGACCATCTAGATTTTAATTTACCTGGAAAAAGCCTAAGACGTGAATTGTAAAGAAGGACAAGATCGCCCGGAGAAAATAATTTTTGGGACTTGATTTTTCGATCGTGATATAACTTAGAGCGCTCCTTATATAATTTATTGCTCTCGTAAGCGTTCGCACGCCATTCATCGAGCTCGTTTAGTTGCAGTTTTCTATTCTGAGTGGCTAAGTTTGAGTCGAGGTTTAAGAGTTTTAAAGCCCAAAGTGCGCGATGTTCTAATTCTACGGGTAAATGACACGCTTTGCCGTAGACTAACCAGAACGACGTACATCCAATAGCGGTTTTGTAAGCCGTCCGATACGCCCACAACGCATCGTCGAGTTTAACGGACCAATCTTTCCTATTTAGCGAAACAGTTTTTTCTAAAATTCGCTTAATCTCTCGATTTACTACCTCGACTTGGCCACTTGTTTGCGGGTGGTAGGGGGTGGCAAGCTTGTGCGTTACTCCGTATTTAGCTAACGTCTTAGCCATAAGAGCGTTACAGAAATGCGTTCCCCTATCACTAACAATTGCGCGAGGCGTGCCGAAGCGAGAAAATAATTTTTTAAGAAATGTAACGACGACTCGCGCATCGTTGGTGGGGAGAGCTTGCGCTTCCGCCCACCTCGATACGTAGTCGACCGCCACTAAAATATACATATTTTTGAAAGACGGAGGTAGGGGGACAACAAAATCTATGCCCCACAAATCGAAGACTTCGCACTCTAAAAACATGTTTTGGGGCATCTCGTCGCGACGAGAGATGTTACCCGACCGCTGACAGCTATCGCATGCGCGCACAAAATTATGCGGGTCTTTGAAGAGAGTGGGCCAAAAGTAGCCCGCCTCTAGCGCCTTCCGAGCGGTCCGGTTGGCTTGATAATGCCCACCGGCTGGACCCTCGTGGCAGTGCTTAAGAATTTGTAAGCACTCCACACCCGCAACGCATCGTCGAACCGCTTGGTCCGCGCAGATACGAAAAAGAAATGGGTCCTCCCAAAAGAAATTTTTCAAGTCAGAAAAGAATTTCTTCTTTTGATGACTGGAAAAATCTTTTGGAAGGACCCGCGCTACTAAGAAATTTGCAAAATCTGCGAACCAAGGCGAAGATGACGAAGATTTATTAATGGCAAGATGGCGTTCCTCGGGGAATCTGTCATTTATTTCAGATTCGACGAGCGCTTCCGCACCCGGATTTTCTAAACGGGAGAGGTGGTCCGCCGCTAGATTTTCCGCTCCCCGCTTATCTCGGATCTCCAAATAAAACTCTTGTAGGAGGAGAATCCATCGAAGAAGGCGGGGTTTTGCATCATTTTTAGCTAATAAATACTTAAGCGCGGAGTGATCGGTAAAAACGATAACTTTAGAAAGCGTTATATACGAGCGAAACTTATCGAAAGCGAAAACGACGGCTAAGAGTTCCTTTTACGTTGCCGTGTAATTTATTTGTGCGGAAGTGAGCGTCTTGCTAGCGTAATAAATAGGATGAAAATGTTTTTCTACGCGTTGGCCAAGAACGGCACCTAAGGCAATATCACTAGCGTCGCACATTATTTCGAACGGAAGGGACCAATTAGGGGCCACTAAAATTGGTGAAGAGATAAGTTTTTGTTTTATTAAATTAAAGGCGGACTCGCATTCGCTACTCAAGATGAAACGTGATTCCTTTTCCAAGAGGTGAGTTAGCAGCTTTGTTATTTTTGAAAAGTCTTGAATAAAGCGTCGATAAAAGCCCGCATGGCCTAAGAAACTCCTAATAGATTTTACGTTTGTTGGATGCGGAAGTTTTTCTATAATTTCTATCTTGGCCTTATCCACCTCTATCCCCTTAGACGAAATCATATGGCCGAGGACCAAACCTCCTCGAACCATAAAGTTGCATTTTTCCCAATTTAAAACAAGGCTTGTGTCATCGCACCGTTGAAGGACATGATCTAAATTGTTAAGGCAATCGGGAAAAGAGCGTCCGAAAACAGAGAAGTCATCCATAAAGACTTCCATAATGTCTTCTACTAGCTCGCCAAAGATCGCTAGCATACATCTTTGGAATGTAGCTGGCGCGTTGCAGAGTCCAAATGGCATTCTTCGATATGCGAAGGTACCGAACGGGCAAGTAAAAGTTGTTTTCTCTTGATCATCGGGGGAAATGGAGATTTGGAAAAACCCCGATAAACCATCAAGAAAACAATAATACGGATGACCGGATAAACGCTCTAAAATCTGGTCTAGAAATGGCAGAGGGAAATGGTCCTTGCGGGTGGCGTCGTTAAGTTTCCTATAGTCGATGCACACTCGCCAACCCGTAACAGTACGAGTTGGGACAAGCTCGTTATGCTCATTCGCCACTACGGTAAGACCGCCTTTCTTGGGCACGACATGCACGGGACTAACCCATGCACTGTCCGAAATAGGGTAGATAATCCCCGCATCTAATAACTTAATGATTTCGGCTTTAACGACGTCTTTCATGTTTGGGTTAAGACAACGCTGCGGCTGTATCGTTTTGCGGCAATTATCGTTAAGAAAAATCTTATGGGTGCAAAAGGAGGGGCTAATCCCCTTTAGGTCAGAGATTTGTCACGCAATTGCGTGGCGATGTTTAAATAAAACTTCCAATAAATCGGAAGTCTCCGAATCACTCAAGTCCGAAGAAATGATAACGTGGAGCGTATCACCTTTTCCCAAAAAAGCGTACTTGAGCGAGGCGGGTAAGGGTTTGAGGTCTAGGATGGGCGGTTCTTCTAGGGAGGTTTTAATGCCTATGTCTTTCTTACCAATTGGTTCGAAAGGCAAGTCTATAGACGTATCCTCATCGCAGTTAAAATTTTCGAGCGCATAAATATCGTCGTTTAAAAATACGGACTCGAAAATGGGAGAAGAACGATCTCCGAAAAAGATATCTAAAGAATAGCAGAAATCGTCGCTCGATGACAAATTGTCCATCGAGGGATTAATAGAGAAAGTAACTTGGTCATCGCCTACTCGGAGGAGAAGGCTACCATTACTAACATCTATTAGTGCGCGGGAGGTGGCGAGAAAAGGGCGACCGAGTATTATTGGTACCTCGGCGTCCTCCTCGATATCTAAGATGACGAAGTCTACCGGGAAGGTAAACTTGTCGACTCGGACAAGGACGTCCTCCACTACCCCGATAGGGAACTTAACCGAGCGATCTGCTAATTGGATGCGCATATTCGTAGGACTAGGAGTACCCAAACCTAAACGTGAAAAGAGCGAGAACGGCATCAGATTAATGCTAGCCCCTAAATCAGCTAAGGCGTACTTTACTAATATATCGCCAAAAAGGCACGGGATGGAAAACCATCCCGGGTCGTTTTGTTTTGCGGGCAATTTATTAGTAAGGGCCGCCGAGCAGATAGCGTTGAGAGATACATGCGAAATATCCTCTAATTTGCGTTTATTAGAAAGTAGTTCTTTTAAAAATTTCGCATATTTGGGCATTTGCGAGATAGCCTCGCAAAAAGGAACATTAATTTGAATTTGTTTTAATAATAAAATAAATTTTTCATATTGCGTGTCCTTACGCTCGTTTTCTAACTTATGCGGATATGGAAGAGCCTTGTTTAAAATAATTTTTTCTTTTATAATAGGTAAAGACGGCGTAAGCGAAGAAAGGGGAAGAGGGGTCGGAGGTGAAATATGTACCTGAGGGTCGGTCCGTTTTGGATCGACCACCTCCTTTCCGCTACGGAGGGTTATAGCGTTGGCGTTTTCCCGCGGATTGGGCTCCGTGTTTCCCGGCAGTGCCCCGAGCGCGCGCTCGGACATCATCCTCGTCAGCTGTCCAACCTGTTGTTCGAGTGTTTTTAGCGATCCGGTGATGTTCCGGATATTTGACTCGTTGGACGCAATATACTTCGAAAAATTTTCCTCCATCGGGGAGGGTTTCGGAAGAGGAGGGGGAGGAAGAAATCCGGGCGCAAAAGAAATAGGGGGACGCTGAGCATTATTCGGGTTGCTCCACGAGAAGTTGGGGTGATTCCTCCAACCCGGATTATAGTTATTACTATAAGGGTTGTTGTTGGGGTTGAAGGGAGGACGACCCGAATTTCCCATGAAGTCCACGAACTCTTCAGCTACGCAGACATTAGGGGAATAAAACAAGGCGGAGTGGAGGAGGCAGCAGACATCTCCGCCACCTGCTTTGTTAACCTTTCAACTTGAAGGGTCAAGAGAGCAGTGACATCCACTTCAAAAAGACCAGCCGCCGGCTTTGGCCGTCCCCGCGGGACATTCCATTGATAGGCGTTCATAGCCATCTCTTCGAATAAAGCCTGGGCGGCCTCGGAGGTTTTGTTGTTAAGCGTACCCCCGGCAGCCGCGTCAATCATTTGACGCGTCTGAAAATTCAGCCCATTATAAAAAATTTGAACTTGCAACCACGTTGACAGCGCGTGGTGCGGGCAACGGTGGAGGAATTCCTTAAACCGTTCCCAAGTCTCGTATAGAGACTCAGGATCGTTCTGCACAAACGAAGAAATGTCCGCCCGCAACTTTGCAGTTTTTGCGGGCGGAAAGTACTTCGTTAGGAACCGTTCCGTCAACTCAGCCCATGTGGTGATACATCCTCGCGGGAGGGCATTCAACCACGCCTTGGCTTTGGACTTAAGGGAAAAAGGAAATAAGCGCAAACGAATGACGTCATCAGTGACGCCATTGATCTTGAAGGTGTCGCATATCTCCAAGAAATTGGACAAGTGGACATTCGGGTCCTCATCCGGCAGTCCATCGAACTGCACGGCATTTTGGATCATTTGAATGACACTTGACTTTATTTCAAAATTATTATTGGCCACCGCAGGACGAACAATACTCGACCCAGAATCATCCAGGTTAGGCCGGGCGTAATAAGACATAGTACGCTCGGCCGCCGGGGGAAGGTTAGGCGCGGCCATAATTACAACAGTGGGTTCTCCGATAGATTCCTCGGGATCTAAAGAAGGATTTCGGCGATGAGATCGGATACGCGCAAGAGAGCGTTCGATCTCAGGGTCGAAGTCTAAATCTTCAGACTCTAAGGGTTGTCCTCGGGTCATACACCCAAACAAAAATAAAACAAAATAAACTCTTGTTTTTTTGTTTTTAAAATAAAGTTTTTAGTTTTTTTTTTTTTAGAAAATAAGTAAAATTAATAGACTCCGGAATTCGAAATAGCAACTCGAAAAGAGAGTCCCCGGCAACGGCGCCAAAAACTTGATGGGCCCGCGAACAGACTCTTACTGTGGTTGGTTCGGTGAGTCGATCGCCGCGGGCTTGCTCGGGTAGGCAAGTGCACCTATCGCAAGTAGTACTCGATATTCGGGGGAATACCGAGGTCGTATTATTCTCGGGGTCGCGTTGACTATTCTTACTCCTCCGGGAGGACTATTATTTTACTGAAAGAAAGATGGATTTTTTTACTTAATAAAAGACGGAAAAGCAAAGGAGCGAAAAAATGATTTAGACAATATTCGATGAATGGTTAACGCTCGGCATCGAATCGGATTAAGACTAAAACAATTTTTAATAATAAAAAGACTTAGTTTTCAAATTAATAATAAGGCAACTTGGCCGTGGAGGTTCCACAAATGTGAGCTCACCTAGCTATAGGGATATCGCTCACCTAAACGTTAAGACTATTCGACCGAACGTTAGTCCGACGAAGGATTCCTCTTAACGCCCGCTTTACGCTAAGAACCCCGCTATTGGGTGGGGAACCCAATCCGGTAGAATTACGCTTGTCCTCTCTCGAGGGTATGCACGCAACTCTATTTACCCAGGGGTGATCGGTCCATATGCACGGCCTCTCGGCTAGCTAGCATATGGACTACGGAAATAGGGCCCACACATCGATATGTGGTCCTACGCGTCGTAAACCCGGGGTAAACCCTAAGTGCTTAAATTAAAATGAAAATAAAGAGCTTCAATTATTATAAATCATTTTAAATGTCCCAATGTTCTTCGATGCCGAGGCTAATAGAGATTAGCCACACATCGGTATGGGGACGGCTTATAATTTAGTGAGGCGCGAGCTCGAAATTAAACACTAAACGTTTATAAGAAAGGGACACAAGAAAAATAACAACATTTAGAAAACTGAAAAATTAGCTAAAACAAGAATTCACGCACACTGCAAATTATAAATTAGAAAAGAACTAAGTTACACATAAAAAGAAATTTGCATAATTCAAATTTGCATAATAATAAAAAGACTTAGTTTTCAAATTAATAATAAGGCAACTTGGCCGTGGAGGTTCCACAAATGTGAGCTCACCTAGCTATAGGGATATCGCTCACCGAAACGTTAAGACTATTCGGCCGAACGTTAGTCCGACGAAGGATTCCTCTTAACGCCCGCTTTACGCTAAGAACCCCGCTATTGGGTGGGGAACCCAATCCGGTAGAATTACGCTTGTCCTCTCTCGAGGGTATGCACGTAACTCTATTTACCCAGGGGTGATCGGTCCATATGCACGGCCTCTCGGCTAGCTAGCATATGGACTACGAAAATAGGTCCCACACATCGATATGTGGTCCTACGCGTCGTATACCCGGGGTAAACCCTAAGTGCTTAAATTAAAATGAAAATAAAGAGCTTCAATTATTATAAATCATTTTAAATGTCCCAATGCTCTTCGATGCCGAGGCTAATAGAGATTAGCCACACATCGGTATGGGGACGGCTTATAATTTAGTGAGGCGCGAGCTCGAAATTAAACACTAAACGTTTATAAGAAAGGGACACAAGAAAAATAACAACATTTAGAAAACTGAAAAATTAGCTAAAACAAGAACTCACGCACACTCCAAATTATAAATTAGAAAGGAACTAAGTTACACATAAAAAGAAATTTGCATAATTTAAATTTGCGAGTCCCACTCAAACGAGTGGGGGCGGTAAATAAAGGCTGAAAATTGCAAGTCCTACTCAAACGAGTAGGACTGAAATGAAAGCGAGTCCTACTCAAATGAGTAGGAGAAAATAAATGCGATTACAGGGCTAAAAGGTCCGGCCATTTAACTCAAGTGAGTAGGCGGAAAAAATAAAGAAAGAAAAATTACAAGTCCTACTCGAACGAGTAGTACTGAAAATGAAAACGATGCGTCATTTAACTCTTAACGAGTAGGCGGAAATAAATACACACAGACACACACACTCCATAAGAAATTCAAGAAAGCAATAAAATTATACATCTACACTCACACACTCTACATAATTTGAATAAAACATTAAAAGAAAGCAATTAAAAAGAAAGCATTAAAATTTAACACCTACACTCACACACTCTACACAATTTAAATCAAAGCATAAAAGTTATACACCTACACTCACACACACAAATAACAAAGAAAAATCAAAGTTACCTAAAAATTAAAACTTTAACTTTTTCATGCTTAGGTTTTGCCAAAAACAAATAAAAAGAGAAAATTTCAATTTTTAGAAGACAAAAGTTTTTCAAAACAAATTAAAAACCAAAGTTTTTGGAAAATTAAAATACCAACATTTTCATTCTTATGATGTTATGAAAGTGATAAAAAAAGGTGAAAAAGAAGATGAAAAGAACAAAAGAGGTTTTACAATCCTAAAAGAAAACTAAGTAAAAAAAGAACAAAATCACTTTTTAAATCTCTTTTATAAAATCATAAGAATGAAATCAAAATCCTAAGCATGAAGACAAGTTAAGGGAAAAAAGACATGGAAAGTAAATACATTACACTCATACACACACACACACCTTTCATAAATGAAGAACTAAGTGAAGAACAAAGATAAAACCAAGGATAAAAAGGGAAAGAGGTGAGCCATCCAAATGAATTTTTCATGCTAAATAGAGAGAGAAAATCTAACATTTTTATTAAAATTTTCAAACTATTACAAAGCTAAAAGATAAAGCAAAACAAAACATGAAATAAGAAGGGAGATATCTCCTTACATAGCATTAGTATCCACGGATTAAGCCCACAAAAAGACACTAACTTGACCCAAAAATCTGAACCCTTGGACCTTACAGAACTGGGCTATTTATAGGAAAAAATTTCTAAGTACACGCCCTCGGTCACGGGCGTGTAGGGGGGGCGTGACAGTACTATTCATGAAGGCGGCCGGCGATTGGACAGCAAAGTTGACTTCGGGCTGAGTTCAGAGCAGTCACGCCCCAGGTCACGGGCGTGACTCTGGGCATGTCGGGGAGGTAGAACCGGGCGCGGGTTGCGTCAAAAGTCCTCGGCTGCATCTTGTCGGGCCAGCTGGAAAGGTCACGCCCCGGGTCACGGGCGTGACTATGGGCGTGACAGTTGGGGTCGACACTCGACGAATGTCGAGTGGAAAGTGTCGAGTCGAAATCGTCGAGCGGAAATTGAGTCACGCCCCCGGTCACGGGCGTGATGCTGGGCGTGACTGTTGGTGTCGACACTCGACGATCGTCGAGAGGAATTCGTCGAGAGGAATTCGTCGAGAGGAGAGGACACGGGCTTGGGTCACGCCCCGTGTCGGGTGACACGGGCGTAACCCCAGGCGTGTCAAGCTTTTACTTCAGAAATTTTTCGATTTCACGGGAAATGCGCAGTCACGGCCCGGTCACGGGCATGACCAATGTGTCACGGGCGCGTACTTCCCAAATTTTGGCAGATTTTGGAATTTTTCTGCAAAATAAAATAAAACAAGTTAGGAGAAAATTTACAAGAATAGGAGCATTTTATTGAACAAAAATAAGTAAAAATGACGAAAATAAATGAAAATGACTAAATTAATGTGCATAAAAATACGTATAATTACAATTCATCACTCCATAAATCGAGAAAGGAGTTGCGCAAGTGTGTTATGTAGTACCCCCCCCCCCCCAACCTTTTGCCCGGGTCGGGCCGGAGGGGTACTACTGGCCCAAGACGTCCACCCAGGGCTCATAGGGGAAACAATCCACCCTATTCAAGCACTAGATGGCCGTCTTGAGTGGTTCGAATCATAACATTCACAACCCATTATAATATATCAGAAGCATTAACAGGAAACCACTACATATATATATAACATATCATATTAATACAGAGGTTCTAGGGCCGAAGCCTTATGCGTTTATAAAAGCCCGTCGGCTATACATGTACTACATAAGTCTCTCACACACTCTCTCTTCTAAACTGCTCGACGGTACTCACGTCTCTAAACACCGGAGACGGCGGGGGTGCATCTGATCGAGTAGACCTAGCTGCTGGCGTAATCTCCTGCGGCAGCGGGTCACTACGGTGCTCCACCTCCTGTGAATGGTTAATCAAATAACCGTTAGTCACAGAGCTAAGTGGAAACAAATCTCCTCCCCGGATCCACATCCTGGGGACGAGCACACACTCACCCAACAAAAGTAAATAGCCGAAGCAAGAGAAGGTTATCACAACATTTCATATATGAACAACTAGGAGCAATTATAAAAGAGTGCGGTATAACCGGAAAAAGCAGCAATAACATAAAACGGTTATAGCAAGACTCTACTAGCTCATCAGCACAACAGGTTTTCATATCTTGAATTCTATCGCAGGCATTCACAGCCGCGCACACAAACCGCAGGCATTCATAGCCGCGCACACAAACCGCAGGCATTCATAGCTGCGCACACAAACCGCAGGCATTCATAGCCGCGCACACAAACCGCAGGCATTCATAGCCGCGCACACAAACCGCAGGCATTCATAGCCGCGCACACAAACCCTATGTCGACATAGTTTGGACCGCTTCTGTTCCAGCAGGGTAGCGAGCCCCGCGGGCCTCACCGATGTGGCCGTCGGTGACAGTGGCCTGTCCTGCCACTTCTGGGGGTGATCGTACCGCACAACCCCAGGCCCTCACGTACAACCTTGTGTACTTTTGGATGTGAGCGACATCCGGCGAATCATTTTGGCCGACCAGCGGAGAAAAACCCGACGGGGAATATAACGGCCGGTCACCCGTGGTACTCATCTCCCTGTCGCCTTGAGTCGTCAACCTTGCCGCACCGGTACGAACGGTCTGCGGAAGGGATTGACCCGCCACCATTTCACCGCAAGCAATTTACAATCAATCAAACAATTGCAAACAATATAACATCGGGTCTACGACGGCCTGCCTTACTAGGCTTACACTTCGGGCATCGACACTTTGCTCTACTTTCGACAAGGAGCGTGGGAGCGCTTTATTTGGGGCTAGACCTGGAGGACTACCTCAACTCCGGTTATCCCCAACTAAGGCTCAACCTAAACAACAACTGCTCGTCAGAGCAGGACCCGGGAATATAAAAGTAAATTGCGATAAGATCAAGTGCGGTGGTTATGCTGTTTATTTAAAGTGCTGGAAAGAAATGTGACCAGTACAAGACTGGAGTAGTATTGAAATAAGCTTGACCAGTACGAGACTGGAGTAGTACTGAAATGAAAGTAATGAAATAATCTTGACCAGTACGAGACTGGAGTAGTACTGAATTGAAAGTACTGAACTGAAAAGAATAAAGGAACTGGATCAGTGCAAAACTGGAATAATCATAAACAAAATGGTTAGTAGTCCAATCACTCCATACAGGAGGCTTCAGTTCCATCTCCGTTCTTAGGAGAGATTTTTCAGTTCCATCCCAGTTTTTAAAAAGGTTTCCTTGGGTTACACCTTTATTAAGATCCGATTATGAGTTGGTTGCGCCTTATTAACCACGGCTTAATCGGATTGGGGCTTATCAGGAGTTATACTTTCATTATTCGTCAAGAATAATTCATAACTCACCACTCGTGCTCTCATCTTCCGAGCGAGCCCAAATCGCCCGAGAGTCGAGGCGCTTGACAGTTTTCATGAAATCTCGAAACACCCGGAGCTTGGTCACTTGCCTCGGCCACTCTCGTCGATATGAAACTTATTCGAGAGGATAGCGCGCGCTCCAATTTTCATTTTCGAAGAAAACGAGCGTAATAATATCGAGCGCGGTCCTAGGCTTCCATATTTTGGAAAAAATATCAAAACTTATCCCCATGAGTCCAACTTTTGATACAACATTTGGAAGGGTATAAAATGAGCCTAAACAAATTTTCATAATTTTTTGAATAGTTTTGGACATTTAATTTGGCCAAATAATTTTCTTTTGGGCTTTTAAAAATAGCAAATCAATTCCAAAAATTCTCAAAATTTTGTGGAGGAAGTCCTCAATAAGGGAAACAGTTTTCATGTTCAACACTCTTTTCCTAGGAGCCTATTTTAGTCTCAAACAAAATCAACCCATTATTGTAATATTATAATATTTATTATAAATATTATAATAATAATATATAATATATTATTATTATATATATATAAATTATAAAACTTTTTTTCCTGTACATCTTCTCCCCCCCCCCCCCGCGCTGTAATTTCCTGGAGCCCTTACGGGGCTCCTCCGCCGCCGGCCGGCCACCGGCCGGCCGTGGCTCCACCACCGGCCAACCCGCCGGTGGTGGGCGCTCCCTCCGGCGCTGGTCCGGCGGCCTGCCGCCGCCGGCCGCCGCCGGAGCCATTTTCTTTTTTTTTGAACGGGAGGGGAGGGGGTGACAGCGGCGGCGCTCCGGCCGCCGGGAGTGCCATGCACGACGTCAGAAATGGGGAGGGGGAGGAAGAGAGGGTTCCACCTGAGTTTGGTGGGCTCGGGAGGGGCCGGCTTGGTCGGACATGGCTCAAGGTGGTGGAGGAGGGGAGGAGGAGCTCCGGCTTGGCTTTTTCCGGCCACCTGAGCTCCGGCATAGGGGGAGAAGGGGGAGGGGAATGCTCTGAGAGCTGTGAGGGAAAGAGAGGGGGTGGGGTCCTTTTATAGGGAGGGGGAGGGGGAGCTTCCTCCCTTTGGGCAAGGTGGGATTAATCCCTCCTTTTGAGGGATTAAATCCCCACCCTCCAGCTGTCCAAGGACAGCTGGAGGCCCTCTCCTCTTTTCCCCATGTTGGGAAATGGAAAAGCCTCATGGGCTTGGGCCTCCATGGTGAAGAAAGAGAGGGGGAGAGTGGGAGAAGGAGTAGGTGGGCCTCCATTTGCTTTAGGTTAGGGGCTTGATGGTTGGGGGGCCCATGGAAAGTGAGGGGGAGTATGGGTCATCCTCCTTTGGAGAGGAGGTGAGCCCTTCACTTGGAGAAAAATCCAAAAAGTGGATTTTTATGAGGGTTTGACCAAGTCAACCCTAGGTTGGGTCCCCCTTGCTGGTCAAAGTCAAAGTGGGTCCAAGTCGTCGGGGTCGGGTCAAAGTTCGAGTGTCGTGTCATAAATGGTGTGCGCACGCTTTTTGGTGCACAACTATGCTTGATTTGACCACGGGTTGACCAATCGTCATCGAAATTGACCGGGACGACTTCCGTTGACTTTGTATTGACCACACGAGTCTAACGCCACTGACTGGGGTTGAATCGGAGTCTGTTTGATGAAAGTCCGAAATTTGCGCGTCGCAGCGCGCTAAAATGGTCGAAATGTGTAAAATTGTCGTTAGACCTCGGAGTCCAACTGAACGAGTTCCGATGCGCTCGTATTGACTATACGAGGCCACAGGAACTGACAGAACTCAATTCAGAGTTCTCTAGCTCTATTTCCCGCTTAGGGTTATTTCCCACCGGGTCATGGGTAGGGTTCGGGCCACTTTTATTGGGCCCACTAAGGCTCTGGTGGCCCAATAAAAGGCGAGATGTTACAATCCAATAAAAATAAAAGGATTTTTGTCCCCGAAAATTTGCTTGAAGTAGGGGGAAAAGTAACATACCTGGGGAAAGAGCTCTGAGTGCTTTTCTCGGAGGAGTGCTTCAGGTTCTCATGTGAACTCTTCTCGTCCACAGTTTGACCATAGCACCTTAACCATCGGAATGGTTTTGTTCCGTAGTGTCTTCACCTTGTAATCTATTACTCTGACGGGTTCGAGCCGGACGGATCTATCTGACAGTAGTTGCGCCGGAGGGGTAGGAAGGTACTGCTCTGGTTGCCGGAGGACTCGTCTCAAGGAAGAGACATGAAACACATTATGAAGATTCCCCAACTCTGGGGGTAAGGCTAAACGATAGGCGACGGGGCCAACACGCTCTATCACCGGATAGGGGCCCAAGAAGCGGGGATCTAACTTTTTCTGCTTCCTCAACCGGGAGACACCATGCATGGGTTTTATTTTCAGAAACACCATTTCCCCCACGCTGAACTCCACCGGTCGGTGTCGCGCATCATAGTACTTAGCCTGCCGGCTCTGCGCTTCCCGCATTCGCTCCTGAATCAGCCGTATCGCCGCCGTAGCGTCATCGATGTAAGCCACTCCCAAGGCTTCCGGGTCCTCTTCCTTAGCCCAAGTCAACGGTGTTCGGCAACGCCTTCCATACCATGCCTCGTACGGAGCCATCTTAATACTAGCCTGGTAGCTGTTATTGTACGAAAATTCGACTAACGACAACAGCTGCTCCCACGGCTCATTGTGCTCCACTATGCACAGTCGAAGAAGATCCTCCATCGTCCGGTTCGTCCTCTCCGTCTGTCCGTCTGTCTGCGGGTGGAAGGCAGTGCTGAAGACCAACTTGGTTCCCAAATATGCCTGCACCCGCCTCCATTCCTTAGATGTGAAACGACCGTCACGATCAGATACGATGGACTTTGGTACTCCGTGAAATCGTACCACTTGTTCTAGGAACATCCTGGCCAGGATATCTACTCCGTCACCCTGTCGGTTTGGAATGAACCGCGCTACCTTGGTGAGTCGATCTGCGACCACCCATATTGAGTCATTCCCAGCACGGGATCGAGGTAGGCCGTGGACGAAGTCCATGGAGATGTCTTCGAACTTCCATTCTGGTATCGGCAGGGGCTGCAATAGGCCTCCTGGACTGCGGCATTCAGCTTTGACCTTCTGACAGGTCTGGCACCGGGCCACGAAGTCGGTGACATCTCTCTTCATTCCGGGCCAGTAAATGGTCCTACGCAAGTCCACGTACATCTTAACTACGCCAGGGTGAATCGAGTACCTCGACTGATGGGCCTCTTGCAGAATTTCCACACGAATCCCTCCAGTAGCGGGAATAAATATGTGATGCTTGAATTGTAGAATCCCATCATGCAAGTTATAATCCTCCTGTGCCCCTCCTTGTAGAGATCGGATGATCGACATTACCTCTGGGTCGATCTTCTGGGCTTCTCGTATCCGGTCCCGGATATCGCATTGGATCTCCATCCAATACAGCTGAGAATAGTACTCTTCCGGATCTCTTCGGGCAACCAGGGTAATCTCCAAGTCTATCAAAGACTGGAAAAGTTCCTTAGGGATCTGCTCCATCCAACTCCCGACTATCTCAGGCTGGCGGCTCAAGGCGTCAGCGACTCTATTAGCCTTCCCGGGGTGATATTGGAGAGTGAAGTCGTAATCGCATATGAATTCCAACCATCGGCGCTGCCGGAGATTCAGCTCTTTTTGCGTGAAAATATACTTGAGGCTCTTGTGGTCGGAGAAGATCTCACATTTTACTCCGTACAGATAATGCCTCCAGATTTTAAGGGCGAAGACGACGGCGCTCAACTCTAAATCGTGTGCTGTGTAGTTTAATTCATGCGGCTTTAATTGTCGCGAAGCGTAGGCCACTACCTTAACATGCTGCATTAGGACTGCTCCCAATCCTTTCAGGGAGGCATCAGTGTAGATTTGAAATCCCTCGGTCCCTGAAGGAATCGTAAGGATTGACGCGGAAGTCAGACGCTTCTTCAGTTCGATGAACGCAGCCTCGCACTCCGGCGTCCATCGAAATACGGCGTCCTTCTTGGTGAGAGCAGTCAGGGGTAGGGCAATCTTGGAAAATCCCTCGACAAACTTCCTGTAGTATCCGGCAAGGCCGAGGAAACTCCAGATATCCGCAGCCGTCCTGAGTGGCGGCCAATTTTGTACTGCCTGGATCTTGGCTTGGTCCACTGCCACTCCTTCCTTGTTTATCGTGTGGCCCAAGAATCCAACTTCTTCTAGCCAAAATTCGCACTTACTGAATTTGGCGAAGAGAGAGTGCTCCCGGAGCTTTAATAGAACCATCTGTAGGTGCCGGGTATGGTCCGTCTTGGTCTTCGAGTAGATTAGGATATCGTCTATAAAGACGATGACAAAGTGATCCAAGAAGGGTTCGAAGACTCTATTCATCAGGGCCATGAAGGCGGAGGGAGCGTTGGTGAGCCCGAAGGGCATCACTAGGAACTCGTAAAGACCGTATCGGGAGCTGAAGGCAGTCTTAGGAATATCTTCCTCTCGGATCCGAAGCTGATAATAGCCGGACCTCAGGTCCATTTTGGAGAATACCGAAGCACCTTGTAACTGATCGAACAGTTCGTCGATCCTAGGAAGGGGATACGTGTTGCGTACAGTAAGCTTATTTAGCTCCCTATAGTCGATGCACAGTCGCAGAGTCCCGTCCTTCTTCTTGACGAAAAGTACCGGGGCTCCCCAGGGCGAGGAACTTGGACGGACGAATCCAGCATCTATTAGTTCTTGTAGCTGGATCTTTAGTTCAGTCAGCTCCCTTGGGGCCATCCGGTAGGGGGCTCGCGATACTGGCCGTGCTCCGGACACGAGCTCGATCTGGAAGTCGACCTCTCGCTGAGGTGGCAATCCCGGGAGGGACTCAGGGAAGATATCTGGAAAGTCTCGGACTATTGGGACCTTGGCGAGCGTCTGGGTCTTATCTTCCATCTCGAAATAAATAAGGAATACTTCATCCTTCTGACGGACTGACTTCACCATCTGTGTAGAAGTCAAGATAATACGAGAGACAGATGGCACACCTGTCAACGCGACGCTCTGGCCATTTGGATTCTGTAGCCGGACTTCTCGCGTGGAACAGTTTATCTGGGCTTGGTGCTCGGCCAGCCAGTCCATTCCCAGAATTATGTCAAACCCAGTTATAGCTAGGATGGTTGCGTAGATTTCAAACTCTACCTCTCCCAGCGTAGCCTGGAACGAACACTTTTCGGTGGATGTCATATCCGACCCGTCTAGTAAACGGATTCGTATAGACAGTCCGGTTGAGCGAATAACATTTCCTTTTTTTGCGATGAAAACGTGGGAGACGAAAGAATGAGTCGCTCCTGTGTCAAAAAGGGTTTTGGCAGGGTGACCTTCTACCAACAAGATTCCTGACGTCATAGGAAAACATATAGATATATATCATCCAACTAATATATATATATATATATATATATATATATATATATATATATATATATATATATATATGAAATATACAACAATAGTGGAAGATCTGATATCTTCTATCGCCTAAGATATATACCTATGACTACGTCAGGGGCTGGTCCATGCTGCAGGTCCAGTGCATAGGCCTCCTGGGGAGCTGCTCGGCCCTGCTGGCCTCTCCTGCCAGCTCGGCCTCTACGGCCTCTTTGACCCTGTCCCCGTGCCGGCTGTCCACCCTGGACTGCTCCTAGTCCTGGTCTCCCTATCGCCTGAGGGCAGAAGGCCCTCATATGTCCCGGCTGCTGACACAAGAAGCAGTTCCCTGCGAAGGGAACATCTCGTCGGGCCACTAGTGGGGGCTGTGGAGCTAGAGCTGGTCTACTGTCTTGCTGTGCAGCTGGGGGTGCTGGGGGTGTTGGTGGGCGCCTATAAGGCAGCCTGCGGCGTCGCTGTCTGCTCTCTCTATCCTGTCTATGGGGAGCGACTCCAACGTCTCGCCTCTGGTCTCGAGGAAGCTCTACTTGACCTCTGCGCCGCTGAGCCACCATCTGCTGTTCCAACTCTAGAGCTGCCGTATGGGTGGCTATGGTGTGGAAGGTGGCCTGAGAGAGCATAATCAAGGACTGCCTCAGGTCGTCTCGTAGTCCTCGGTAGAACCGAGAAGCCCTATCCCTGTCGGAGGCAGCCAGGTTCCCGGCGAAGCGTGCCAGGTGTATGAACTCTCTCTCATACTCTGCCACAGTGCGGTTGCCCTATCGAATGAGCAGGAACCTCTCTTGCAGCGCGGCTCGGTCTGCATCTGTGATGAAAAATTCTAGCAGAGCCACGGAGAACTCCCCCCAAAGGATCGTGCTCATCGGCCGACCTCGGTAGGTAGAGTAACTAGACGCTCTCCACCAATCCCTCGCATATCCCTCCAAGAGGGTCACCACCAAAGAGACTGCTGCCACAGCTGGGCACATCATCCCTACCAACAGCTCCTCCACTCGCTCCACCCACTCCTCTACCTGAATGACCGTCTCTGTACCCCTAAAAGGGGGAGGCCTCAGTCCTCGAAAAGTCGTCAGCAGATCTGTGGGTGCGGTCATCTCCCGCGGTGGCTGTGCCAGGGCATCTCGGAAAGTCGCTAGTATAGCCGTCAGTGTCTGCCCTATATCTGACTCGGCAAACGGTACGGCTGCGGGAGCAACCGGGTCTGGTGGTGGGGTGGCTGGAACGTATCCTCTGGACGAGGATCCCCCGTTACTGTACTCCGGTATCTGGAAAAGTAACATGAAAGAGTGTCAGTATTTTGCAAAAGTAAGGGAATTTGCAAAAGCGACAACTCAAGCGGAAAACAATGGTGTATGGGCGTACTAACGCACAGTCTAGAATCCCTAAGCCTCTACACTAGGGTCCACCAGGCTTCCACTGCAAGGTTCGTCCCGAACCTAGAACGAAGCGAGGGACGGAGGGATCCTGAGACTGCTCCACAAGGACGAATCGTGATCGCTCTGATCCATTTGTAATACCGCCCCCCCCCAACCTTTTGCCCGGGTCGGGCCGGAGGGGTACTACTGGCCCAAGACGTCCACCCAGGGCTCATAGGGGAAACAATCCACCCTATTCAAGCACTAGATGGCCGTCTTGAGTGGTTCGAATCATAACATTCACAACCCATCAGAATATAGCGGAAGCATTAACAGGAAACCAATATATATATATAACATATCATATTAATACAGAGGTTCTAGGGCCGAAGCCTTATGCGTTTATAAAAGCCCGTGGGCTATACATGTACTACATAAGTCTCTCACACACTCTCTCTTCTAAACTGCTCGGCGGTACTCACGTCTCTAAACACCGGAGACGGCGGGGGTGCATCTGCTCGAGTAGACCTAGCTGCTGGCGTAATCTCCTGCGGCAGCGGGTCACTACGGTGCTCCACCTCCTGTGAATGGTTAATCAAATAACCGTTAGTCACAGAGCTAAGTGGAAACAAATCTCCTCCCCGGATCCACATCCTAGGGACGAGCACACACTCACCCAACAAAAGTAAATAGCCGAAGCAAGAGAGGGTTATCACAACATTTCATATATGAACAACTAGGAGCAATTATAAAAGAGTGCGGTATAACCGGAAAAAGCAGCAATAACATAAAACGGTTATAGCAAGGCTCTACTAGCTCATCAGCACAACAGGTTTTCATATCTTGAATTCTATCGCAGGCATTCACAGCCGCGCACACAAACCGCAGGCATTCATAGCCGCGCACACAAACCGCAGGCATTCATAGCCGCGCACACAAACCGCAGGCATTCATAGCCGCGCACACAAACCGCAGGCATTCATAGCCGCGCACACAAACCGCAGACATTCATAGCCGCGCACACAAACCCTATGTCGACATAGTTTGGACTGCTTCTGTTCCAGCAGGGTAGCGAGCCCCGCGGGCCTCACCGATGTGGCCGTCAGTGACAGTGGCCAGTCCTGCCACTTCTGGGGGTGATCGTACCGCACAACCCCAGGCCCTCACGTACAACCTTGTGTACTCTTGGATGTGAGCGACATCCGGCGAATCATTTTGGCCGACCAGCGGAGGAAAACCCGACGGGGAATATAACGGCCGGTCACCCGTGGTAATCATCTCCCTGTCGCCTTGAGTCGTCAACCTTGCCGCACCGGTACGAACGGTCTGCGGAAGGGACTGACCCGCCACCATTTCACCGCAAGCAATTTACAATCAATCAAACAATTGCAAACAATATAACATCGGGTCTACGACGGCCTGCCTTACTAGGCTTACACTTCGGGCATCGGCACTTTGCTCTACTTTCGACAAGGAGCGTGGGAGCGCTTTATTTGGGGCTAGACCTGGAGGACTACCTCAACTCCGGTTATCCCCAACTAAGGCTCAACCTAAACAACAACTGCTCGTCAGAGCAGGACCCGAGAATATAAAAGTAAATTGCGATAAGATCAAGTGCGGTGGTTATGCTGTTTATTTAAAGTGCTGGAAAGAAATGTGACCAGTACAAGACTGTAGTAGTATTGAAATAAGCTTGACCAGTACGAGACTGGAGTAGTACTGAAATGAAAGTAATGAAATAATCTTGACCAGTACGAGACTGGAGTAGTACTGAATTGAAAGTACTGATCTGAAAAGAATAAAGGAACTGGACCAGTGCAAAACTGGAATAATCATAAAGAAAATGGTTAGTAGTCCAATCACTCCATACAGGAGGCTTCAGTTCCATCTTCGTTCTCAGGAGAGATTTTTCAGTTCCATCCCAGTTTTTAATAAGGTTTCCTTGGGTTACACCTTTATTAAGATCCGATTATGAGTTGGTTGCGCCTTATTAACCATGACTTAATCGGATTGGGGCTTATCCGGAGTTATACTTTCATTATTCGTCAAGAATAATTCATAACTCACCACTCGTGCTCTCATCTTCCGAGCGAGCCCAAATCGCCCGAGAGTCGAGGCGCTCGACAGTTTTCATGAAATCTCGAAACACCCGGAGGTTGGTCACTTGCCTCAGTCACTCTCGTCGATATGAAACTTATTCGAGAGGATAGTCGCGCGCTCCAATTTTCATTTTCGAAGAAAACGAGCGTAATAATATCGAGCGCGGTCCTAGGCTTCCATATTTTGGAAAAAATATCAAAACTTATCCCCATGAGTCCAACTTTTGATACAACACTTGAAAGGGTATAAAATGAGCCTAGACAAATTTTCATAATTTTTTGAATAGTTTTGGACCTTTAATTTGGCCAAATAATTTTCTTTTGGGCTTTTAAAAATACCAAATCAACTCCAAAAATTCTCAAAATTTTTGTGGAGGAAGCCCTCAACAAGGGAAACATTTTACATGTTCAACACTCTTTTCCTAGGAGCCTATTTTAGTCTCAAACAAAATCAACCCATTATTGTAATATTATAATATTTACTATAAATATTATAATAATATATATAATATATTATTATTATATATATATAAATTATAAAACTTTTTTTCCTGCACATCTTCTCCCCCCCCCCCCCCCGCGCTGTAATTTCCTGGAGCCCTTACGGGGCTCCTCCGCCGCCGGCCGGCCACCGGCCGGCCGTGGCTCCACCACCGGCCAACCCGCCGGTGGTGGGCGCTCCCTCCGGCGGTGGTCCGCCGGCCGCCGCTGGAGCCATTTTCTTTTTTTTGAACGGGAGGGGAGGGGGTGACGGCGGCGGCGCTCCGGCCGCCGGGAGTGCCATGCACGACGTCAGAAATGGGGAGGGGGAGGAAGAGAGGGTTCCACCTGAGTTTGGTGGGCTCGGGAGGGGTCGGCTTGGTCGGACATGGCTCAAGGTGGTGGAGGAGGGGAGGAGGAGCTCCGGCTTGGCTTTTTCCGGCCACATGAGCTCCGGCAGAGGGGGAGAAGGGGGAGGGGAATGCTCTGAGAGCTGTGAGGGAAAGAGAGGGGGTGGGGTCCTTTTATAGGGAGGGGGAGGGGGAGCTTCCTCCCTTTGGGCAAGGTGGGATTAATCCCTCCTTATGGAGGGATTAAATCCCCACCCTCCAGCTGTCCAAGGACAGCTGGAGGCCCTCTCCTCTTTTCCCCATGTGGGGAAATGGAAAAGCCTCATGGGCTTGGGCCTCCATGGTGAAGAAAGAGAGGGGGAGAGTGGGAGAAGGAGTAGGTGGGACTCCATTTGCTTTAGGTTAGGGGCTTGATGGTTGGGGGGCCCATGGAAAGTGAGGGGGAGTATGGGTCATCCTCCTTTGGAGAGGAGGTGAGCCCTTCACTTGGAGAAAACTCCAAAAAGTGGATTTTTATGAGGGTTTGACCAAGTCAACCCTAGGTTGGGTCCCCCTTGCTGGTCAAAGTCAAAGTGGGTCCAAGTCGTCGGGGCCGGGTCAAAGTTCGGGTGTCGTGTCATAAATGGTGTGCGCACGCTTTTCGGTGCACAACTATGCTTGATTTGACCATGGGTTGCCCAATCGTCATCGAAATTGACCGGGACGACTTCCGTTGACTTCGTATTGACCACACGAGTCTAACGCCACTGACTGGGGTTGAATCGGAGTCCGTTTGACGAAATTCCGAAATTTGCGCGTCGCAGCGCGCTAAAATGGTTGAAATGTGTAAAATTGTCGTTAGACCTCGGAGTCCAACTGAACGAGTTCCGATGCGCTCGTATTGACTATACGAGGCCACAGGAACTGACAGAACTCAATTCAGAGTTCTCTAGCTCTATTTCCTGCTTAGGGTTATTTCCCACCGGGTCATGGGTAGGGTTCGGGCCACTTTTATTGGGCCCACTAAGGCTCTGGTGGCCCAATAAAAGGCGGGATGTTACATGTTATAGATTCCATATAACACTTGTAGAGAGAAAGAGATTTCCTCTTAGTATTAGCAACATTGGTTTTCAATCTTTAATCATTTTCCTATTTCACCCGAGGGGAAATAGAGGGCTAGGGAGCTCCGATATCGAGAGATACGATTGTATACTCTAAAATCGTTGTAAGGTTTTCCATCACTCATTTTCACAAAGTATCATTTATAAATTCATTGCAGTAGACATAGGAAATCACCATACAAGATTACTTTTCCAATCTGAATTTAAAGTTTTCTCCTAAGGAACTATAGTTTATTTTAACTTATTTAGAAATTCGTCATAATTTAGTTACTAAATCAAAATAATCATCTTATTTCACTTGGATTTAGAGAAAATGTCTAACTAATAATTGCAAGCACCAAATTCACCACCACTCCGTGGAAACGATCTCTATTCACTCATTATTATTTGAACTAGCACGTGCACTTGCATGTAATACGCACACCTGTTTCGGGTGTATCAGCGGGCCTGGCTGGCCCTACTCGTGTGCCACTAGCTGGGCCCGCCTGGGTGAGCTGGAGGTTGTCGAGCTCTGGCCCCTCTTGAAGCTTGGCCGAGACTTGAGAAAAGAGAGCCGGCCGGCCTGGTTCCTGGCGACCCCACTCGCCGGATACATGGTTGTACACAATCCCCGCTCTTTTTGAGCTTGACAAAGCTCAGAAAGAATCATCCAACCCCAAGTGTTCGACGAGTGTGGCAGGAACCAGATAGAATCTTCGGGTGGGGTCCACCTACTGCTATATATATGTGCCTACATACATGGGTGACTTTTGCCATTCCTCCCGCCCTAGCCCTGCCGAGATGTCGATCCCTAAGGAGATCCAAGATAAGCTTGCCCGAGTTCGCGAGGCTTCCTCTGCTCGCATTGCCAGCCTGACCGCGGTTCCACTTGTCATCCTACAGAGCGGCTCGGTCGAGCCCGATCCCGCCAAGAGGGCAAAACCATTTCCCCAGGCGGCCGAGCCCATATTTGATGACTTGAAAACGACCCAGGAGCACGGGACCGACTCCACCAATCTGCCTGCCCTTGATAAGGGAAAATATATTATTGACCTCCGCGACGACCCGGGCAGCCAACGGGATGACGCCGAAGATTCTGCGCAACGAGCCAAGAACACCCTTGGCGACTCGCGGCTTAGAACTCCAGAGAATCGCCCTCGGGACCCGTCACCCCCTTTGGGACCTTAGGGCTAGATTCCTAGAGGCTGAACTCACCGGTTCACGCCCCTTCCCCTCAGCGGCCTGTCGGGCCCATGGGGGGGTGGTGTTGAAGCCATCCCCATTCTGGGCTTCAACCTCCTTTTGCCAAAAGCACGCTGCCCAGGCCGTGGTAAGAATCTGAGATTAGTCCCTCCCCGCACTTTCTTAGGGGTGCCGAGATCGTCAGGTAAGCCGGCCTCTGGTTTTTTTCATGTAATTTTCCGGGATACTCGCCTTCCATACTGATGCTTAACTATCTTCACAGCTCTCCCCAGCTAGTCTGAGGCTGAAGAGTCTTCGCAACCAACTCGCTATTCTCCCCTCCCCTCTCCGAGCTCGCTAGACACCTATCTGGGCTCTAAAGTGGAGAACGGGGAGATGATGAGGAGGGGGATCGGGCTCTTCAAGAAGCTGGTGTGCGGCCTACGCCAGGTGCAGGAGGTCAACGAGGTGCTGTAGCGCGACTACGTGTGGCTCGCGGATGAGGTGAGGGGCAACCCGACAGGCGAGGCGATGTCCCCTTCGCGGCTTTTGGATGAGATCGATGAGGGCCTCCTGGTCGCTCAGAGAAACTCGGGGTGGATTCGCGAGCTCCTCCGCTCGTGGCAATCTGGGGGGCAGGGGATGAGAGGCCGGGGTAGATAAAACGGCTCTGTTGCCGAGACTACCAGCACTCGCCTCCTGACCCCCTCAGCTCCCACATCTTATTCCTCTTTTTTCTTCTATACCTGATTTCTTCAAACAATATTCGTTTCTTGGCCTGTAATAACTTGGATATATATATTTTTTTGATTTTAATGCTTAGTATCCGAATAATAATATATATCCCTTTATATTCAGCTCGACATGTGATGAGACAAGTCATAGAAGTCGGCGAGCTGAGGTTGGCGAGCTGGGATAGGCGAGCTAGACTGATCGGTCCGCTCGGCCTCAGATTTTTTTTTCTATAAATAGCCCCTCACCGACCCCGTACCACTACCTTTACTGCCTTCATACCCTCTTCTCGCTTTCTCTCACTTTTCGTGTTCGCGTTCTAACCCTCCCGCGAGCATGGGTAAGACAAACCCTGATGCCGACGACCGCTCAAAAATGCGCCCAACATTTCACCGACTATTGCTTCTTTGAGGGGAACACGACCTAGGCGGAGCTCGCCGAATTTGTCACCGACTACGTCCCCATTGGCTTCGAGGCGCGCCGGCCCAGGGAGCAGGAGGCCATCAACACTTTCTACTATGACGAGCTCGCCTTCCCCATCTCACATTTCGAGGTGGGGTTGTGCCTACCACGCTAGCCGGAAATCCGCCAGATACTGAAGTACTACGGCGCGGTGCCCACACAACTTAACTCGAATGTCATTGCCATGATGGTGGCGTTCGTGTGCTTCCTCCACCTAGAGTGAATAGAGTTCAACCCGGCTGTCTTCAGGAAACTCTTCAACTACAAGGCGACTCTAGATGACGTCGCCTACTTTGGGGGCTCATTCATAAAAGTTCATGAGATCGCGAATAAGCACCACAACTGGATGACCAAGATCGCCTTCATCAAGGGCGATCTCGGCAATATCCCGTACTCCCCCCAGCAAAAGGGCGAGGACGTGTACTGCCCACCCACCATGTCCGGCAACGACGCTGAGCTCCATAAGGTTTTCCTCCATAAGGATTTTGAGGTCGCCTTCCTGCGAAGGGGCCTCGAATCGCTCCGCCCCGTTCTTCCTGGCGAAGGTATTCTTCTCTTTCCTATTGCTCAACTCGCCGGATCATGATAGAATTTTCCTAAGTCTTTTTATGCAATGGAACGGCTGATTCCCGCGAACCCGCCATTCACGAACTCGGCATTATTCTCTGACCCCCTCGCCTGTGAGAGGGCGGTGGCGGCGGCCTGCCGAGACGATCCGACTTCCTCCAAACCCTCATCCAGCAAGAGGCGACCTGAGCCTGTGGGACCGAGCTTGCCCCGTCGCCAACAACCGCCAAAGAAGATAAAGAAAGCAGTGGTGGTTCGCCGGGCGAGACATCAACAACAACAACAAAACCCCAATCACATGAGCTCGCCTGAGACCATCCCAGATGGGTCACCGGAGAGCCCGCTGAAGGAGATCACGAGCAAGAGGCAGGGGGCAGCGAATCCTCTGCTCCCCCTGCTGCGAAGAAGATGGCCCGTGAGCCAGCCACGCCAAAGGACCATCCCCTATTTGGCTTCGAGGGAAGGTGGAAAGACTCGGCCGACGAACCAATGGTGCAATGAGACAAGCTAGCCCACCGAGTCTCCATCTCCAGCCTTCAGCCTTCCAGGGCCGACCGCGAGCTCTCCACCGGTCATGTCTACGTGCTCGGCTTCGGCCTTTATGGCCGCAAGGACGCCGAGGCCTACAAGGGCCTGGCCCTGCGGCAGCTCGGCCTTGAAGGCATGTAGGCCCATATGCGGGCCATAGAGCTTCATCATATGATGATCTGCCGCGGCGTCAACCTCTACAACCACCTCCAGAAAGCCGAGCAGGCACGCGACGTTGCCAAGGACAAGACCGTCAACCTGGCAAGGCAACTCGACATTGCCGATAACTTACTCACCCAAGCCGTCGGCGGACTGGTAAGCATCGGGCTGCTTCCTCCATTTTTTACTTAGAATTTTCTGTCCTGTTATAAACGTGCTTCCTTTCTCTTCTTCATGATGCCAAGGCCGCTGAGGAGTTGCGGGCTCACGCTGTCAGGCTGGAAGAGGATAACAACCAGATGCGCGCCCGCCTCGCTGGTGTGGATGTGGAGAATGAGGCTCTGAAGGAGGAAAACAAGGGCCTCCATCGCGAGGTCCGCCGTCAAGCACAAATCTCTCTCCCCCCCCCGGGCAGTAGCGAGCCCACCTTCTCGTATAAGAGCCCAAGGATCTTTGGCGAAGCCGACGTCGCTGAGAGGCTACAGGTCAATTCAATTGAGTCTGCCGAATGCACCCTTCAAATGATGAAGGACATGGGTGTGTTGGTGGAGGGCTGTGAGGAGATCACGGCACGGGACCTCCTGCCGAGCCTATTCCCGGCAACATATCCTAGCGAGAAGGAGGACATCCTCGACCTGCTCTTCGGGAAGGGCTTCCAAGATGACCTGTCCGCTGGAGGGGGTGAAGATCGCCAGCCCGGCGGGGGGGGGGGGGGGGGGGGGGCGAAAGCTGATTTCTTTTTCTCTCTTTTTTTTGTGATCTCGCCTAGGCGAGCTCCCCTTATAATCAACATTATACAATTGAAAACATTTTTGATATGAACTTTGTCTTTGCTTTTTCTATCTTTTTTTGGGCTCCCCTATTGTGACGTACTTGCTTGCGAGCTCTCCTCCTCGGGCGACCTCGCAAGGATAGATCTTACCATTAGGATGAATGTTAGGACTCGTTCCCGAGAGTAGACCTTAAGAGTTTGCCATCCCTAGACGATCTAGTTGTGGACCGCTCGCTGCACTGGGCTCACCACCACCCCCCAGCTCGCTCGCGAGCTACCTATTTTTGCACCAATGTGAAACCAAAATTGCCAAAAATTTCACAAAACCGAACGGGGGTGGACCACTCGCCGGAGCCTGCCTTCCTCGGCGGCAGCCAGGGACTCGGATCGTCATCCTTTTGTCGAGCTGGACTCGCGAGTCTCGACTTGCATGTGAAGATTCCTCCCCGTTTTTAGGAAAAAGGCCAAATTCATAAGTAATAGCTGGAGAGTATAGGACTTCCCCGAGTGACATCCAGCCCTGCCAGCTAGGTGAGAGCCTGGTAGCGGGATCTGTTCGGGGTCTGGGTAGACACCATCAAGTGACATCCAGCCCTGCCAGCTAGGTGAGAGCCTGACAACGGAATCTACTCGGGGTCTGGGTAGACGCCATCGAGTGACATCCATCCCTGCCAGCTAAGTGTGAGCCTGACAGCAGGATCTTCTTGGGGTCTGGGTAGACGCCATCGAGTGTCATCTAGCCCTGCCAGCTAAGTGTGAGCCTGACAGCAAGATCTACTCGGGGTCTGGGTAGACGCCATCGAGTGACATCCAGCCCTGCCAGCTAAGTGAGCCTGGCAGCGGGATCTGCTCGGGGTCTGGGTAGACGCCATCGAGTGACATCCAGCCCTGCCAGCTAAGTGAGAGCCTGGCAGCAGGATCTGCTCGGGGTCTGGGTAGACACCGTCGAGTGACATCCATCCCTGCAAGCTAAGTGAGAGCCTAGCAGCGGGATCTGCTCGAGGTCTGAGTAGATAATATCGAGTGACATCCAGCCCTGCCAGCCAAGTGAGAGCCTAGCAGCGGGATCTGCTCGGGGGTCTGGGTAGACATCGTTGAGTGGCATCCAGCCCTGCCAGCTAAGTGAGAGTCTGGCAGCGGGATCTGCTCGGGGTTTGGGTAGACACAATCGAGTGACATCCAGCCCTGCCAGCTAAGTGAGAGCCTAACAACGGGATCTGCTCGGGGTCTTGGTAGACACCGTCGAGTGACATCCAGCCCTGCCAGCTAAGTGAGAGCTTGACAGCAAAAGTTGTTCTCGGGGTCTGGGTAGACACCGTCGAGTGACATCTAGCCCTGCCAGCTAAGTGAGAGCCTGACAGCGGGATCTACTCGAGGTCTAGGTAGATGTCATCTTGTGATATCCAGCCCTGCCAGCTAAGTGAGAGTCTGGAAGTGGGACCTGCTCAGGGTCTATCAAATGAATACTTCACCCTCTCATGCGAATTACTGCAGCAAGATTAACTCATCAAAAAGCTTTATTAAGAACAAGACATTACTTACATATCTCAAGGATAAAAATGTTTCAAGTCATCACCACTCCAGGTGAGATTTAGGGTCTCTCCCTCCACATTTTGTAGACGATACCCTCATGATCTTAATGTTTCTTTATAACGTATGAACTCTCCCAGTTGGGGTTGAGCTTCCCCACGACTGCCGATCTTCCCACTGCATCCACCATTTTCAAGACCAAGTCCCCCTCCGCAAATTGTTTGACTCTGACGTGCTTGTCAAAGTAATTAGCCATTCTCCTCTTCACTTCTTCCTGTTGGATGGCGGAGAGGTCGCACAGTTCCTCTACCATGTCATTGGAGAATCACAACTCCTCCTCGTTTTCGGCCCGCCATTCTTCCTTGCCTTCCTCTGCCGTGACCACCTGAGATGTTTGAACTTCAAATTCTACGGGGAGTATTGCCTCGCATCCATGGGAGAGCTTGAAAGGGGTCTCCCCAGTGGCTGTGTTGGGGGTGGTCCTCAGGGCCCAGAGGACCGAGGGAAGCTGCTCCACCCATCTCCCTTTTAGGTTTTCTACCTTCTTCTTCAGGAGGTTCACAATAATCTTGTTCGATGTCTCTACCTGTCCGTTGCTCCTGTGGTGGTGGACCGAAGCAAACCTGAGGTCAATTCTGAGCTGCTCGCAGAAGTTAGTGAATTCCGCGCTGGCGAACTGAGGCCCGTTGTCGGTGACGATGGCCTGTGGCAACCCATGGCGGCAGATGATCTACCCCCAAACAAAATTTCTGATGATTTGGGAAGTCACCTTGGCCAGTGCCTTCACTTCCAACCACTTATAAAAATAGTCAATCATCACTAGCAGGAACCTCCTTTGCCCGCTGGCCTGGGGGAATGGCCCAACCAAGTCCATTCCCCAAATTGCAAAGGGCCAGGGGGCCGTGATACTCTTGAGGCGTTGAGTAGGTTCTAGTTGGAGGGGGAAAACAACTGACATTTATGACACCTCTTTATAAATTCTGCAACGTCGCGGCCCAAGGTTGGTCAGAAGTACCCTTGTCTGAGGATTCTCCCTTCCAGGGTCCGACTCCCTGAGTGACTCCCACACTCCCCGAAGTGGATTTATTCCAAGATCTTATATATCTCCATCTCGGCCACACAACGTGCCAACATCTCCGAGAGATTCTTCCTATACAATTGCCCGTCCCGGAGTAGATAGTATGCCGACTTGTATCTAAACTTCTTCTTGTCCATACCCTATGTATACTCCCATGTAGAAAGGAAGGTCGTGAACGGGTCCATCCACGAGGGGTGTTGATCCACTTCCATCAGCTTTCCCTCTTCAATAGAAGGGCGAAATAGATCAGTGATGGTACCCCCCCCCATCAGGGGGCCATGCTTTGCCAGCTGATCGACCTGCTCGTTTTCCTCCCTGGGCACGTGATGGATGGAGAAAGTCTGAAACGTGCCGATGACCCCCTTTGCTTTTACTAAGTATAGCCGGAGGGTAGGTTCACTCACCTCGAATTCCCCGTTGATCTGGGAGGCCACCACCATAGAGTCAGTGAGGACCTCCACGTCTAGCACCCCCAGTTCCCTGGCCAGGCTCAACCCTGCTATTTTGGCCTCATACTCGGCCTGGTTGTTAGTGATGGGGAAGTGCACCACCACTATTTTCTCAATCCTCACCCCTTGTGGGCTTTCCAAGATTACCCCTACCCCCAAGGAATGTTTCCCTAAGGCGCCGTCCACCTTTACCTTCCATGAAGCCGGACGAGTGAGCTCCTCCTCTGCCACCTCAACCACGTAGTCGGCCAAAAAGTCGGCCATCGCTTGGGCCTTGATCGAGAGGCGGGGGACGAAGGAGATGTCAAACTCGCTTAGCTCTACCGACTATTTGGCTAGTCTGCCTGAATGCTCTACCCCCACAAAGATGTTGTGGAGGGGATGGTCAGTCACCACTCGGATGGAGTGTGCCTGGAAGTAGGGCCGAAGCCTCCGGGCCGAGATGATTAGAGCGATGGTCAGCTTTTCCAAGATCGGATATCAAAGTTCGGCCTTCCTCAGAACCCGACTCACATAGTATATGGGGAGCTACCTCTTCCCCTCTTCACGAACCAGGATAGAGCTCAAGGACTCTGCTCCTACCCCGAGATACAAGTATAGGTCTTCCCCTTCCTTCGGCCCTTGGAGCAGCAGAGCCTGGGTTAACTGCCTCTTCAGGGCTTGGAATATCTCCTCGCACTCCTTGGTCCACTCGAATTCCCCCCCCCTTAGTGTCTTGAAGAAGGGGGAGCACTTCTCCCCGGCACGGGAAAGGAACCTGTTCAATCCTGCTAGCTTCTCTGTTAATCGCTACACCTCTTTAGTATTCCGCAGTGACCCCAGCTCCATGATGGCCTTGACTTTGTCAGGATTTGGCTCGACCCCCGCAGGGGTGAGGAGATGCCCCAAGAACTTCCCCTTGCTTGCCCTGAAGATGCATTTCAGGGGATTCAACCGCATCTTATATTTGCGCAGGGTGGTGAAGGTTTCCTCCAGGTCCTGGAGGTGAGAGTCCACATCCCGACTCTTGATCATGAGGTTGTCTACATACACCTCCAGGTATCTCTCCTTCTGTTCCCGGAAGACCTTGTCCATCATCTTCTAGTATGTCGCCCCTGCATTGTTCAGCCCAAAGGACATCATTTTATAGCAGTAGCACCCATCCCCCGCGATGAACGAGACATCCTTGATGTCTGGGAGGTACATCCTGATCTGGTGGTAACCTGAAAATGCTTCTAAGAAACTCATTATAGGGAAACCGAGGGCTGAGTCAACCAGCACGTCAATTAGAGGTAAGGGATAATAGTCCTTAGGACATGATTTATTAAGTAAAGAAAAGTCAACACACATATGCCACTGACCGTCTCTTTTTTTGAGCATAACAACATTGGAGACCCAGCCGGGGTACTGTATTTCGGATACAAAGCCGGCCTTGAGGAGCTTGACCACCTCCTCCCTGATGGGCTCGGCCAGCTTGTCCGCGGTGGACCTCTTCTTCTGCTAGACGAGGCATGCTCCTGGGTCCAGGTTGAGGCGGTGGCAAGCCACGTCCGCATCAACCCCCAGCATCTTCGCCGCACTCCATGCGAAGATGTCCACATTCTTTTGGATGCAAGTCAGCATCCTGCCCTGTGCCTCCGGGGTCAGCCCCCCTGCTGACGCGAACCTTCTCTGCCCTATCTCCAAGGGTGAGAACATCCTCTCCACCACCTCTTCTACAACCTCCAGCCTGGACTGCTCCGCCCATTCTCCGACGTCCCTCTCCTCTGGGACAAGAACCTCCACTTCCACCTCTTCCTCCATGACCATTGCCTCGGCCAACTCCTCCTAGTCTCCTACTGCCACCTCTACTACGGTGCAGCTCTCCACCTCCATCTCCTCTCTTCCATCCTCCTGCTCTGCCTCCTCCATTCTCCGCTCCATCTCCTCGGCCCCTTCCTGCCAGGAGATAGAGTTCACGGCGGTGACATAACACTCCCTCGCTACTTTGGGGGACCCGGGCCTGGCTCCCCTCGGCATTGAACTTCCGGCATTGGTGTAAGGACGAGGGGACGCAGCGGAGGGCGCTGATGAGGGGCCTTCCGAAGATGGCGTTGTAGCTACTAGGGCATCCACAACGACAAATCAACAGTTTCGGGACTGCCTCCCCCCCAGGGTGACGTGGAGCCCCACTCCTACTTCTACCTCTTTCCTCTCCCCCGAGAACCCAAACAAGGGGCCATCTGAAGCCAGCACCCTCTTCGCCTCCACTTTCATCGCGTCGAACGCCTTGTTGAAGATGATGTTGACGGAGCTCCCATTGTCAATGAGGATCCTAGAGATGGTGAAATTCTCGATGGCCGTCTGGATGACCAGGGCATCGCAGAAGGGATCCTCATGATCCGGCATATCATTGCTTGAGAAATTAATCTTCTCTTCCGGGGGTGGGGTCTGGGATGTGGAGCCAACGATCTGACGATACATGGTGTGGAGATTCGCCTTCCAAGAAGCCTCAACCCCCACCCCCCATGGATCACTCCGATCCTTCCCTAGGTCCCGACGTCCGCCCGGTCTTCATATCGGTCCTCCTCTACTCGAGGCAGGACCTCTTCAATCCTCACTTCCTGGCAGTCTTACTGTTGATATTTCTCTCTGTTTCATCTCATCTCGAGGAACTTTGGGCACATGGCCGTGGCATGCCCTTCCTCTCGGTGGAAGTCACAGTTGGGCAACTCCACCCTGACTTCTCTTCTCCTCCTTTGCGCCGCTCTCCTCCTCTCCCCCATGGCTATGGCCATAGCCTGATTTTGATCGGGGAGGGGTGGTATTTGCCCTTGCCTCCAACCCGGGGGGTGGAACTGATCCTGGACCCCCTGGTGGTGGTCCCTTCCCTGATAACCTCTATGTGGCCCCTGGTCTTGCCACTCGGGCCTCCAGCCCAACCGATGGTCTGGCTCCTGACGCCCCCACCTGGGTTGCTGTTGCCCCTGAAGTTATCGTTGTTCTCTTTGTCGGGGTTCGACTCTCCTCTCCTTCTGCCCCCGGCCGCCTCTCGGCTCCTTCTCTTCCTATATGGCCCACCTGGCTAGCTTCCGGGCAAACTCCGGATTCAACGCCCCCCGTCGACCTCTCTCACCGCCCTCTCCATTAGCTCCTCGTAGGAGAAGGGCGACACTCTCTTCAGCTCCATCCTGAAAAAGCCCTGCTACAACCCTAGGGTGAAGGCCATCATCAGGCTATGCCCTGACATCTCTTGAACATGGGTGACCTCCTCCTGGAACCGGTCGACATAACTTCCCAACGTCTCATTCACTCCCTGCTTGATGTGGAACAGGGACTCCGACTCCTTCCTACTCTTCGAGGTGGTGAATCTCAACATGAACCCCTGGCGCAGGTCCTCAAAGCAGTAAATAGAGCTTGCCGGCAGCTGGTGAAACCACTCCCTCGCCTTTTCCTTGAGGGTGATAACAAAGAGACGACACTTGAAGCTATCTGACATCTGCCGGATAGAAATCACGTCTTCAAATTACTGGGCGTGCGGGACCGGGTCCCCCTTCCCGGTGTAGTAGGACATCACTCGCTCCCTGAACCCCTCTGGAACTGGGGCAGAAGAAACTAACTCGCTGAAGGGGCTGCCTCCCCCCGCTGGGCGAGCTGAAGGATTTCGCGTACCCATCTTGCCGAACCGGCCTCCGCTTGTTGAGCCGGGTAAGAGCACGCGCCCAGGGAGCTCACATCCTCTTCCTTCCTCGACGACCTCCTTCCCAGCTCGTCTGCCGAGAGCATCCTTGCCCAGAGATAGGGCGGCAGTGATTGGGATAGCTGGAGTCGAGCACTCGGCCCGCGTGCCGAGAGCAAACTTGACGAGGCTGAGTACCTCATGCCTGAAGTCTTCAAACATCCCCACTATGGCCAGAGGTGGCAGGGGGCGGCGAGTCAGACCTGTTTGAGCGTTGTCCTCCTGTCATCGAGCCTGCTGAAGATTTTCTGTATTGACCACTCTCCACGCTCACCGCACCAAAATGTTGAAACTGAAAACTCGGTCTCTTGTGGAGTTCACCCGTGGGGACGGGGTGATTGCACACTTACTTCTCTCCTACAAGCCAAATGACAAAGGAAAACTGACCCAAAGGCTCGGCGTGGAGGTCCCACCACACACCCGGAAGATCTTAGAGTGCTTCCCCTCCTTAGTCAAAGGCCAAGCTAATGCTACCTCAGAAAGCGCTGGAAGACTAGGGAGCAAGTGTGCCTGCCTTCTGAGGTACCCCTTGGGTCCTATTTATAGATTTCCGAAAACGGCCTGCAAATAGCCAACCTCCGCTGTTTTGAACAGCTATGTGCAGTCCAGGTTGGCCTTCCAATAGCGTAACTCCACTGTTCTGAAAGGCTATGGGCAGACCAACGAGGGCAAAATGGTAAAAAACATCATGGGTCGCTGGGCGAGTCCCCCCTAAAGCCTCTACTCGCACGGGGATGCGAGCTCGGGCTCGACTGGCCCTGATGGGACTCGACGAGCACGGGCTCGGCTGGCCCTACTCGTCGGCTTCACCCGACGAGTGCGGGCCCGACTGGCCCTAGTCGCGTGCCACTAGCCAGGCCCGCATGGGCGAGCTGGAGGCTGCGGAGCTCTGGCCTCCTCTTGAAGCTTGGCCGAGACTTGAGGAAAGAGAGCCGGCCGTCCTAGTTCCTGGCGACCCCACGCGCCAGATACGGGGTTGTACAAGCGTAGAGATCAGATCGATCTCCAAAGAGCATCAACGGTTGATATATTTCTGATGAAAAAATAGAAAACACTAAAAAATACTAAATATCCTAAACCTATCATGGACCGAGGGATTGTCTAGGGAGAGAGAGAGGGAGAGAGAGAAATAGAGGGAGAGAGGGCCGCCAACTATGTGTATATATTATTATACATATATTATTACGAGTGCCCGACACGGGGCTCCGCCCCTATGACCATGGGAGATAGTATCCGACCGACGATGACGGATTTTGCACGGAACATATATATATAAGTACTCAAAATGACCGTAAAAAATATACATAAATATTACAATTTTTATTTTGTAAAACAATATACGCTTTGACCTAAAAATATTAATTTTGACTTTAGTAAAGTTGATTGATTTAAGGTCATCATCTCAAAAATACCACTGATATGTCTAATGACAATCTTTCTTAAATAGTCCCCTGACATGCCTAATGACAACCTACCGTGGTAGGTGTAGGAGCTCTAATAAATTTTTTTTTGGATTTAAATGGATTTTTATCATTACTTCTAATGTTTTGATAATGTAATTACTTGAATGAACATTGTATTTTAATTTCTTTGAAATATATTATAATATATGTCAAGGCATTAAAATATAAAAATGAGGGCATAATTGATATAAAGACAACTTTTCTCTTATAATAGTGAAAAATATATAACAAGAAAGAGAAAGAGAGGGGAGGTGGAGAATGTTCGGGAGAGAGGAAGAGAGAGGGGGGGGGGGGGATATGAAGAGAGAAATGAGGAGATAAAATAATTATTTTATGTCAAATAATATATATTTTTACAAAATAAATATTGTAATATTTATTTATATTTTTTACGGTCATTTTGAGTACTCATATGTATATGTTGTGGGCACAGCCCGCAAATGCATCGAGCACGAGTGAAGCACGTGCGAAGGCGAGTGAAGCCTGCCTGGATGCTGCCGAATGCCGCCCGAGAGCATAGAGCAGGGGGTAGGCGAAGCCACCGTCGCTAGGCAGGTACTGTCGCACTTGACCATAGGGGTGGAGCCCCGTGTCGGACACTCGTGTGTGTGTGTGTGTGTGTGTGTGTGTGTGTGTATCTAATGAAATAAAAAAACAAGCAATAATTACAGATTATTAATCATCAACAGCAGACGATCACGAAAATCTTATCAGATCGTGAGAACTAGAAGATTGAATTTGACAGAGACAGCTTGGAAGATTATCATCTGCAACTGAATCTCTTCCAGTATCAATCGATTTGTTTGATAGTTGCTGAATCTGATAAGAGAATTAGTACTTCTTAAGAGAAAGTTGTAACTGATTCAGAGAAAAAGTTTGAAAAATCATCTAGGGTCCGTTCGGCACGCAGGTATTGGCTTTCACCAGAAAACCAATATCTGCAGGAATTGGCTTTGGCTAGAAAACCAATTATGTTGTTCGGCTGCACGATGTTATTCAGTGAACAGAATTGGAATTGGTATGTAAAAGCTGTTCGGCTGCACACTGGAATTGACTTTCTGAAATGAAAATTTTTAAAATGTATACATTTTCAAATTAAACGAGAAAGTAAACTACTACTGATAATTATAGTTCAAAATACCACACAAATATTATCCATAAATAAAAATACAAAATAGATAAATGTCCATCAAACTGCATTCAAAAAAGTCACAGATCTAGCGATCAAACTGCATTCGCAGCCATATGCCCTTCATATCTTCAGGTAGCCTCATGAATATGTCACGTTTGACATTATCATGACACAGTATATCCATCGCCTTGAGAAAATCACCCCGGTCTAAATCCTTCATCTGAGCTAGTGCGACATATATGTCATCAACATTCCCAGCAGACTTGCTCCTCGCTGCCTTTTTCACCGAGTCAGCCAATTTCTCTATGGCTACAGCTACGACATCAGCTCCTACTGCTCGTTTTCTCCTCCTTCTGCTGCTTCCTTCTCCATCTATTCTAACTTGCTCTTGTGTATTAGTTGTTTTGTCTGCCATAAACTCAGCATCAATCTCCTTTGTCATCTCCATTGCGGTCGCGGCATGACTACCATTTGCCCTATCAGTTCCGCATAGCACAGCCAAATCAGATCAGTTGACGATAACCTTGTCCTTATAATGCTTGACAGATGGATGCGCCTGCAATAATATAATGAATTTAACATTTCAATGAAATAAACGTAGGAAAATTAATTAAATAAAAAGTATACCTTCACATAGTTAGCCCATACTTCTTCGCTGTCTACCTGTACTATGTTCCGTTGCCAATCCCATCCAAATCCGCTAGTGCCCAACATTGCACTGACTTTTATCTAGTACTTGTTCCAAGTTTTAAGCCGAGCCATTACCTTCTCCTTGCTTGTTTCGATGCCACATATATCCTTAAGGGCAGTCATAGCTGATGTAAATGCAACACTCTTCCAGCCATTAGGAGTTTTATGCCCCAAACTATGTTGCTCTAATAAGGCATTAGAGAGGGTAATGTCCATTTCTGATGTCCAGTGCATGTGGGACCGCTCAGTCCTACCACCCACCTTTCCTGAGCTCTGATTCATGATGGCTACTAAAAATGTATGATAACAGTAATCTTAAAACTCAATAAAAAGTATTACAAATGATCATAATTTAAATTAATAGCATAAAGTTCAAACCATTGGTTACAGTCACAATTTAATAGTAGAAAAAACACCAAATAGTCTACTAGCAGATATAATACATAAAAATATTAATGCATATTTTGGTATTCATTGAACATATTTATAGCGAGCGTGTCTCTAAAGTTTGTCCACTCCTGTGTGGCTTGGATTGGGCTGACAACGTCTACGTAATCATAAAACTCTTCTGCCACGTCTTGCGCTAATAGCTCAACGCCAACCTCGTCCAACATTTGTGCGTCGCTTTCTAATCGCTTTTCCACTAGAAAATTATGTAATATGCATCAAGCATTTATGACCTGAACCTGTCCAAAATTTAATAAGTTACATATTGTATTGACTAAAATTTAACAATTAAGCGTATAATTTTGCATGTCATACCTGCACTTTAATGCTGAAAAAAGATGGCTGACGTAGAATAGTCCATCGTTTCTTCAACAACCCAAACGTTCGTTCTATAACATTTCTTTCTTTAGCATGGCGTAAGTTAAATAACTCCTTATATGTTGTTGGTTTATTAATCTGAATGGACCATTCTTTTAAGTGATAACGGGTTGACCGATATGGGGCAAGAAATCCTTGACCATTCGTGTATCCAGCATCAACAAGGTAATACTTTCCTATACAATAAAAAGAGTAATTACTATATAGTTACATATTATTTTTTGCTTGAAAATGAAATATTCTATTTTTTTACCATTTGGCACTTCAAAACGGTCTTGTCGCTCTAATGCATCACGTAATACTCGAGAGTCGGATGTTGATCCCTCCCAACCAGGTAACACATATAAGAACTTCATTTTACTATCACATACACCGAGCACATTTGTGGTGATTGCTTGTTTACGGTTTTGATATCTGCCTTGATCTTCAATAGGAATAGTTACGTCTATATGTGTGTCGTCTAGTGAACCAATGCTATCTGTGAACCATCTAGATCGGTGTTGTGGTCTATTTTCAGGTCTTCTGATGTAATCGTTTGAGAGTCTTAGTATCGCATGCAACACAATGTTGAAGTGTTGGCTGATTTTATCAGTCGAGCGGATAAACGTTCCACCAGCAATTCGAAATTTTGTGTTATGTGTCAAGATGTGTAGAAATAACGCAACTGATTCCTTAGTGGATACAGACTGTGTGTCGCAGACATACCCTTTTGCGCGGAGAATACCACAAAACTCATTGAAGGGTGCTTTACCCATGCGTAGGTGGCTAAAACAGTTAGCCTCATGTCCATCATATAGTCGTTTTAATATTATATTATGTAGAACATCCTTATCTACAATGTCAACCAGGTTTTTAGGAATGTATTCCATAACTACCACAGCTGCGCCATAAGTTGCAACAACTGCTGACTTGATTATAATATCCATATTATGTTTTTTTGTACCTCTGCTTGATCCATGACAAAGCCTAGATTTACAAATCATAGTAAAAACCAAAGACAAAATAAATTAATATCTTGTGCTAATCAAAGTGAAACAGGCAAAGCCAAAATACCAAACTAAATTTAAATTGTAACCGGAAGTAATTTGAAGGCTCAAAGCATCCCACTTTTTTTTTATTTTTGAATGATTAAAGAAACTGATACTTGTTCATTACACCCCTGTTTTGTTAAAGACATCTGTTTTAGTGGAGATAGAAGGTTGAGTTTTTCTTCTTATAGAGCAAATCCGCGCACAAGGTGTTCAATGAATCACTTTTGTTTCCAGCGGTGTTCAAAGAATCTAGGATCATTACCCAAATTCTTAAACAAAAACACCTACAACAATCCCCTAATTTCAACAAATCAACTGAAGTTGAAAGGAAAAGATATATGATCAGAGAACAAAAACAGAAGCTTCATGGATTTATTTGCCTTATCTTGAAGGAAATGGGAACCCAAATAATTAAAAATCAGAGAATAACTACGTTCCAGTCTCGAGTAAGTTAGGTCAAAGGAACTGTTGGGTCTAGATCTAATAGTTAGGTCTAGATCTGAGAATCAAAATCTAAGTTCCAGTCTGAAAATAACTGAAAAGAGCCATGAAATGTAGGTCGAAGGAACTGTTAGGTCTAGATCTAACAGTTAGGTATAGATCTGAAAACCGAAATAGATTAAAAATGAAATTGATAAATACGTTCTACCAGCAATTATAAATACATTCTAATCGATCTATTTTTTTTAGGAAGAAGAGAATCGGAGGAGGAAGAGGAGGAGGGGGTAGAAGAATGGGGAAGAAGAAGGTGAGGAAGAAGAGAAGGTGAGGAAGGAAAGAATCAGAGGAGGAGGTATACCTGCGCCGGAAGAAGAGAAGGCGGATGATCGGGGATGATGAAGACCGGCGTCGGGGAAGAGTAGCTCCGTTGGCTAAGAAGGAAAATGCAAAAAATCGTCTCGGGAGGTAAGAATTGGGGGATCGACTTGTTAGCGTAGGTTTAAAACTATCGTATTTAAGTCGAAAACCGATTCTGCTACAATTCCGTCCGGCCGAACATAAGAAATGGTTTTACTATTTCTGAAAGCCAATTAGGGTCCGTTCAGCACGCAGGTATTGGCTTTGGCCAGAAAACCAATATCTATAGGAATTGGCTTTAGCTAGAAAACCAATTATGTTGTTCGGCTGCAGGATGTTATTCAGTGAACAGAATTGGAATTGGTATGTAAAAGCTGTTCGGTTGCACACTGGAATTGGCTTTCTGAAATGAAAAAGTTTAAAATGTATAAATTTTCAAATTAAACGAGAAAGTAAACTACTACTGATAATTATATTTCAAAATACCACACAAATATTGTCCATAAATAAAAATACAAAATAGATAAATGTCCATCAAACTGCATTCAAAAAAGTCACAGATCTAGCGATCAAACTGCATTCGCAGCCATATGCCCTTCATATCTTTAGGTAGCCACATGAATATGTCACGTTTGACATTATCATGACACAGTATATCTATCGCCTTGAGAAAATCACCCCGGTCTAAATCCTTCATCTGAGCTAGTGCGACATATATGTCATCAACATTCCCAGCAGACTTGTTCCCCGCTGCCTTTTCCACCGAGTCAGCCAATTTCTCTATGGCTACAGCTACGGCATCAGCTCCTACTGCTCGTTTTCTCCTCCTTCTGCTGCTTCCTTCTCCATCTATTCTAACCTGCTCTTGTGTATTAGTTATTTTGTCTGTCATAGACTCAGCATCAATCTCCTTTGTCATCTCCATTGCGGTCGCGGCGTGACTACCGGTTGCCCTATCAGTTCCGCATAGCACAGCCAAATCAGACCAGTTGACGATAACCTTGTCCTTATAATGCTTGACAGATGGATGCGCCTGCAATAATATAATGAATTTAACATTTCAATGAAATAAACGTAGGAAAATTAATTAAATAAAAAGTATACCTTCACATAGTTAGCCCATACTTCTTCGTTGTCTACATGTACCATGTTCCATTTCCAATCCTATCCAAATCCGCTAGTGCCCAGCATTGCACTGACTTCTATGTAGTACTTGTTCCAAGTTTTAAGCCGAGCCATTACCTTCTCCTTGCTTGTTTCGATGCCACATATATCCGTAAGGGCAGTCATAGCTGCTGTAAATGCAACACTCTTCCAGCCATTAGGAGTTTTATGCCCCAAACTATGTTGCTTCAATAAGGCATTAGAGAGGGTAATGTCCATTTCTGATGTCCAGTGCATGTAGGACCGCTCAGTCCTATCACCCACCTTTCCTGAGCTCTGATCTATGATGGCTACTAAAAATGTATGATAACAGTAATCTTAAAACTCAATAAAAAGTATTACAAACGATCATGATTTAAATTAATAGCATAAGGTTCAAACCATTGGTTCCAGACACAGTTTAATAGTAGAAAAACACAAAATAGTCTACTAGCAGAAATAATATATAAGAATATTAATGCATATTTTGGTATTCATTGAACATATTTATAGCGAGCGTGTCTCTAAAGTTTGTCCACTCTTGTGTGGCTTGGATTGGGCTGACAACGTCTACGTAATCATAAAACTCTTCTGCCACGTCTTGCGCTAATAGCCCATCGTCAACCTCGTCCAACATTTGTGCGTCGCTTTCTAATCGCTTTTCCACTAGAAAATTATGTAATATGCAGCAAACATTTATGATCTGAACATGTCCAAAATTTAATAAGTTACATATTGTATTGACTAAAATTTAACAATTAAGCGTATAATTTTGCATGTCATACCTGCACTTTAATGCTGAAAAAAGATGGCTGACGTAGAATAGCCCATCGTTTCTTCAACAACTCAAACGTTCGTTCTATAACATTTCTTTCTTTAGCATGACGTAAGTTAAATAACTCCTTATATGTTGTTGGTTTATTACCCTGAATGGACCATTCTTTTAAGTGATAACGTGTTGACCGATATGAGACAAGAAATCCTTGACCATTCATGTATCCAGCATCAACAAGTTAGTACTTTCCTATACAATAAAAAAGAGTAATTACTATACAATTACATATTATTTTTTGCTTGAAAATGAAATATTCTATTTTTTTACCATTTGGCACTTCAAAACGGTCTTGTCGCTCCAATGCATCATGTAATACTCGAGAGTAGGATGTTGAGCCCTCCCAACCAAGTAACACATATAAGAACTTCATATTACTATGACATACACCGAGCACATATGTGGTGATTGCTTGTTTACGGTTTCGATATCTGCCTTGATCTTCAATAGGAACAGTTACGTCTATATGTGTGTCGTCTAGTGAACCAATGCTATCTGTGAACCATCTAGATCGGTATTGTTGTCTGTTTTCAGGTCTTCTGATGTAATCGTTTGAGAGTCTTAGTATTGCATGCAACACAATGTTGAAGTGTCGGCTGATTGTATCAGTCGAGCGGATAAACGTTCCACCAGCAATTCAAAACTTTGTGTTATGTGCCAAGATGTGTAGAAATAACGCAACTGATTCCTTAGTGGATACAGACTGTGTGTCGTAGACATACCCTTTTGTGCGGAGAATACCACAAAGCTCATTGAAGGGTGCTTTACCCATGCGTAGGTGGCTAAAACAATTAGCCTCATGTCCATCATATAGTCATTTTAATATTATATTACGTAGAACGCCCTTATCTACAATGTCAACCGGGTTTTTAGGAATGGATTCCATAACTACTACAGCTGCGCCAAAAGTTGCAGCAACTGCTGACTTGATTATAATATCCATATTACGTTTTTTTTGTACCTCTGTATGATCCATGACAAAGCCTATATTTACAAATCATAGTAAAAACCAAAGACAAAATAAATTAATATCTTTTGCTAATCAAAGTGAAACAGGCAAAGCCAAAATACCAAACTAAATTTAAATTGTGACCGGAAGTAATTTGAAGGCTCAAAGCATCCCACTTTTTTTTATTTTTGAACGATTAAAGAAACTGATACTTGTTCATTACACCCCTGTTTTGTTAAAGACATCTGTTTTAGTGGAGATAGAAGGTTGAGTTTTTCTTCTTATAGAGCAAATCCGCGCACAAGGTGTTCAATGAATCACTTTTGTTTCCAGCGGTGTTCAAAGAATCCAGGATCATTACCCAAATTCTTAAACAAAAACACCTACAACAATCCCCTAATTTCAACAAATCAACTGAAGTTGAAAGGAAAAGATATATGATCAGAGAACAAAAACTGAAGCTTCATGGATTTATTTGCCTTAGCTTGAAGGAAATGGGAACCCAAATAATTAAAAATCAGAGAATAACTAAGTTCCAGTCTCGAGTAAGTTAGGTCGAAGGAACTGTTGGGTCTAGATCTAACAGTTAGGTCTAGATCTGAGAATCAAAATCTAAGTTCCAGTCTGAAAATAACTAAAAAGAGCCATGAAATGTAGGTCGATAGAACTGTTAGGTCTAGATCTAACAGTTTGGTCTAGATCTGAAAACCGAAATCGATTAAAAATGAAATTGATAAATACGTTCTACCAGCAATTATAAATACGTTCTAATCGATCTATTTTTTTCAGGAAGAAGAGAATCGGAGGAGGAAGAGGAGGGGTAGAAGAACGGGGAAGAAGAAGGTGAGGAAGAAGAGAAGGCGAGTGTTGAAGCCAAAATTGACCTCTGTGGAGTTCGGGGTCCCTGGAAAGGGGTGACCTCACACCTACTACACTCGAGAGAACGTCACGGACCGGAGACTTAGGAGACTATGAACAGACCCTAGGCTCTAGCGCGGAGGTCCTACCTCACACCCGGAAGGCTACCTGAGCACTTCCCCTCCCTAGCCAATGCTTGAGCTAGGGTGCCTTGAAGAGCTCTCTCTACTCTACCAAGAAGAAGCTAAGGGAGGAGGAAGCTAAAAAGAAGAAGTCCCCCTCCAAGGCACCCAAGGGGGTCTATTTATAGTTTTTCCAAGTCCCGGGGTTAAAAAGACTGAAATACCCTTACGCCCAAAAAGCCTTGGGCCAATAAAAAACAACCACGCTGGGGGGCAGAACGGTAAAAACAGGGGGGGGGGGGGCAAGGGCGAGGCCCTGACCCCCGGCCGGTCTCGCCCCACCAGGCCGCGAAGCAGAAGGAGGCGGGGGCAAGACCCTGGCCCCGGCCGGTCTCGCCCCACCAGGCCGCCAAGCAGAAGAAGGCGGGGGCGAGACCCTGGCCCCCGGCCGGTCTTGCCCCACCAGGCCGCCAAGCAGAAGGAGGCGGGGGCGAGACCTGGCCCCCGGCCGGTCTCGCCCCACCAGGCCGCCAAGCAGAAGGAGGCGGGGGCGAGACCCTGGCCCCCGGCCGGTCTCGCCCCACCAGGACGCCAAGCAGAAGGAGGCGGGGGCGAGACCCTGGCCCCCGGCCGGTCTCGCCCCACCAGGCCACGAAGCAGAAGGAGGCGAGGGCGAGACCCTTGCCCCCGGCCGGTCTCGCCCCACCAGGCCGCCAAGCAGAAGGAGGCGGGGGCGAGACCCTGGCCCCCGGCCGGTCTCGCCCCACCAGGCCGCCAAGCAGAAGGAGGCGGGGGCGAGACCTGGCCCCCAGCCGGTCTCGCCCCACCAGGCCGCCAAGCAGAAGGAGGCGGGGGCGAGACCCTGGCCCCCGGCCGGTCTCGCCCCACCAGGCCGCCAAGCAGAAGGAGGCGGGGGCGAGACCCTGGCCCCCGGCCGGTCTCGCCCCACCAGGCCGCGAAGCAGAAGGAGGCGGGGGGCGAGACCCTGGCCCCCGGCCGGTCTCGCCCCACCAGGCCGCGAAGCAGAAGGAGGCGGGGGCGAGACTCTGGCCCCCGTCCGGTCTCGCCCCACCAGGCCGCGAAGCAGAAGGAGGCGAGGGCGAGACCCTGGCCCCCGGCCGGTCTCGCCCCACCAGGCCGCCAAGCAGAAGGAGGCGGGGGCGAGACCCTGGCCCCCGGTCGGTCTCGCCCCACCAAGCCGCCAAGCAGAAGGAGGCGGGGGCGAGACCCTGGCCCCCGGCCGGTCTCGCCCCACCAGGTCGCCAAGCAGAAGGAGGCGGGGCGAGACCCTGGCCCTGGCCGGTCTCGCCCCACTAGGCCGTCAGGCACCTATCGGGACGGGGCGGGTGTTAGCCAACTTGTCGCACCCGCCCCCCAAAATAGGGCCACTGAGGGGAGGTAGAATTTTCCTCCCCCTACTAGTATGTTTCCAAGCCAGAGCCAAAATTGGCCACTGAGAGTGCAAAATCTCCCAAAAGCTTAAAACTATACAAGGGCGAATACGAGGTTGTACAACGAGGAAGGAAAGAATCAGAGGAGGAGGAGGAGGTATACCTGCGCCGGAAGAAGAGAAGGCGGATGATCGGGGATGATGAAGACCGGCGTCGGGGAAGAGCAGCTCCGTCGGCTAAGAAGGAAAATGCAAAAAATCGTCTCGGGAGGTAAGAATTGGGGGATCGACTTGTTAGCGTAGGTTTAAAACCATCGTATTTAAGTCGAAAACCGATTCTACTACAATTCCGTCCGGCCGAACATAAGAAATGGTTTTACTATTTCTGAAAGCCAATTATGGAATGTCAATTCCGTCCCGCCAAACACACCCTTATGGAATGCCAATTCCGTCCCGCCGAACACACCCCTAGAGATTGAGCTCATAATCTTTGTTATTTTGATATTCAGAGATTCATCAGAAATTCTAGAGATCATCATTAATTGTTCTCAAAAATATGAAGAGAGGACATTTAGAGATCATCTTAACCCAAATCTTCTCTTAATTTTCTTTTTACATTTAAGAAAAAGAGTTTTAAGAATCTTTCTGCAAAGAATTCAGTGAGAGGTTCTAAGAATCTCCTTAAGAAAAGACTCAGATTGTAATTGGTTCTAGATCTTCTTATCAAAAGATCTGGTGTGGTTCTAAGAGTCTCTTGATCAAAAGTCTCAGACACTATGATAGTGAATTTTTACTAAGGGGGTAGAAGTGTGGATGTACCCAGATTGAGGGGGAACCACTATAATCTTTGTGTCTTATGTGGTTTTTTTTTATTTTTATTCTGTGTTGTTGTGCTGTGATTTTAATCAATTGCGTCTAATTCTGTTTTATAGTTTATGTAAATGCAAATTTTGTAAATTAATCAAAGTATTTGAAAATAATTTAAATCTCTATTCACCACCCCTCCTATCTAGAGAAAACTCTGAGATATATAGCAACTAAACTCCTTTTTCAGCGCGGTGGCGGTCACACGACTGGGGTGGGCCGCGAGAGTCTGGTTGCACGAACGTTTGATAGAGGCCACGCGGCCGGCGTAGGGCCTCATGACAGGGACAGGGTTGCATAAACAGGGTGGTAGTTGGGCGGTGGGTCTTCGGCCAAAGCGGGTCGTGCAGTGACGGTCACACGGTCGGGGCGGCCGTGCGATGGAGGACGCGTAGCCAGAACGAGGCCGCACAACCAAGGAGGGCGTTGGCGAGCGGGCGACTGGCGCAGGGCCGCACGGTCGGGGCGGCCACACATTTGGAGTTGGACGTACTGCGCCGGACACGAGGCATGCGCGGGGCCGCATGATTTGTGAGACCCTAAGGTGAGTGTGGTTGGTGTTGTGCTCGTGGACAATTTCAATCATGGAGTAGGTGGGTGGAGTGGGTAGTCATGGGCAAAAAGCCAGGGCCCGGAAAGCCCGTCCGGGCCCGGCCCGGGAAAATCCCGTCCCGGGCCAGGGCCGGGCTTGGGGCACGTACCGGGCCCCTATTTTTTTCGGTTGCCCTGCCCGGTGCACGACACGGGTCGGGCTAGCCTGAGCCCGACACCAGGCTAAGGAAAAAATCCCGCCCGGGCCAGGAGGAATTTTAATCCCGCCTAATCAGGATTAAAAATCCCACCTAATCATAAGCGGGATTTTTTAACCCCGCCTAATCAGGCAGGATTTTAATCATAGGCGGGATTAAAATCCCGCCTAATCAGGCAGGATTAACCCTTTGAATTCAGGCCAGCCCAGGGCGGCCTGAAGGGCCTAACCGGGCTCACTTTTGAGAGGGAGCCCGAGCCCGGCCTGGCCCGGTTTAAACTGGGCCTGGGCCGAGCCCGACCTGAGGAAAAACCAGGCCCTGGCCCGGCCGAATCGAGTTTTTTGCCCATGACTACTAGTGGTCCGTTCATGGTGGTTCCCTCCTCTCCTCTCTCTCTCTCTCTCTCTCTCTCTCTCTCTCTCTCTCTCCCCCTCCCCCCCCCCCTCTCTCTCTCTCTCTAATAACACTACTCATAATAATGGGAGATGTGGGCTTTTGGCACTACATTATGTTGGATTTTTTGCTATTCATAGCTCAGTTCCTCTTATTTATTTAGGGGGTACTCATCAATTCTTATAAAGAGTTGGAAGCCTTTAGTGTGAATTGTCTTTGCTAAATTTAAAATCTTGCCAAGAAATGTATACTACGCTAACAATAATTTCTTAGTCCCTTTGTGATAAATTAATAATATTTGGGCTTCATTTGACGCGGTTGTGGCAGCCATGAGCATCGTAGTTATGACTTTCATCCCTAAACGCCCGACCTCACACCCTAAACTTTGTTCACTTTCATGTTCAAAACTAGTTTGTTTCTTCGTGACGTGGCGGTCATAATCATTGTCATGTCAAACATGCTTTCTATGACGGAGAAAAAAAAACAAGACCAAACAAAGCCTTAAAGACCAAATTTGACGCCACTAAAGGCTTGTTCTTTTGTAGCCGACAACTCCAAGAGTAAAGGTTTGGGACTCAATTTTTGAAAAATAATTGTAGTCTTTGAAAATATTTTGATAATTAAACCAAATTATTACTCCGGTTGATGCGGTCGTAACCGATTGACCGGTAAAAATAAGTCCTCTCAAACAGAACCTAAATAAGATATATAATCTATTCGTCATAAAAAATAGGTGATTGTTATTAGCAGTACAGTTTTGACTACTCACACAACGTTTTCTCCTAATTTCTCGCGTCTTTTATAAATACGTCATGTAGATGCATTTTTAGAAATAGTGTTCAACACAAAAGTTGTAGATCTCGACGAGATTTACAGCTTTTGTGTTGAATGTGTTTTCTAAAAATGCATGTACAATACGTATAGAGCTGTCACGGTTCCGGTTCGGTTCCGATTCTACTAAAATCATGAACCGAACCACTAAGGTAACAATTCTTCAAATTAGAACCAAAACCTTATTTGATTTGACCGGTTTCGGTTCTGGTTCCGGTTCCTGCTTAATTTTTGGAACCATCGTGTCAACGGTTCCGGTTACGGTTCAACAAGAACCAAAACCAAACCGGCCACTATCGGTTCGGTCCGGTTCCATACGGTTCGGTCTGGTTCCAATCGGTTCCAACTAAAATCAAAATCAAACTTTGCGGAATGAAATAAAAGCAGACTGCAAATATTAAAACTCAAAACTACATCGAAATAGAAATAATTATGTTGCCCAATTCTCGACGGACTTTTCCACGATCGGTGGGATAATATCAATTGTCTTCCTACGCGTGTATACTTGCCACGAATTCTAGTTGTTTTGTGCACGTCTCGTCGGCATGATCAACCGTAACAACCGCCTACAATTAGTTGTCTTTCATGATTACTAATAAATAGTAGTTATATATATTCTATATTTTTAAAATAAAATATTTCAAAAAAATATGTAAGTAAAATTGAAAATATATTATATAACTGTATAAAAATAAAAAATGCATTGCAAAAATTGACTCCAAACCGCAACAATGTCAAACCATATCATATGATTTTTATGCGGTGAAGTTTTGTTATGTCCAAAATCGACCATCTTTAGTGCGATTGCGGATTGAGTTCAAACTGCACCAGCTTCACTCGTGATAGTGAGTATAAATATTATAAATAAATTATAAAATAATAACAATATAATAATAATAATAAACGGGTTGTGGTTCGGTTCTACTTCGGTCTGGTTCGCATCGGGTCTAAAAATCTTGAAACCGCTTGAGCATTGTATGTTACGGTTCCGGTTCCGGTTCCGGTCCGGATAATAATATGTAAGAACCACACCCAGACCAATATTGTTCACGGTTCCAAAATTCAAACCGGAACCCGAATAATTTGCAAACGGTTCGGTCCGGTTCTTTGCGGTTCCGGTTCGGTTTGCGGTTTTCAGTTTTAAGTGACAGCTCTAAATACGTATTTCTAAAAGCCGCGAAATCTGGGTGTATTTTCAAAATACGTCTTGTTCATCCATTTTTTAGGAAAAGTGCTCAACATGAAAGTTGTAGATCTCGACGAGATATACAACTTTTATGTTGAACACTTTTCCTAAAAATGCATATACAAGATGTATTTCCAAAAAAATATGAGAAATTACGAGAAAATGTTGTGCTACTAGCCTAAACTATAGTGCTACTAAACCATAAACCCTAAACTTTAAAAATAACACAGCTAATCACAGAGCAATAATCACCGATCAAAAAGAAATAGAACAGAAATAGATACGCTGCAGAGCAAGAGATTAACGACACACTTACGATTCCACACAGAGAAACTTCGCATGCTGCATCAAAATATTTTTCAAACCCAGTAAACTCCGCAATGTATGCTCATGACCCATGATCAACCCCGCATTTGTTTGTTTTCAACATGCATCAGAGATTCCGAGGCCATTTGAATCAAACATAAGTGGGGTTCGGGACGGTGTAGTGTAGGAAATGCATTTTATCGTGCAGTGCGCGAGATTTGACGGCTGGCTGCGAGTGCATGTCAGCTCGCGCGGAGATGCGTGCACGCTTTGATCTCTTGCACGCTGCTTTGAGATATGTGCGCTGAGATGTGTACGCATCTCAGCGCACTCGCATTCATTAGATCGCACTGCACGATAAAGTGCAACGACTCTCGTCTGTCCGATTTCCTGCACTTTACCTCCCCCGAACCCACCCGGGGGCATGAACGAAAATCACAAAACGGCCAAAAGAGTTCTGTAGGTGGCGGCACGAACGAAAATCACTTCGCCCGTCCCCAGCCGGATTAGCCTGTATTTTTATTATTTTTGACATATCATTTTTGCAGGCAAGGTATAAATTTTAAAAATAATTATTTTTATTATTTTGACCGTTTCACTTTTTTATAATTAATGAAAAAAATAAAAAAACTTTTTAATTTTTTTTGAAAAAAATCCGCATGCTTGCGCGGTCACGCCTATAGGCCCTATATGCATAGAATGCGGATTTACTTTCCAATTCCAATAAATATATCCGTATCCCGCCTTTAAAGAGCTGTAATAGATTTTTTATATTTTATGCAAATATTATAATTAAATAGAAATATTTATATGTGGGTTTGGTTCGCAAAGAACCAAAACCAAATTATTTATTTGTGGTTCGGTCTGCTTAATATACGGTTTTTGATTCGGTTCTGATTCAAGTGATGTTAATGTTATGTAATGTAAACTTCAAAGATGTTTTTGTAATTTTGAAAGTAGGAGGGGTGCAACTTGAATTTAGCAAACTTAGAGGGGAGGTCCCATAAATGAACAGATATATATATAAATATATATATATATATATATATATATAATAGATATATAGTAGGGCGCTCGAAACATCCGGAGGAAGGTCAAGGTAGAACCTACTCCCCGTTGCGCCCAGCTAGGTATATATAGAGAAAATCTAGGTTTATTCGCGCAAAGCCCCCGAGCCCGTTATTCGTCCGAATATACACTTACAATCTCCTCCTATATTCGTGACAAATAACAGTGACGTTTCAGGGTGTTGGAGTGTAGACAAAATAATAATCCAAACTAAGCAAAAACAATCAGGACAGATCATACTAATAAAACAAAATAAAGGTTTTGCCTAAACGGCAAACCATCACACAGATGCTATCCATAACATAGTCGGAATAATTTTACAAACAAAAGCATGAATTAAAAACGTTTGATGATTTCTACTCATCTAGTAGAATCATCGTCTCCATGTTTCAGTTTAAAGCTCCTCCATAATCTCCATCGTAGCCTGCAAAGAATTTCATGAGTCAGACTCAATGAATTCATAAACATATGCAGTAACATTTAAAGTAAACTAGCTCTTACTAAATGAGCTTAGCACTTCTAGCAACAGTGAAGTAACTCTGTCAGCATCTCATGCAGTCTAACTAGAACTAGTCATGTTACCTTACTCATTACGGATCATTATGTGCCTCACCAACACATGTTGGCACACATCACGCGCAACATTATCAAAAGTGGAATAATGTGCTGTGACCAATAATGTTTAGGTTAACATTTACAACGACTTTCAATTCCCAGTTGAATAACTCTTGAATCAACTTACAATGAGAGGACGTTAGGTTATCAAGTGTGGAATAACCAGCATCCAACCATCTTGGGTTTTCATCAAGAAGTTATTTGGGGTTTTCAGTCTGTTACTATTTAGATGCTTGAATGTTGACAGCTATAGGCTCGTATGTATCAAAACATAAACGTTGGAGGAAAGTTTCATATTTTTATGAACTTTAATCTCATTTCCCCCGATGTTTTGATTGTGAGAGCTCTATTTAATCCTTTAGTAAGAGCGTCTGCAACATTATCTTTTGACCTCACATCAACGAGGTTCACAATCCCTTGACTCGTAAGGGAGGTCAACCAGGCTTGTTTCATCCGTAGCTGCCTTCTTTTGCTATTGAACAACGTGTTCGTAGTAATCGTTTTAGTAGCATGATTGTCGCAGTAAACTGCAACAGAACTCAGTTTCAGGCTCGACAGTGGAATGTCCATCACCAAATCTTTTATCCACTCTGCCTCTTCACCAGTTGAAGCTAGAGCATAAAGTTCGGATTCCATAGATGAGAGTGCAATGCACGTCTGTCTCTTGGACTTCAAGGCTACAGCTGCTCCTCCTAGTGTGAAGAGGAATCCACTAGTGGACTTGCTGTCGTTTACGTCTGAGCACCAAGATGCATCAGAATATCCTTCCAGAACTGGAGGATGACCACTATAATATAAAGCATACTGTCGGGTGTGCTTTAAGTATCGCATCAGCCTATCGAGGGCATCCCAATGGTCATGACCAGGATTACTAGTGAACCTACTTAACATGCCAACCGTAAAGGCTATGTCAGGTATTGTACAGACCATATCGTACATGAGACTACCAAGCAGTTTAGAATAATCTAACTGTCGAAGCGCAGCTCCATCATTGGGCTTTAAGCGGTTAGAATAATCGTATGGTGTCTCAGCCGCTTTACGTTCATTGTATCCCCATGTGTCCAACATAGACTGGATGTAGTGGTTTTGACTGAGGGAAATGTCATGTTTCCCAAAGCTCACTTGCATACCTAGTATAGTGTCAACTACACCGAGATCTTTAATGCTAAACGTTTGCATTAGTTCTGACTTAACGTCATCCACCACAGATTGATCAAAACCAAGAATCAGCATATCATCCACGTACAAGCATATTATGGCGACTGTGTCTGATCTATGACGTATGTAAAGACATTTGTCCGAGAGACTCGACATGAATCCCACGTTCTTTACAGTATAGTCAAACTTCTCATGCCATAATTTTGGTGCTTGTTTTAATCCGTATAGCGATTTTAATAGCTTACAGACTTTGTTTTCGTGACCGTCTACAATGAAACCTTCAGGTTGAGACATGTAGATCTCTTCGGTCAGATCTCCGTTCAAGAACGCAGTCTTAACATCCATTTGATGAACATCAAAGTTCTCAATGACCGAAATAGCAAGAAGAACCCTAATGGTTGCTAAGTGACACACGAGTGAGTATACATCAAAATAGTCTACTCCACTTACTTGTGTGAAACCTTTAGCCACCAGGCGTGCTTTATACTTAGCTACGCTACCATCATAAGTTAGCTTCTTTTTCAGAACCCACTTACACCCTATAGTTTTAGCCCCTGTTGGCTTATCAACTAACGTCCAGGTGTCGTTCTGAAGGAGAGAGGTCATCTCATCCTCAATAGCTTCTTTCCAGAGTAGGGAATCCCTTGATCTCATCGCTTCCTTAAAGGTAGATGGATCATCCTCAACGTGGTAAGTGACAAAATCACTGAAGTCCTCCTAGACTCTAGGCCAGAGTTATCTACCGGAACGGAATAGGAGGTGCTCGGTACTGATGCGGGATCTTCCTCAATAATAGTTGCTTGCATACTTGAGATTGTCAGATTCTTATCTTTGAGAAATTTATCCTCGAAGAACACTGCATCCCTAGATTCTATTATGATATTATTAGAAATATCAAGGAACCTAGCTGCAACACTATCTTCAGCACAACCTAAGTAGACACATGTATTGGTCCTAGGTCCAACCTTAGACCGTCTAGGGTCAAGAACCCTGACATAGGCTATACAGCCCCAGGTCTTGAGTCTAGTTAAAGACGGGGGTCGCTTAAACCAAAGCTCGTAGGGTGTAACCTCTAACTTAGCATGATGAACTTTATTCAGAATGTGATTCGCAGTCAAGACTGCTTCTCCCCAATAAGCGGAAGACATGCCTGCAGTGAGCAACATAGAGTTCAACATTTCTGTTAATGTTCTATCTTGCGCTCAGCTATACCGTTAGATTGGGGGGGGGGGGGGGGTAAGGAGCAGTGGTTTCTGCTATGATCCCTGTGAAGCAAGGAAGCATCTGAACTCACTGGACATATATTTCTCCTCCTCTATCACTCCTAAATCTCTTTATGGTCATGCTTAATTGGTTTTCGACCCTGGTTTGAAAAGACAAAATTTTTCAAACGCTTCGTCTTTAGTTTTAAGCAACGAAATATGATAAAACCTTGTGCAGTCATCTATGAACGTGATCATATACTTCCTTCCACCTCTAGTGACAAAACTCTTAAAGTCACAAATATCGGAATGTATAAGCTCAAGAGGTGTTGTGCTCATAGTAACCGTGCCAAAAGGTTTCCTAGTGATCTTAGTCTGAGCACACACTTCACATTTTCCAAGAGGAGACTTAGTGTCTAATGTGATCATGTGAGTTCTAGCGACTTGGAACATTTTCCTGTAGTTTACATGTCCTAGTCTCTCATGTAGAGTCCTAGGGCTAACTAAATTCAATTGAACTTGTTGCACTACCTCATTTGCTAGACTCAGACGGTACATCCTATTGTGGACGTAAGCACATCCAAAGTAGTGAGAGTTAACTGACAGGGTCACTCTACCGCTGCAGAAGTTAATTGACATACCAGCATCACACAATAAACTAATAGACACTAAGTTAACAGATAAAGAAGGAATATATTTTACGTTCTTTAAAAGTAAATACTTACCTGAGGAGAGCATCAGTGTTGCGTTCCCCACCTTCAATACGTCAGCTGTTCCTCCATCTGGCACAGTCACTAATTACTTTGCATTCTTCAGCCCTATCAAGAGATTAGCATTGTTGCAAACATGACACGTTGCCCCAGAATCCAGGAACCACTCTGTGCTGGTCTGCTCGTGTCCGACCATGACAACAAAGTCGGATGGCTCAGCTTGACTAACCAGATGGGCCTGGTTGCCCTCTTATGGTGCTTTAGTTCTTTCCTTCCTCGGTAACTTGCAGTCAGATGCGCAGTGTCCCCACTTATTGCAGTTAAAACATTTACCCTTAAATTTCTTAGAGGGTCTACTCGGTCCTGCAACCTGGGGGCTACTACGAGACGTTTTGGTCTTGTGAGGTGGAGGAACACGCTTAGAGCTTGAAATCATGTGGGCAACAGCCTTCTGCTTGCCAACAGCTTCCAAGGCGTGCTTCGTCCTGTTCTCGTCCTCAATGCGTATGAAACGCTTGAGGTCGTTAAGACCAACCTGCATCTTCTTGCGGTACATCTCTGTTTTAAAATTGTACCATGAGGATGACAACTTATACACAATTGTGCCCGCAACAAAACTATCTAGCAGACTAATAGATTCACTATGCAGGGAATCAACCAAATTTTCAAATTCGGATACCTGAGGGAGAATGGCTTTCTCCTCGTCGAAGCTGAAGGAGTGGAACTTGCCCACCAAATAAGCCTTGGAGAGGTCCTCCTCCTGCTTGAAGTGCTCCTCCAGTGCTTCCCAGATCTCCTTAGCAGACTGCATCTTGATGTAGTTCTTGGCCAGGCTGGAGGAGAGGCAGTTCAGTAGGTAATCCCTGCAGAAGTCCTCATCTTCGACCCAATGCGCCTCATCTTCAGTCCCAGCAACGTCAGCACGAGTAGACTTGATGGTGTAGAATACGTTCAGATATTTTATCCCGAACTGGGTGCTCAACTTCCAATCATTGAACTCTGTGGCCGTGAACTTCTCCAATTTGTTCATGGGCACTGGAGATGAGAGGCTGAAGTTCCTCATCTTGAGGGGAAAAACAGAGAGTAGAGAGGATCTCCACTGGATCGGCAACCTTGCCGGAAGAGTCAAGGCAGTAGGGAAGAGACAACAGCTCCAATGTCAGGAGAAGCCCTTAGTGGAGCGGCAGGAAAAACTTGGCGATCGTCGACTGAAAACAATCGTCGACCGGGTAAACAATCGTCGAGTGGGAAAAGACGATCGTTGAGCGGGAAAAGACGATCGTCGAACGGGAAACGTGATCGTCGAACTGGAATCGTCGACCGGGAATCGTTGACCGGGGATCGTCGACCGGGAATCGTCGACCGGGGATCGTCAATCGGGGATCGTCGACCGGGGATCGTCGACCGGGAATCGTCGACCGGGAATCGTCGAACGGGGATCTTCGACCGGGGATCGACGATCAACGAACTGCCAAGCGATCGTCGAACGGGCGATCGTCGAACGCAAGCCCTGGTTCCGCGACGGGGAAGACGCGACGACGAGCTCTTGTTCAGCGGCGGAGAACGCGACAGCGAGCCCAAGTAGGCGGCTTCAAGGGGAAGCTGACGGCCCAGGAGCGATCGACGATCAGGAGCTGAGAACGGCGACGTGGAACCCTTTGTTCCGCGAAAGCGAGCGCGACGGCGAGCCCTTTGTAGGCGGCTAAAAGGGCGATGAGGAGATCTTTGCTCCTTCGTTCTCCGTCGGCGAAGGAAGCAGGAGGCGAAGAAGAACATTTGCAAAAAACAAAGGAGAACGGCGGCGACTATCGGGAACGAAGGCGAACCCTAGAATCGCGAACGAGCGCCAGAGGGAGTGTTTCGAGATTGTGAAGGGCGCTCGAAACATCCGGAGGAAGGTCAAGGTGGAACCTACTCCCCGTTGCCCCCAGCTAGGTATATATAGAGAAAACCTAGGGTTTATTCGCGCAAAGCCCCCGAGCCCGTTATTCGTCCGAATATACACTTACAATATATATATATATATAGGGGGCTCCTCCTATACAGGCTATTAGAATGCGGGCCTGCGGGCAAATTATTTGGAGGCAGTAATAACACATGACAAAAACACATATAATATTTGATTGATGTGATCATTTAATGCTAAAATAACACATGTCTAAAATAAAAACACTTAATATTGAATATTAAAATCATCCTCTCACAAGCACATGACAATTTAAGTATTAAAATACAAAAGACATGACCCACATAACAAAATAAAATGGAGCAAATTAATTCCAGCAAATCACATTTACAATGCTGCCATCTATGCCAAATTCAACGAACCTGCAATGATAAAATAGAGCAAAATATGATAAAAAAATTTCTCAAGAAATTGAAATTGTAAGATAATATAACAAAAAAACATTACCCAAATTATGACTTCTTTTTCGGACAATTCCGGCTATCGTGCATTGCAAGTTCACCACATGATTTACAAAGCCGAGTTGTTTTTTGATGTTTTTCCTTGAAATTTCCATACCACTCTTAATTCTTTTTCCCCTGCCTTTTGTTTTTGAGAAGAAGTGGCAGCAATATATTTATTTGATCAGGGATTTCAGAACTAAAAAATATTGCGCTATGTTTGAAGACTGACCATCAATCATTGCATTTTGACACATTTGGTCTTTCCAATTAGATGCAGCATTTGCTAGTTTAGCTAGAGCTTCATCATTGTCCTTAGCAAAATCCATACAAGATGTGAGATTACTCCAAACACTAGTAATAAGTCTTCTTCGTTGTTCAGTTGTAGAAACATCACAAAATTGATTTACTTCTATGTCGTAGATTGGCTGACTAGAATTAATTTTAGACCATCTCTGTAATATACAATGCAATGGCAATTGGTTAAGTCCCTGACCTCTTAAAACAGTTATAACATGACAACATATGATCCCTTGAGCTTCATACATTTTGCAACTGCATGATATGGTTGAGCTACTGATAAACACCTCTCGTAAGCTATGCAACAGAATTTTACCATCAAAGATGGTGAATATTGTTGAGCCGTGATCATCATCGACATGAACCGTATTTACTTTTCTAACGCCGCATGTCATACATGATGCCCATAATTACTCTTGAAAAATATAAAAATTTCTGTGCGTATATATCTGACTTGCGTGATTTTCTAACCCCAAACCTGTTTTCAACATAGGGTCACCATTTAATGTATCATAATTGGCCTTCAACTCTTTGTGTCTTTGATAATCAATAGCATTTTCAAATCTAGAATAAAACTCAACCAACCCAAGCTTGTTATTTACAAATGAGTTGAAGAAAGAATTTTCACTCTCTGATCTAGAAGTTGTGCGCAACAAACCAAATAAAGGTATATCTGTAAAGTATGCTGAGATCCACATTGATCGAATATTAAAAATATGTGTTAACCAATCATTGCTTTCAAGTTTAAATTCAGAGATTAAAGAATACCAACCAGACTCAAACTCCTCAGTTGTCTCTGACTTCCACACACAAGACTGCAATTTATTGTGAAATTTGTCGTCACACATAATATGACCTCCAACTTTCTCTGAAACTTTTTTCAATATATGCCACATGCAATACCTATGCCTTGTAGATTTGAAAGTTTTGTGGATTGCACTAGTCATAGCAAGATCCTGATCAGTCACAATTAAAGTACGCTCGGTGCTCATACAATCCACAAATTTACTGAATAACCACAAAAATGATTCTACATTTTCATTAGAAAGCAAAGCGGCGCCAAAATTTATGGATAATCTATGATGATTAATGCCAGTAAAAGGTGCAAAAATCATAGAATACTTGTTGGTTCTATATGTAGTTTTTAAAGAAACAAGATCGCCAAACATAGAGTAATTGCGTCGCGCAATTCCGTCTGCCCAAAACACGGACTTCAAATGTGATTCCTCATCTAATTCATATGCGTAGTAGAACATTGGATGGCGGTTCTGTTGCATTTTAAAGTTTTGTATAAAAATCTGAGCATCTGAATCTTGGATCAATGTTTTTAAGTCCCTTGAAAATTTTTGAACATCTTTCAATGTGCAACCAATATTTTCAAACCCTCCAACCTGTTCTTTTATAATATGAAACGCTTTAGTGACGCCCACATTTACTCTATCTAAAGAACATATCATGTGTTTGTGTGCATCCTTTAATTTCCTATTAGATCTTAGGAATTGTTTTTTACTCGGAGTGCTTAGTTCATGGTTATGGCCCTCATAGAATGTATTGACAACATATCTGCCTTCTAGCGTACGTTTTACCGCTGCTTGTGCATTACAACCACATCTTATGCATGCTCTTTTCCTGCAAACTCCTTTCCCTTTGTCCATCTTACTCAAGTTAAGTTCGGCTTTTTTTCCTTGTTTTGAGCATACAAAGTATTTATACTGTAATACATTATTTGAATCCATTCGTGCGGACCAACTACGTACACTGAATCCAACAGTATGAGCATAATCCTTGTAAGAAGATTCAAATTCTTGTACACTATCATATAAACGACCTACAACTGGCTTTATATCTTCAACACATGGAGGTATATTTTCAAATTCCTATGCAATAAAAGTAACAACTATTAAATTGAAAAAAATAAGAATTTAATAGTTTGTTTTTTGTCATATAATTGTAATACCTTGGACTTTGTTGGTGTTTCAACTGAATTAGACCCAAGATTGTTACCATCTATAATCAAATTGATTTTAGCATGTAGATCGGTATTATAAACTGTAATACAGTGCAATGAAAAATTTACATACCTAAACGATCCATTCTATCAACAAATATCAAATTACGCCAAGGTATTAGGGTAATGGAAATCCAAATATAGCCAATTCCAAAATGAGAAGAACCTGCAATAGGAGATCCTGTGATTGTTGGAGTTTAAGGAGATAGAGGATCATGGACAAAATCCAATGTCCAGAGCTGGTCAAGAACTCATGAAAAAAGGATAACATATATAATCATAAAGGATGCTGGAAGGGAAACTCACGAATTTGAAGCTTCCCGCTGGTTCGATATGCAGATTTGAAACCCTAAACCCCGCAATCGGGGGCCTCCGGCTTTTCGAAGCCCGCACGTTGGGCATTCGACAGACTCCGGCGAATCGAATGCCACACGCAGAGCATTCGCCTACCACCGCCTTAGGGTAAATCAATCCTCCGCCTTCTATGTCCCGACCTAAAGTCGGCAGCCTCCGCCGGATCGATTTACTCCGGTGAATCGAATGTCCAACGCCGGGTATTCGCCGGATTGATTTACTTCGGTGAATCGAATGCTGCACGCCGGGTATTCGCCTACCACCGCTTGGGGATTGATTTTACCTCCGCCTTCTATGTCGCCAGCCTGCACGCCCGCATTCTCATCTGCCCGTATATGATATATATATATATATATATATATATATATATATATATATATATATATATATATATATATATATATATATATATATATATATATATATACTCTTTTATAAAGAAGTATATTCAAAAAATACAAGAAGGCTTCACATGTAATCTTAACCATTGAATATAACCCAAACTTCAAATCTTTACCATCCATTCTACTTAGATTTGAATCCTAATGCTGCCAAATTTCGGATTCCAAAAAGAAAAATTATTCTGAAATGTTTGCCTCTCACTCCACTGCAGCCCGCCGTCTGCACCACCTTCATTTCAAAATCACCTTTATTTTGAAATCTACTTACCTATCGCCTTGGCAGTCCGCCTTTACCCGTCACGCCAATCCTGCGCCCTCATCCTCTGGTTGTCACGCCAATCCCGCGCCCTCATCTTCCCGCTGCTAGGTCATCTTGCACCCACATCCTCCCGCTGCTAGGTCATCCGACGTCCTCATCCTCCCGCTGCTAGGTCATCCTGCGTCCTCATCCTCCTGCTGCTAGGTCATCCCGCACCCTCATCCTCCCGCTGCTTGGTCAACACCTCTCATTCTCTGCTCGCTGACTCATCTCCCCATTCTTCATCCTGTCAGGTGCAAAGCTTCCCACGGTTTGCTCTTCCATCCTAATCGCTTGTGGAGCAAAGCTTTGCACGGCTATGTTCGACGCGGGTAAGTGGCTCCATCCACGGTTTGCTCATACTTTCTTCATCTCTATTCAGTGGAGGCCTCCTCTGAACTTCTTTGTTACAGTGGAGGCCACTTCGACTGCGAACTTCCTCCTCGACGACGAGTTTAATAATTTTGGTCACTTCTTTGAGCTTCTTTTGTGCTGTGTGCATAGAAATAATTTTGATAGCTGCCTCTGAAGTTTTATAGAGGGTCGGTGTTCACCTATGCACTTTAATTGAAGAAGGTAATCAGTGATTTCCTTTTTGATTGTGTTGTGTGCATAGTTCTCGTTTTTAGAACTTGGAGTAGGTTGCAAGTTGTATGACATTTTCCGTCCTAGACTTAGATGAGGGTTGTTTTAGTGATTCAACATGTAACACCTCCCCTGTAATGACCGTATAATATGGGTCCGGCCGGGGCCCCACAACATACGAACGCCACAGCTTTAGTATTATAAGTTGATATAGCTACCCAAACTCAAAACACTTGCACAACACAGCGGAAACAAAGCACAACTAGAAGTTATCCACTAACCAAAAGAGTTACAACTAAGGCCTTAAGGCCTACCACAAAAGTCCATACTCAAGTAAAATTACAATCATGAATGTGCATAGCACCCCTAGTCTACCTCGGCATGCAAGCCGGACAAAAGAGTCTCAAACAAACATCATCATAAATATAGTGCTACAAAAGAGGGAAAAACACTTCATATGGCTTAGGCCTTTTTGGCCGGCATACTGGCTCCTGCATGCGATCCTTGCCCTGTAAAAATTATTAGTAACGTGGGTCAGCAAAGGCTGACCTCAAACTGTGTAACAACACATCTCCTCCCGGCCGCCCCTAACGGACCCCGGGGAACCCTCCAACCTGCAAGTCAGCACTTCATATGCAATATAAATAACTATAAACAGAAAAACATTAAAACAGGCTTGGATGTCTCAATCATCAAACATGTTCTCTATTGGTTGAGCATATAATAAAAGGGCCTACTATGCAACATGAATGCAACACCCGGGCTTCACCCAAGGTACCCTACTGTGTATGCATCTAGCACAACATCACATCATTTGGGTACTCACATTTCCCCATTGGCATAAAGCCGCAAACACTAAGGGAGACACAACTCCCTCAAATGGCACACATGCCTCCACAAGGAATTCTTGCCAAGGCCCCACCCGCTCGTGGGCCTAGCCCTGGGCTTGCCTGCAAGCTCTGACGTCTCATGTCAGAATTCCAACAAATACAGACTGACCGATTCTAAGAAGCCTTGCTGGACCCCACCCGCTCATGGCCTCATTGCCCGGGCTTGCCCCGAGCTTGGCATTCTCGTCAGTCTCACAGAAGGGGACTAGTCTCGTCGGGACACTCTCCACACATGACGCACATGTCACGGGATAGCCAGCCGACCACGGAGACGTAGCCACGCCTTGGCACATCACAATCCAAGACTAAATACACCATAATCCCTCATTTGTACTGTAGCGTTCCCGCGCACCAAGGAAACCATCTTCAACTCGTGCGGAGCTAACCTTGTCCACCAAGGAAACCATCTCCAACTCATACGGAGCTAACCTTGTCCCTCAAGGAAACCATCTACCGCCACGAGGAGCTAACCTTGTCCGGTTCCCACTACACGTACCTTTTCAAACAAAAGGGAAATTCACCACCACAACACAAACGACATCTTGCCGCAATGGAATCTCTACGAATCCCTAAGTTCGTATGCAACATCACCGAGTCGGACTAACGGTCGCGACTACGGCTTCACCCACCATGCCTAATCCACTAGCGAAGCGGATCTCTAATGCAAAATATGCCAGGGACGGACTCAATCAACCCGGAGGTTCCTCTTGAACCTTGGCAAACCAAAACCCCTCTTATTTGAGAGTTTGGTGCTCAAAAATTAGAAAGAAAGAAAATAAATGATGCTAAGACATGCATCCTAAGGACCGAGAGGAGAGATGTCGTTACCTTCCGACTCCTCTTCCTTGCCATGGTAAAAAAAAATAGCCGGATGGAAATCTTCGCAACGATCTAAGCTTCACGGATCCGGACTCGGCTCGCGATTTGGAGCACCGAAACTCTTCCTACAGCCCAAACTCTCCTTCTCCTTCTTCCTTGCTCTCACTTGGCTTTAGATCTAGAAAGAAAAGCTTGGAGAAGAAAATGAGGGTTTTCAACCCTATTCTCGTACTTAACTCCCCAAGAACAGTCTTGAGCCGTCAGATCCCAAAATCTGGGAAAGAATGACCACGATTCGCCTGGAAAATAAAAGACCTGGGCCGAACACGGCCTGACACACGCCCGTGTCCAGGGCCGTGTGCCTCATTCGCCGTCTAAAATCGACGCGCCTGGAACCGCACACGGGCATCCGACACGCCCGTGTTCAATCCGACACACTCGTGTCCCCAGTGACACGACCGTGTGGCCGACCGTGTGCCTCCATCGACACGGCCCCGAAACCAACCCGAGAGGTAACACGACTTGGGACACGCCCGTGTCCCAAGCCGTGTGCCAAGTCTCGACACCCATCGACAGGCTTTGTGTCGACATCGTGGAAAAACGTCGAGTGAAGATCGTCGACCAAGCCGGACACGCCCTGTGACACGCCCGTGTCACAGGCCGTGTGCCACAGTCTCGATACTCGTCGAGCGAAAGTGTCGACACCCCGGGCCGAGTGTCGACACGAACTCGACACGCCCTGCGATACGCCCGTGTCGCAGGCCGTGTGCACTACTCTCGACACAATGTCGAGCGTAAGTGTCGACACTTGGGCCGAGTGTCGACACGGCCTCGACACGCCCTGCGACACGCCCATGTCGCAGGCCGTGTGCCTCCTGCCAGAAACCCAAAATTTTTTCCAGAACTGCAGACTGAACCTCTTGCAAAACTGGGGTGTTACACAACAGATATGCAGTTCTATCAAGATAGAATTCATAGTTCATTGATGCAAACCTCAATTTGTAAGATAATATTTTTGTTGTGATTTTTGTTGCCGAAATTTGCAAAACCTAGATTCAGGTCCCTAAAAAAGTAAATAATTTTCAAGATAGTCATTGTTCACTTTCAATATCACTGAGTTGTTTGAGATGGCAAAGAATCAAGCACATTGAATTTGTTTGAAAACACAGTTATCCAAGTAGCATACTTTTTGATGGCGGCGGCCCGGTTCCACCCGACGACGCACTGCGCGGCTACAACCTTCGCCCTAACACGCGGAAATCTTATCGCGCCATGCTCCGCAATCTCTAAAGCTGTCTACTATTTTTTATGTTAATTAGTTATTGCTTTTCCCATCCCATCCGGCTCGACCAAAATGTTAGGTGGTCAAGAGCCCGCTTTAGTTGTTTTTATTTCCTGCACTTATTTTAAGTCCAAACATTTGAGTGGCTAGGATGAGATCTAGGACATGTGTGGTGTAGGAGTGCTCTATGTTGGGAGTATAAATACTCCTCTATTTTGGTTTTAGGGTAATGAAAAAAGGCTTGAACAAAAAATTTCCGCAGCCGACTAGGGCTTTCCCGAGCAAGGTGCGACGCCTTCCCTCGCGACCCCCTCCCGGCGCCCGGCGAGACACCGACCTCCTTGCCCTTCTCCGGTGCGAAACCGGCGAGCCACCTCCGGTGAGACTCCGACGGTAGTGGCGTGAAGCGACTTCCCCCCATTCACTCGGTGCGACGCCGATCATTTGCATCCGATGGGAGATCGAAACCCCCCACCGTTGGCATCGACGGGAGCTGATTTCCTCTCCTCTGTTGGCAGTGGCTTCCCTCCACCGTCAGAGCAACCCGCCAACCTCCCCCTTGCCGTGCGACACCGAGGGATCTCTCGGTTGGGTAACGAATCCTCTATTCCCCTCTTGTGTGCTTCGTCTCCCTTGTGGTGGTTCTTGTGGTGGTGAATGTTTGTGTGTATGATTGGATAGCGTGAGAACAATTCGGAGCGAGTTCCGTCCGACGCCGCTTCCCCGCTCAATTGATCGGAAAGGAACACACGTGGTTGTTGAATTTCATTGGGGCTTTTCCTCACTCGGAAGAATCTCCTCGCTCAAGCGTTGTGTCCGCGAGCTCGCCGCGAAGTATTGAAATTTGCTTGTGATAGTGAGACTTCGTTGGTGGGATACTTGAGTGCCCGCTAGGTGTTGGGTTAGGTTTTAATTGTTGCGTGCGTTGCTTAACTGCGTTTTTTTTGTCTCGTGATTTTGTTGGGAGAGACCACCCCCTTGCGGACCCATTTGATTTGGGTGGATCTCTTTTGGTACAACACCTATCGATCAGATCGGGTAGGTTCATTTCGCTTGATCGAACATTGGCTCCATAGCCCTTGGGAGATCTAAAGAGGCTTAGCGAACCTTCGTTGGGGCAAGTGTTTCTCTCTTGCCCGGTTATTTTCCTTGCGTTATTGTTGTGATTTTGTCTACGCATATAGGGTCGCGGTATTAATTGTGCGCAAACCGGTGTTTGCTACATCAATTTGGTATCAGACTTCGGTGCAAAGATTTCTTAATCTTTGTCGGTCCTCTTGCACTCACCTCATTTTTATGCACACACGTTTGGGGAACGAGTATCCCCCACCCTCCTCCGCGTCCAATAATATGGGCGACATTCCGGATAATCGTGAAGTTACGCAAGCGCAATTGGCGGCCGTTCAGCGTGATCTCACCGATCAAATCACTCAACTCACTGCGGCCTTTACAAATTTCACACAAACGATCCAAACCGGTTTCCCCCCGCAACCCCAACCTCATAACGCCCCCACGTCACCCTCCACCACGCCAACCACGTCACTACAATGACATTGGCGACGATGACCGCAATGGGGATTGGCACAATGATCTCACACGCAAAATTAAAATCGATGCTCCCACATTTGACGGGTACGACAATCCTAACACCTTCAAGGATTGGCTCATGAAAATTGAGTGTTATTTTGAATGACACAACTTAGACGACCACCAAAAGGTGGTAGTCGCTCGCATGAAATTAGCGGGCCGCGCTCAAGTATTTTGGTTAAACGAATAGTGTCACGTCGGTGGCGTCGCTCACACTTGGCCACAAATGCGTAATTTACTCACAAATCACTTTGTTCCCGCATACCACCGCACAAACATGCTAGACGAATTCTCTTCGTTGCGCCAAGGCAATCGTTCGGTGAGTGAGTACATGGGCGAACTCAACGAATTGATGATCCGGTGTGATATTCAGGAATTGCCTGAGCTTACCGTCTCACGATTTCGTAAGGGTCTTCGTTCGGAAATCCAAAATCGAATCCGGCGATATGATCACCACGATTTAAGTTCCACCATGAATGCGGCACTTGACATTGAAAAGCACCTTTCCGTGTCCACTACTCAACGAGCATCCTCCTCCAAAACCTTTTTCCACTCCAAAACGTCCTCCACAAACTCTCCTAATTCACGTGGAAAGAATTTTTTGGGTGACTCCTCCAAATCTGTTATCATCACCGCTAGGAAATCAAACGACACATCGGGCGAACGCATTCCTATCGGTAAGACCAACAAGGCTAACGTTACGTGCTATGCTTGTAACCAACCCGGGCACTATGCGGTTGAATGTCCTACCCGCAAAAAGTTAGTAACATTAATCGAACCCAGGGCCAATGACGACGATATCGTCTATGAGGAGGTTAGTGATGTTGAGGAACCCGATATTCCTAGCGACATGGAAGAGGACTATACCTCCAACAATCTTGCGGTTATGCGTTGTATCTTGACTACCCCACGTAGTAGTCATGATTGGAAGCGCTCTAGCATCTTCTCCTTATATTTTAAAAGCGGTGAGAAGTCGTGCAAGCTCATTATTGATAGTGGGAGTTCCATGAATGTGGTTTCCGAAGCCGCACTTCTCCGAATGAAATTGACTCCCGCGCCACACCCCACTCATTACCAAGTCGCTTGGGTCAATATGTCGACCAAGTTTGGTGTGACGTTCTTTCTATGGACGCATGCCATGTCCTTCTAGGCCGCCCTTGGCTCTACGATTATAATGTCACTCACTACGGTCGTGCGAACACATATGAATTTAGATTTAAATACCAACGCATCACGTTACGTCCCGCCGCCCCTAAGGACCTTAAAACCAAGGACACAACCGTTCCCGCCGTCAAGCAACCTCTCACTCTCATTCATCCTAAAGAATTTGAAAAGACTAGTTTTTCCGATGGTATGCTCTATGCGTTAGTCTTACTTCAAGCTAACGGCATTCCACTCCCCACGTCATCTTTGCCCGCCGATATCATCACGTTACTTGACGAGTTTAAGGATGTCCACCCCGAAGAACTCCCCTCCGAATTACCACCTCTTAGGAGTATCCAACACGCCATTGATTTTATTCCGGGCTCCTCTCTCCCCAATCTCCCTCATTATCGTCTTAATCCTAGTGCCCATGCCGAGCTTCAAGCCCAAATTTCCGATTTGCTCTCCAAAGGCCTTATCCGACATAGTTTGAGTCCTTGTACGGTGTTGGCACTTCTTGCCCCCAAAAAAGATGGCTCTTGGAGGATGTGTATCGATAGCCGGGCGATAAACAAAATCACGATTAAATACCGATTTCCGATTCTCCGGTTGGACGATTTATTGGATATGCTTAGTGGTGCCACCATCTTTTCAAAACTTGATATTCGAAGTGGATACCACCAAATACGAATTAGAGAAGGGGACGAATGGAAAACCGCATTTAAATCTAAGGACGACTTGTATGAATGCTTGGTAATGCCGTTTGGGCTCTCCAACGCCCCAAGCACATTTTCCCGTATGATGACTCAACTCTTCAATAATTTTATGGGTAAATTTTTAGTGGTCTATTTTGATGACTTACTAATCTATAGCGTGACCACCAATGATCATTTCGACCATTTAAGACAAATCTTTGAAGTTCTCCGGAAAGAAAAACTTTTTATCAATCTCAAGCAATGTCACTTCATGGATTCCTCCGTCTCATTCCTAGGTTATATCGTTAGTGCGGAAGGTATTAAGGTTGATCCCACAAAAATTAAAGCGATTGTAGAGTGGCCGGAACCTAAATCTATCCGTGATGTTCGTAGCTTCCATGGCTTAGCAACCTTTTATCGCCGCTTCATTCGCAATTTTAGCGCCATTCTGGCTCCGATTACCGAATGTATGAAACTTTGTGAGTTTACTTGGCCTCCATCCGCTTCTTGTGCATTCCGTAAGATTAAAACTTTGATGACCGAGGCACCGGTTCTCCGGTTACCCGATTTTAATAAAAGTTTTGAGGTCTCTTGTGACGCCTCGGGTGCGGGTATAGGTGGCGTGTTAAGTCAAGAAGGCCACCCGGTTGGGTTCTTTAGTGAGAAATTAAGTGGGCCCAAACTTAATTATTCAAATTACGAACGTGAGTTTTATGCTTTAGTCCAAAGTCTATGCCATTGGCGTCATTATCTTTTGCCCAAAGAATTTCTCCTACTTTCGGATCATGACGCGCTACGTTATATTAACTCTCAACAGAAGCTTAGCCCGCGGCAAGCCAAATGGGTCTCTTTCCTACAAGAGTACACGTTTGTGATCAAACATTGCAAGGGCAAGCATAACCGCGTTGCCGACGCGCTTAGCCGTGTTAGTTTACTTTTGACTACCCTTGATGTGAAAGTCTTAGGATTTGAACGTATCCGTCGCGAGTATGTCGAGTGCAAGGACTTTAAGGACATTTTTCACTCTCTCCTAACCCCCACTACTCACACTATTTCCGAATATGTCCTTCGTGATGGCTATTTGTTCAAGGGCTCGTGGTTGTGCATTCCGGATTCCTCCCTCCGCCTCTTTATCATTTGGGAGATGCACGGCGGTGGTTTAGGTGGCCACTTTGGCCGCAACAAAACAATATCTTTGGTTGAGGAAAAAATCTTTTGGCCCGGCTTGAAACGTATGGTTAATCGAGTCGTTAGTAGTTGCAACACATGCCAACTAGCTAAAGCCTCAAAGCAAAACACGGGCTTATATACACCGCTTCCCATACCTTCCGTCCCGTGGGATGACGTTAGCATGGATTTCATTTTGGGTCTTCCCCTCACACAACGCAAACACAATTCTATTTTGGTCGTTGTAGATCGCTTTTCCAAAATGGCGTATTTTATTTCATGCAACCGCACCAACGACGCGTCTCACATTGCCAAACTTTATTTTAAAGAAGTTGTTAGTCATTGCGGACTCCCTAAGACTATTGTCTCCGATAGGGATGTCAAGTTTACTTCTTATTTTTGGAAAACACTATGGATCTTGGTGGGCACCAAACTCCTCTTTTCCGCGGCTTACCACCCCCAAACGGATGGTCAAACCGAAGTGGTAAATCGGAGTTTAGGTAATTTGCTACGATGCCTCGTGGGCGACCATAAGGGGACTTGGGATCTCATCCTTCCCCATGCCCAACTGGCGTATAATAATTCCAAAAATCGTTCCACGAGCCTCTCGCCTAATGAAGTTGTGCACGGTTACAACGCACGTGTGCCGCTTGACTTGGTTCCGTTACCGCCAACATATAAAACAAGTCAATTTGTACATGACTTTGCTCATCACCTTCATGCGTTGCACAAAGAGATCCACCAACGACTAGTCACTACTTACAAGGTCTATCAATCGGACGCGAACGTACACAAACGGGCACAACTATTTGACGTCGGAGATTTAGTCTTGGTCAAGTTAATTCCCGAGCGGCTTCCCACGGGTGCCGTCAAGAAATTAGCCAACCGGCGTGCCAGACCTTTCAAGATTTTAAAGAAGTTGGGTGATAACGCGTACGTGCTAGACTTGCCTCCCGATTGGGGAATACACCCCGTGTTTAATGTTTCCGATCTTACACTTTTTCATGAAGCACCGCAAGAACTATTTTCCCCTTCTTCTTCTTCATCTCCTTCCGGACATTCTCATGGGATAGTGAGTGACCCCCCACCCTTTAATGTTGCCACATCGGACGTACCCACCACACATTCACATGGGGGTACGGTCGATCATATTTTTGCTCCGAATGCTTTTCCCAGGTTCCCGACGACTATCTCCGTCCCGGAGTGCATATTGGACGACGACGTCTTGGCTTCTTCAAATGGCGGTGTGCACCGTTACTTGGTTCGTTGGAAGGACCGCCCGGTTTGTGACGCTACTTGGGTGACCGCCGACGAGATGGAGCGCCTTGACTAGGACATGCTACACCGTTACCGCTTGGACCACTCACCGGTGACGAGTGCTTTTGAGCGGGGGAGGATTGATGGCGGCGACCCGGTTCCACCCGACGACGCACCGCGCGGCTACAACCTTCGCCCCAACACGCGGAAATCTTATCGCGCCATGCTCCGCAATCTCTAAAGCTGTCTACTATTTTTTTATGTTAATTAGTTATTGCTTTTCTCGTCCCATCCGGCTCGACCAAAATGTTAGGTGGTCAAGAGCCCGCTTTAGTTGTTTTTATTTCCTGCACTTATTTTAAGTCCAAACATTTGAGTGGCTAGGATGCGATCTAGGACATGTGTGGTGTAGGAGTGCTCTATGTTGGGAGTATAAATACTCCTCTATTTTGGTTTTAGGGTAATGAAAAAAGGCTTGAACAAAAAATTTCCGCAGCCGACTAGGGCTTTCTCGAGCAAGGTGCGACGCCTTCCCTCGCAACCCCCTCCCAGCGCCCGGCGAGACACCGGCCTCCTTGCCCTTCTCCGGCGCGACACCGGCGAGCCACCTCCGATGAGACTCCGGCGGTAGTGGCATGAAGCGGCTTCCCCCCCATTCACTCGGTGCGACGCCGATCATTTGCATCCGACGGGAGATCGAAACCCCCCACCGTTGGCATCGACGGGAGCTGATTTCCTCTCCTCTGTTGGCAGTGGCTTCCCTCCACCGTCAGAGCAACCCGCCAACCTCCCCCTTGCCGTGCGACACCGAGGGATCTCTCGGTTGGGTAACGAATCCTCTATTCCCCTCTTGTGTGCTTCGTCTCCCTTGTGGTGGTTCTTGTGGTGGTGAATGTTTGTGTGTATGATTGGATAGCGTGAGAACAATTCGGAGCGAGTTCCGTCCGACGCCGCTTCCCCGCTCAATTGATCGGAAAGGAACACACGTGGTTGTTGAGTTTCATTGGGGCTTTTCCTCACCCGGAAGAATCTCCTCGCTCAAGCATTGTGCCCGCGAGCTCGCCGCGAAGTATTGAAATTTGCTTGTGATAGTGAGACTTCGTTGGCGGGATACTTGAGTGCCCGCTAGGTGTTGGGCTAGGTTTTAATTGTTGCGTGCGTTGCTTAACTGCGTTTTTTTGTCTCGTGATTTTGTTGGGAGAGACCACCCCCTTGCGGACCCATTTGATTTGGGTGGATCGCTTTTGGTACAACACCTATCGATCGGATCGGGTAGGTCCATTTCGCTTGATCGAACATTGGCTCCATAGCCCTTGGGAGATCTAAAGAGGCTTAGCGAACCTTCGTTGGGGCAAGTGTTTCTCTCTTGCCCGGTTATTTTCCTTGTGTTATTGTTGGGATTTTGTCTACGCATATAGGGTCGCGGTATTAATTGTGCGCAAACCGGTGTTTGCTACATCACTTTTTTGTTATTTAAGCTTCTTTTGTGCTATGTGCATAGAAATAATTTTGGCGTGGAATTGACGAGCTTCCAATTCTTTATTACAGTGTAAACCTTCTTCTTGAAGCTGGTTGTAATGCGAATAATCAACAGTTTGCTTCCTCTTTCGCTCTTAGTCTCCATTTGTTTCTAATTTCTACTTTCTCATATATTGTGATTTGATTTGCTTTCTCATACGGTGTGATTTGGTTCTACTTTTTCATACATTGAGATTCTGCTTTCTCATAATCAACAGATTGCTTCCAGGTTGATATCGCGCGAGCTGGCTACCTCAACCCGCTCCGGTGCTCTCAATCATCGCGTGAACCGTTCAAGGTAAAAGCATTGTCGTTCTTCCAATTCAATTTAGGTTCAATATAAAAGCATTGTCCTGTGTAAATGTTAAGTTTAGGATAAAAGTAGGTTGCTCTTGATCATGCTATATAAATTGGAGTTTTCAATATTTATTTGTATGCCTCTTTTCACTCTTAAATACCAAAAGTTTGAATTCGTCCAAGGCAGCAAATGTTTAAATCAAAATCTTAATTAAGTCCAGGAATTTATATTCAATCTAAAATACCAAAAGTCTGAATGCGTCCAAGGCAGTCATGGAAAGCAAAATTCAACTTAGCAAAAGCCTGAGATCGAAGCCCAAATTCAAACTCCTTCCAAGGCAGCAAATGTTTAAAAACAATACCAAAAGTTCCTCTAAAAGAATGACAACAAACTTAGAACTGCACAAAAATCTTACACTTGACCACCAATGTCTCTTTACAACACGTTCTATAAAGCCTTCAAATGATTTTAAGTGTGCGTCTATCAGTCTATGCACAATAGAAGATGTTATTCTTTTTGCACAGTAGAAGAATTTATTAAAGCTTTGATTTGTTCAATAGCTTAAATATCTTGAATCAATTTTATAAAGAAGTAAAAAATTCATCTCAGATTTCTTCTCATATTTCAATACATTTTATCTTGCAAACATGCATGAACTGTGGACTTGCATGAATTAAAGCTTTAATTTTATTACCTTAGACTTGCACAAATTAAAACGTTAATTTCATTACCTTAGAATTAATTTTTATAAAAGTTTTCATATAACTCTTTGATATTCTAACTTTGCTTATTATTAAAGTATATGTGATGCAGTTCATAGATTTCTTACAGCTTTAAGTACCTATTATCAAAGTATAGAGTTCTATTCATTGCAGCTTTAAGTATGCCTATTATTAAAGTATAGAGTTCTGTTCATTGCAGCTTTAAGATTTCTTACAGTTCATAGATTTCTTGCGTTGCTTTATGTTTTTTAAAGGTTTAACTCCTTAAAAAATTACTTTACTGGATGTACAAAGCTATAGGAATATTATCTTATGTACAAAGCTATAGGTATGCGTATAACTCAATACATTTCATGCTACCAGCAGTGGATTTTTCAGCTTATGGTAGTGCATTTTTGTTATTTCTTTGTTTAACTCGATACATTTCCTGTATGCATTTAAGCGTTTAACTCAATACATTTCAGCTTATAGTAGTGCATCCTTACATTCAGAATACATTTCCTGTTAGTGCAGCCTTACCTTCAAAATATATTTTTGTGATGACCCGGTTTATGGTTTACGTTTAACTCAAATACTCAATGCAACTTCTCTTTTTGTAAGCCATTCTTCCAGCATTTAACTCGATCAAAAGAACTGATAGTATGAAAAAATAAGAGGATGAAAAAAAATACATTTCAAATAGCTGCTTGTTTAATTTTTGCTCTTCAAGTGGCTGCCTGCACTCATACTTTTTTGCATAACTTCATTTTTTTTAAAATGTTAGATAGTTGGGTAATGATGGTTGGGAGCATTTAAACTCTATAAAAGAGCCTACTTATGAGAAATGTTGGTATCTTGTAAGGAGAACACAACAAATGTTGTTACTGATTTTTTTAGTCTTTTAAGATGTAAACTGCCGAACGACGAGAAGCACGTAACATGCGGAGACGTGAACTTCATCATCTGCGGGAGGATGCCCTTCGAGCCCAGCTAAACATGGTTGAAAGGAGTTTGAATATACCACCTCCACATGCTACCTCAACAAATACCGTCTTGAATAGAACAACAAACATTCCACCTATCACATTTCTCCCTAGGAGAAGACGACCACGGGGGCCAAGACAACTACCACCCGAAACACAAGCTGGCCAACAACATTATTTGTTAGATTTCGGACGACAACCAGTAAATGCGTTATACCAAATGGTAGATAATTACCAACAGGAAACAGGTACCAAGCTAAGATTTTGAACTACACTTCTCACCATTAACCTTCAAGACTTCTCTAAAAAAGATATATTGAAATTGCACGCAGAAGAAACGGAACACACTGTCTCTATTATTCATATTACTTCACCTCGACAACTAAGCAATGTCGACGTACCGCAGCGCGATCCGACGTACATTATACCTGCCGCAGGAGCATTCTACTGCAGCTCGACAACTAAACAATACCGACGTGACAATCCCCGCAGGTACTGTGGTTTACAACAGGTTCAATTCACTCTAATAGGCTTCACGCTTCAACCGTAGTCCATTTATCAGACTGATCTGCACTTTTTCAATTTCTATTAGGTTCGTTATGAAGAAACTACATTCATCGTAATATTCGGCAGATGCAGCTACAATTGTAAGGTCAGAGAAGGAGTGCGCGTATTAGAGAAAGACGATTACGCCGTGTACCTACTGTCATGAATCCAAACACCACCCACGTAGAGACCAATGATTGTCCAGATGCACTAACGTTACCACAAACTGACTTGGTCGAAGAAATGTTGCCTCGAACGGTGCATGATTTACGACATGAAGCAGGTAATACACTACGCCTTTGGGCTATCCTTATCATCGGTACATCTTGAATACTTTTATCTTTCAATCAATATTCTAACTACATGCATACGACATGACTCACACTTCTTTTACTATTCACGTTACAGTTGCCCAACAAAGCTCTCTTGCTCACAATCCAATCATGATAACTGCCGCAATGCGGTCCAACACACATTTAGGCGAGGGACAACCCGCAATAAGGATGAATGCTTGACAAATGCACAATAGTCACGTGAAAATCCCCCTAGGCACTGCAAATTACAATAAGTTAACTTCTACGAATTTCTGTTTATCAGACAGATCCATAATATTTTTATTTTTATTAGATTCATTGCGAAGAAACTACAATCGTCGTAATCTCAGGCAGACACAACTACAACTGCAACATCAGAGAAGGAGTGAGCGTATTCGAGAAAGACGATTAGTCAGTGTACCTACTATCATGGTTCCAAACATCTCCTACGGAACAATCAATGATTGTCCACCTACCTTGTCGTTTCCACAAAATCAATTGGACGAAGGAACGTCTACCGAAGTTCATCTTCCCCATACCCACCCATCAACACGCAACCCATGTGCAAAGAATTGTTATCCCTCCACTCGAGTTCCAGAGCTTCATCTCTTGCGCCCATCTGCATGTCCATACTGCCATGCAAAGCTATTCCACAAGGAGACTTCTGCTTTGTGCTGTTCTGGAGGTAGGGTAGATGTTAACCACATTCCAGAATCCACAGAATTTATTAATCTCTTTACAAAGCAAAGCACAACGGCGCGCACTTTTAGACAACATATACATGCTTGTAACCACGTCTTCTCCTTCACATCATTGGGGGTCACGCTTAATGAACGTATACCAGCAGCTAATCACAAAGTCTGCAGTTTCAGGGCACACAGTACAATGTATCACCGAATTGATTCTCGTCTACCTGCACCTAGAAGTCGACCACGATACCTACAAATGTTCATTTACGATACTGAACATGAATTAAATAATCGGTTGAGTGAAAATTCAGCTCTCAATGCAGGACTGATTGAAAGGATCACAAACATACTTAATACAATTAACCCATTCTTCCAAATTTTCAGGCAACTTGCAGGGCACCCTAACATACAACAGTGCATGTTACTGATTAAGGAAAGACAATCGGTAGAGCGACAATATTCGCTTCCGACTGCCTCACAAGTCGCTGCAATATTAGTTGGTGGAGAAGATTTCATGGAAGCAAATGAAAGAGACATAATTGTCGAGACAACTGATGGTCATTTGGTGCCTATCAAGGAATATTCCAGCTATTACGACCCTTTACAGTATCCATTGTTACTTCCTTACGGAACTTATGGGTGGCGTGGCAACGAGCGAATACCTCGAACAGAACGAATAAGCTGTTGTGATTACTACGCTTATTTGCTGCAGGTGATCTCATCAAACATCAATCAGATGCGTTTACTGAGACTTTTTAATTTTGTTTGCTTACAATAAAATTTTTTATTAGATCTGCGGCAGTACGCCATCAATGCTTCTCCACAAAGGACGTTTACTGCATCAGTACGTAGTCGATAACTACATCAAAATTGAAACACAAAAACTCATGTGGATTAGGTCACATCTGAGTGATGTTCGTGCTGAGCTCTATCAGGGTCTACAGGATAGTTTAAATGTTGGAGAAAATGACACATGTATGCCTTTTAATAAACTGTTACATATATAGCCACCTCTGCATGCGATAACATTTCTTTAATATACCTCTAATACATGACGTGAACTATTTTCAGCTGCAATCGGACGAAGAACTATTCTGCTGTCTTCTTTTGTTGGTAGTCCGCGTGATATGTACCAGCGATACCAAGACGCTATGGCTATCATGCGCAGTTATGGCAAGCCAGACGTCTTCCTAACGATGATCTGCAATCCCTCTTGGAGGGAAATAACAAAAGAGTTGTGCCCTGGACAAACACATCAGGACCGTTCGGATTTAGTATCCAGAATTTTCAATGCTAAATTTGAATGTTTGAAAGATGACATTTTTCATAAAGGTATTTTTGGTATGGTTATCGCACACGTCCATGTGGTCGAATTTCAGAAGAGAGGACTACTGCATGCACACATGCTCATTATTTTTCAATACAATGATAAGTTAAATAGTCCCGATGATTACGACTCTATCGTTAGGGCGGAAATACCAGTTCATACTGACGAGCCAGATCTATATAATGCAGTTATAAAATACATGATACATGATCCATGTGGTTATTACGTGCTAAATGCACAGTGCATGCAAAATAATAGTTGCAAGAAGGGCTTTCCGAAACAATATGCAGAGCACACTACTCTTGGCATGGATTCATACCCATTATATCGTCATCGGAATGATAACAAACGCATTGCCTGGGGCAGGAATGTGGATTTGATAGTCGATAATAGATGGGTTGTTCCGTATAACCCTTGGATATTACTCAGATATGACTGTCATATCAATGTTGAAATATGTAGTAGCATAAAGAGCATCAAATATCTATATAAATATGTCTACAAGGGCCCAGACTTAGTGTCATTCGAGGTGCGACCGGGTCCCAACTATGATGAAGTCAGCAAGTATGTGGACGGCCGTTGGATTTGTGCACCAGAAGCTCTGTGGAAATTATTTAAGTTCCAAATGTATCAAACCTACCCATCGGTGGTGCGTCTACAGATCCACTTGCCTAATCAACATCAAGTTCAGTATCAGATTAACCAATCTGTTTCAGAAGTGTTGGCTGATGATAAAAATTCAAAAACTATGTTAATTGAATTTTTCAAAATATACAATGATGGTCTAGAAGGAATGCAGATGAGGCTGCTATTTGTACTGTAGTTGATTGCAAACACTACAGATGGTTAATCACAACTCGGAGTGGGTGAGAAGGGCCATAGCTCGAAAGGTTGTGGGCCGGTTATACGTCGTATCACCCGCTGAGGGTGAAAGATTCTATCTTCGTCTTTTGTTGAATCACATTCCTGGACCTAAATACTTCGCCCACCTAAGAACGGTTAATGGCTGTGAATGTACAACATTCAAAGCAGCAGCTGAGCATTTGGGGCTTCTCGAGGAAGACAGTAGCATTTCTAATTGCTTGGAAGAGGCACGGGGCTTCAAAATGCCATCCGCTCTACGAAGACTTTTTGCAACTATTTTACTGTACTGTGAACCAGTTGACGTTCGGATGTTATGGGATGATAATTTCTCTGCTATGATAGAAGATTATACGAGTATAAGCACTACAAATACTACTTTCTTAACTTACAAATTACTTGACGATTTGAATACCATGTTGCATCAATATAATAAGAGTACTCTATTTTTTGATTTGCCGCGCGCATGCGGGGACATGCTGGATTTTGCTAACATTTTGAGCCTAATCGAAGACGAACTCTCTATCCCAGTTTCAATGGCAGATTTAGCAACCGTCGACCACCTTAATGATGGACAACTTGCTGCTTTCCACATTATTAGTGATTGCATGAGACAGAAGAAGAGTGTGATATTCTTTGTAGATGGACCCGAGGAACAGGTAAAACGTTTCTATATCGAGCATTATTGTCGATCTTTCGACATGAGGGGAACATTGTTCTAACAACTACATCCTCAGGCATTGCAACAAACTTGCTTCCGGGAGGGGGCGCTGTTCATTCTAAACAAAAAATTCCTATCAACCTCGATAAAAAACAATTTTGCGATATTAACAAACAATCAGAAATGTGTGTATTATTTAAACGAGCATCTGCAATCATTTGGGATGAAGCTCCTATGGCCCATCGAAAAGCTTTTGAGGCAGTTGATCGTACTTTTTGATATGTACTTGGTAACGAGAAACCGTTTGGTGGGAAAGTGGTTATATTGGGAGGAGACTTTCAGCAGGTTATGCCAGTTGTGGTCAACGGTACGAAACTGCAGATTATTCGTGCTAGCATCATTGAATCCTTTCTGTGGTCTGATGTCCATTTGTTGCGATTAACAGACAACATGAGAGCCCAAAGTGACATTCAGTTCTCTGAATAGTTACTTAGGGTTGGGGATGGACATGAACCTTGCCTTAACGACGACATGATTCAAATTCAGCACAATATGTCTATGCCGTGGGATGGAGAGAACTCTATTCTTGATTTAATAAATTTTGTTTTCCTAAATTTGAAGGAATATCACTTCGACTATGACGACACCACTTACATGGAGACAAGAGCTCTCATTACTCCTCTTAACGAGGATGTCAACAAGCTAAATACAACATGCCTACATCTTTTTCCTGGGGAGGAGACTACTTACTACTCTTTCGACTCTGTCAGTGACGATTTTGGAAACTTATACCTACCTGAATTTTTGAACTCTATTAATCCGGGGAATCTACCTCCACATAAGTTGACCTTGAAAAGGGGTGCACCTATTATGATTCTCCAAAATATCGACCCAAAAATTGGATTGTGCAACAACACGAGGCTTATATGTAGAACCTTTAAGAGAAATGTCATCGAAGCGGATATCCTAGGAGGTAGGTTCAAAGGCCTCAGAGTGTTTCTTCCATGCATGCCCCTCAAGAGTGCGGAGGACGCTTAAATGCCATTCGAATTGACACGGAAGCAATTTCCAGTGCGTTTAAGTTTCACACTTACAATTAACAAATCTCAGGGTTAGACAATTGGTAATGTCGGAATATTCCTACCAAACCATGTGTTCAGTCATGGCCAACTGTACGTTGCATTGTCACGTGGGGTTTCGGAAAGTACAACAAAGATTTTGGTCAAGAACTCTGCAGTCGACGGCCATGCAGGCGTGTACACTAAGAACATCATCTATAAGGAGATATTTGATCTTATTGCGAGGAGATTGACAAGTTTGCAAGATGTTTGATCGTGTTACGGGGAGATTGACAATATTCTAAACCTTATAGGGAGGATTCATTCTACGTTCTCATACACAGATAAACCTCCCATTCACCCAATGTAAACAATCCATTCTTAATTTTGTTATTTATTCATCAACATTTACATCTATTATTTCTCTATAATTAAAATTTATTAATTTCCGTGACGACAAAGTTTACCTAATTCTTTATCTGTTATGTGACCGTATATGATTGTGACTTTTAGATATATGTTTACTGTCATTTTTCCTGAATAGATTGTTATGCCCCGTTCCATTCTTAATTTTGTTATTTATTCATCGACATTTACAAAGATTGCCTTTAAAAAAATGCTTATGCGGTGTGTATACTAACAGTAATAGTCAACTTTGTTCACAAATAGTACTGAGATAATATTGTATTAAATCCATACAGATGGCGGACCAAAGTCCCACTGGGCTAACGTTCCGGAAGTGCCTAAGTGTGTAGAAGACTAATTCGTTTCAGGTGAAATGCCTTAACAGCCCGGGATTAAATGTGCCTACACCAAGGTATGTGCCTTACAGTGTACGGATCTAATTCGGTGAACTTTCAATAGTCTAAAATAGTGTGAGAAGATAACTACTATCACTTAACTAAATTGTATCAGTGGTTTCTCAGGTTTGTCGGTCTCAGCGGATAAAAGATGCAATACCAGTGCAACCAGCGACACTGATTTTGATTACTACGATGAACTTTTCCCCATGAGTCCAACCAGGTGGTCTGATCTTCCGCGTACTAAAGTTGAAGGTTTTAGGCTACTTATACCGACAGTGCCAAGGGGCTTGAGCGCCAAAAAAGAGTGACAATTTGTTTACGATATGATAAGGAGGTAATGCTTAACAATGAACATGTACAGTAATTTAAAACTTTCTTTCATTTGGTACGTTACATCGAGTAATTTGCTGATTTCTCCCTTCCTTCATGAAAACAGGGTCTCCCAAGGACACTAGCCGCAACTAACAGTGCTAGGGTTTCGATATAATTTTGTAGTGCTCTGATTTTAGAATTTCAGGTTAGTCTTTTAATGGTACTTATTGACTTTGTAGTTGTATACATGTTGCTTGATGTTATCAGATTTATAACTTTGGGGTTATTCAACATTTTGTGATCTCATCAAGTGCTTATCTAAGCTATTTGGTTTGTTCAAATATGTGTGTAGAGATGTGCATAATCACGATATGGACTTTTGACGTCTATCAAATTATGTTAAAGAATTTAGAACATCTTTGGGATTTCCCCTTGATGCGGGTGCAGCCCGCAACAATCGCCATGCGTGGGCTGGCGAAGCCAGCCGGGTGCGTGCAAAGTCCGCCATCATAGGTCGGGTACTACGGCGCGTATCAATAGGGATTTTCGCCGGTACTTTTTTTTCTTCTTCTCTGTTTGTAACCCTGTAAAAAGATATGTGCTTTTTATTTTCATTTAGGGTGTGGAGAGATTGATGAATGTTTGATTGTGTTTTGTGGATTGTTTCCCATTGAGGAAATTTCTACGTGCTGCTTCAATCGAGCGGTATTGAGTTGATTTCCCGTTTATGAGATTGATCCTTGCGTTTTGTTGATTTCCATTGGAGAGCAGTGAAGTTTTGTTGATTGATTTTGATTGCTGGATTAACTTCCTGATTGTGAGTCCTGTTGATTGATTAAAAATTTTCGCTGCTGCCGCAGTTGTTTGTGTTCCGCTGAGAGGGAGAGGGATGAACAGTTTATTAGGAAGTGAGAAGGTGAATAGTAAAATATGTTTTACTGTGCTTGACTTTTACAAAACCAGTTCTGATGTCATTTTGATGTATTGTCTTTTTGAGGAATTTGTATTTCCAAAAACGCCTGGGGCGTTGAATGAGCACTCAATTCCTGGGGCGTTGAGTTGGCACTCAACGCCTGGGGCATTGAGTTGGCACTCACCTCCTGGGGCGTTGAGTTGGCACTCACCGCCTGGGGCGTTGAGTTGGCACTCAACGCCGCCGCAGCTGCCCGAGGCTTGCGACGCCAGCCGTCACTAGATGACAGCTGCATCTTCCAGCTTTGTTTCTTTTTTTCGTTTGATGGCCGGATCTGGAAGCTCGGAAGCATTTTATTTTCCATCTAATAAAATTGGTGGGGTGTGGATGTGTAGGTAAGATTCCTGAGTTATTGCTAACATGAACTGTATATATATAGGAATATATCCAGGTGCATGAATTTGGCCACGGTAGCCTCATAAAATTCTCCATGTGTTGGCACCAAAATGCTCCCAAAGCGTTGAAGGAGTTGCGTTGTCGAGGACTATTTCATAATCCATAATAATCAGGATGTGTTGTCATACTAAAAGAAGAATACTACCTGCAATGCATAATAATTGATAAACCCACTCTTTCCTATGCCATCAGCTGCAGCTTTGATAATGTCTGCTGAATTTCCAGAAGCATCTGTACAACGAGAAACAAAACTAAAAAAATGAAATGAAATCAAAAGCTAGTTAAACAATTTACGCCACAAAGAAATTGTAGTACCTCATATTTTATTTTCCATTGTTTGTGATTTTGCAAATGATTTGGTTGTAATTTGCACTTCTACTGCATATGATTTCTGTGCACCTGTTTTTTTCTTCCACTTTTTTAATTGTCATTTTTTTCCAACGTTTGTGCCCTTTCCATCGTTTGTGATCTTTGTTCTCATTTTCTTTGTTTTATGTGAGTTCTCAAACCCAAAATCTAGGTTTCATTTAAATTTTTTCTGTGCCTGCAACTACAATGAAAAAGACTTATTTTTTGACATTTTTTTACAATTTTTACAAGAGTTAAGACAACAGAGGTTCCCACCTGCATGCGTACAATAATTATAAAAGGTTGCGCCCTCCTCAATGCGGCCGAAGGGCGTCTGGGGCGGGCGCAGCCCGCCGGGCCGTCACCGGCTGGGTACTGTCGCGCTTGGCCGTAGGGGAGGAGCCCTGTGTCAGGCATTCGCACTGATGCGGGCGCAGCCCGCACCAACCCGTCGTGGGCTGGCGAAGCCAGCCGAGTGCGGGCAAAGCCCGCCGTCACGGGCCGGGTACTGTGGCGCGTAGCCATAGGGGTGGAGTCCCATGTCCTGCACTCGTATATATATACTATATTAAAAAGAAGTATTGTTTAGGTTTCATGACAAGGTAAAAAAAGATATTAGACAGATCTAAACCGTTCGATCGATCAGATCTGGACTGCAAATAAAATTTTCCCAAAAAATCACTCATCTTTCTCTCTCCTCAAGCCCGACTCCAGCAAATCCCCCCCCCCCCCCCCCCCCGGTTTTTTTTGCCCAGCCCCGACCCCCCTATCCACTATCGCCGCGGCAGAGCCGCCGACGCTTCGCCGGACTCCGGCGAACCCTGCGGGGGTGTCCGACGACCGGCAAGCAGGGCCTCCAGCCCGATGGCCACGCGCCATTGTACTCGTTCGGCGACGGCGGGCTTCGCCCGCTCCCCGACGGGCTTCGCCCGCCCCCGTGACAGGCACGGGCCTCCGGCCCGATGGCCACGCTCCACAGTACTCGTCCGGCGACGGCGGGCTTCGCCCGCCCCCGTGAATACTATTTTTAAATTTAATGTTTTTTAAATTGAAAACATTAAAATATTAAATTGAACAATTAATTAAAATTAGATCTAAAACATTAAAATAAGTAATAATAAAATAATTCGCGAGTGAACAGTGCCGTGACACTGTTCACCCGCGAACTATTTATGTACTATATATTATATGATATAATATGATATATTAATTAATATAATATATTAATGATTTGCGGGTGAACAGTACCGCCAATCTTTTTGTTTAGTCCCACACTGCCAGTTTAAAAATGTTTTTCGAGTTTATATTAGAAATTGTGCTGTTAGAGTTTGAAATAATGTGGGCTGACATGCTTGTGGGCTGGCTGATTTTCGGTTTGGCGGCCTGAATCTTGGGCTTGCGGGCTGGCGGGCCTCTTTGTGTTGGTTTTAGCGGGCTGGCGGGCCTCTTTGTGTTGGTTTTAGCGGGCGGGGTTTTCGCGGGTTGGCCGGCTTGCAGGTCCGCATGTTGGTTTTGCTAATTCAATTTTGAAATTAATTCACATAGGTTTAGGACTGTCCTACAGTAGGTTTAGGAGGTCTATAAAAGATTCTGGAGAGAGGGTTTGTTTGATGCAACGGTTCATGATCAAAACTCTGAAATCCGACGACCACCTAATTATCCTTTAATTTCGAACTCATGCTATCTGCAGACCACAATATTTCTTTATAATATGGTATATATATATAACACATTGTAGACTAACTTGTGGTATCTATTATGAAAAATCATTTTTATGCATAAAGTTGCAACATAAATTGTCACATAACTTAAAATAAAAGAACCATTCTCACATAATAAGTGTTGCGTCGCCTATGAAAAATGTTCCTATGAAAACAACCATTCTATGAAAAATATTCACTCCTCGTATAATCATGTACACATTCATATAAACAAACAAACATATATAAATTCACTCTCTCTATTATCATTTTTAAATAAAAAAATACAATATTATTTATGCATTACTCCTAATTTACCCTCAGCCACATAAATATTGAAGTTTCAGAGCAAAGCATAAAGAAGAATGAATCTGAAAAAATTTACAGTAGTAAAAACTAAATAAAGTTGCAAGTCAAAGCGGTAAAAAACCATCACAGCCCGTTCGGACGGCCGGAATTGGAATTCGGTTTTGGAATTGGGATAGGCAGATTCAATTGAAGTGTTCGGCTGCTTGGAATTAGAGCGGACTTGGAATTAGGCCAATTCCACGATATTCAAAATTGGTGCGGGCCAATTCTTGGGGGTAAACCGCAGATTTCTTGGTTTTGGCGTTGATGTACGTCGTCGGCGTTCGTTTTGAAGCGTGTGACTTCCGCTTCGTGATCTTCCCTGATATCGAGCCCCGATTCGGGAAACTTCGACGATCGCCAACCACGGCGGCGTCCGCGGGCGGCACGGCAACATAGGAAAGGGTTTCAGAGGCGGAGGAGTCGTCGGAGAGCAATATTCTGCCATGGATTTGAACGATCGATTGCTAGTACCGGAAGGAATTGGATCGGTTATGCTTCTGAGCCTCTCAATAATGGCCTGTATCAGTCGGAGGTTGCCGGAGAAGGCGTCGTCGGTGGACGGGAAGAGTGGCGGAAGCACTGATCAGTCGAGCTCCGGTTGGGATAATGGGCGATTTTGGCCGAAAACACTGATCAGTCGAGCTCCGTTGGACGGGAGGGAGTGGCGGAAGCACTGATCAGTAAGCACCAGTGGGGATAATGGGGGATTTGGGCTAGAAGCACTGATCAGTCGAGCTCCGGTGGATGGGAGTGGCGGAAGCACTGATCAGTCCAATTCCAATACCAATTTCCCAATTCTGCACAACAGCCGAGCAACAAAATTGGAATTCAGCCAATTCAAATTTCGGTTGGTTTTGAAATTGGCTGAATTCCAATACCAAAATTCTAATTCCATGGGGCCGAACGGAGCCTCAGAGTAATCAATTACACCCTTTTTTGCACATCCTTTATGCAACATGCGCATGAACAAAACATTTTGATGGAGAACAAAAAAGTTCATATCTTTATAAAATATTTGAATAAAACGTTGCGAATATGGAAGAGATGCGTACGAAGAAAGCGATTAAAACATTACAGATCATGGAAAAATAAATAAAGAGATGCATAAGAACAAAACATTGCAGGTCATGAGGGAAAATTGTATAAATTTCTGAAGGGATTATAGTGATGCACTAGGATCGCTTGCAGAGTACACTGATTCAGAGAGCAGATCCACAAGTGAGTGATGTGTCGCCTCAAACACTTTCCGATCGATGGCGATGGGCTGCCGACGAACGTAATCTCTCCTCTGTCACCGGAATGCCAACTTTCGTTTCGTGGATGAGCCGCCCATGAACCCTAAACCCTCTGCAAAAATAGAATCAGATAAAACATAGAACAATAAAAGAAGGAAAAGAAGATCGGCGATGGAGTTGGTACGGTGGTACATGAGCTGAGAGCAGGAGAGGGATGGAGTTCAATGAAACCAGCCCGGCGGCGACATCAAAAAAAGCGAGTACTTTGGGATAGCGAGAGAGTAGATGTGCTGATGTGCAACATTGTAGCCCGAAACCCTGTGGGAGAGGAGATGTGCAGCACTGCAGTCAAGAAAAAATAAATGTGCTGAACATTAAAAGCAGACACTCATGTGTAGTTGAACAACCCTGTACAGCTGTACGAGACAACTGCGGATTGATATTTTTTCTAGGGTATTATCAAAATATAAAACAATTACTATAATAATATGAAAATAATAATAGTAATATTAATAAATAGTACAGAACATCTATACTATACACACAACATTCAAAATGATAAAGATAAAAAAAGTTATGATATTTATTAAATAGTGCAGAATATTTTTTTTACTTAAATATAAAATATGTGCAAAATATCGATACACACAATGTTTAAAATGATCAATATTTTTGCATATTTTTAGGGTATTATCAAAATATAAAATAAATATTAATAGTATATTTGTATGATAAATAAATTTTTTTATATTAAAATAATAATAATAATAAACGGGTTGTGGTTCGGTTCCGTGTCGGTTCGGTCCGGATCGGGTAGAAAATTTTTAAAACCGTTCGAGACTTGCATGTTGCGGTTCCGGTTCCGGTCCGGATAATAAAATGATAGAACCATACCCGGACCAATGTTGTTCACTGTTCCAAAATTCAAACCAAAACCCGGATAATTAGCGAACGGTTCGATCCGGTTCTTTGCGGTTCTGGTTTGGTTCCGGTTCGGTTTATGATTTTCGGTTTTAAGTGACAGCTCGATGTGTCAGGCATTCTCACTCATTTTCGTTAAAATCTGGCTTCTCCCCCCTCCACGCTCACCTTCTGGGATGACCTTGGAGTCCCATTTTTGAATGTCTTGCAAAAAAGAATTAACGCCTAAACTCAAAAATCCCGCCTAAACCAAAAAATCCCGCCTAAACGCTCTTTTTTAGAGCCCTCCCATAACTTTTACCTTCTCCATTTGACTGCCACTTCACACACACACTCTCTCCTCTATCTCTTTGGAAATAATGGCGGAGGGGGAAGGTGACGTGGGAATAGAGCTCAGCAACTCTCGGATGGATGCCCGCTGTCTGCTCCAAACAGACGAAGAGAATGTGGTGAGGCTGATTATAAATTGTTAGTAATATTGAGTTTTATGTTCGCTCGTGTCGGGTCCGACTCGGAACGGGTTATTGAGTTCGTGTCGCTCTAGGGCTTGGCTCTACGTTGGAGATACTATATAATCTCTATTCCAAACTTGATAGGGTTATGTGGACTATCTTGAGCCTTGAGAAAACCCTCTTCTACATTCTCAAGATACCGTTTAGGGTTTCGCTCCGCTGTCCGCTCTCGTGCTGTCCGCTCCCGATTCAAAAAAATTCCTCGTCGCCGCCGTCAAGGATCGCAAGTTTTCTCTTCCACGAGGCCGGATCTGCCATCGTAGATCTACTTCGGCCGTTGTTTTCTCCGTCGAACGCAGATCGCGAGTCATTCGCCAATCTGGAACAACCCCTCCTCTCTCTCTCACGATTCCGCCGGCGCTCATCATTCGCGTTTTTTCTCTTCCACCACCGGATTGCAAGGAAGAAGGAAGCCGATCAGAAATCTTCTCATCGCCACCTGAGGCTTTATCGTTTCCATCGCCGTCTGGTTTTCATCGCCGTCTCGGTGGATCTTGACTGCGTCAGCTGCAGATCTGGGAGAAGTTTGATCGCAGATCTACACAAAGCAGCTCCGTTTTTTTTTCTCGGTTGATCCTCGCAACGCAGGCTCTGTTGAAGCCTTGCCGTCGATCTGTCTCCAGATCTCAGATTTGAGTTTCTTTGCTGTTGGAAAAAGAGGAGGTTGAGGGGATCATCGTTCCTTCTTGCACATTTAGATCTACTCCGAATTTCAGATTTCAGGTGCTCTTCCTTGTGTGGATCAAGGATCCGTGGAATGAGGAATCGGTCTTCATAGATCTTTTTATTGGAGAAGATCTACAGTTCCATTCCTCTAGTTGATTGGATCCTTGTGTTCTTGTTTTTTTGCTCTCGGTTCAAGAAAAAAAAACTCACATCAAGGGAAGGTCTCTACAACAAAGTCAACTAAAGAGTTCTTTGGATCTCTTTGGATTTTCTGTGAAAGTTTTGCTGACCCAAATCTAGTGAAGGAGGATCTGGTCTTTGGTGTTTCAGTCAGAGAGGAGCAATTTATTTTTCTGTATTGGACCCGAAGGCTTTGGACTCATCTTCTCGCGGCTCAGGTGATCCCATTCTAGCATTTTTTAATTTTTGTCTTAAATCTAGAACTATGTCGAAGAAAAGCGCGCTCGACACCATAAAACTGCAATTGTTCGACGCCTCCGACTTTCTCAGTTGGAAAATTCAAGTCCAACTAGGAATGAAGGAACGCGAGATCTTCTATACTGTTCAGAGTGATTTTGCCTCCACCGTCGAGGATGTGGACGAGTACCAGTGGAACAAGGATGAAGATTTCTGCAGGGATTATCTGTTAAATTCTCTGAATCCCCGGCTCGCGTTGACCTACCACGCTTACAAATCTGCAATGGAGATATGGGATCGACTGAATGCGTATTTCCAGAAGGAGGAAGGATTGTCAAAGTCGCTCATTGGAGAGAAGTTCTTCAACTTCAGATTCAAAGCGAACATGCCTATCACTTCTCAACTCTTGGAGCTGGTCAATCTTCGTTAGAAGCTGGATGATGATCATTCGAAGATGGACGACAACCTCTTTGTGTACATGATCCTAAGTAAATTGCCTCCTGAATGGCTCTTTTTCAAGACCGAGATGCACCGACTGAAAGAGAAGATTAGTTTGGACAAACTCAAAAGGTTCATCCATATTGAGGACCAAAATATTGCTGGGAAAAGCTTGGCGCAGGTTGCGCAGCCCTCTCAGGCTGTCAACTTCGTTTCACGTCCTAGTAAGCCTTCTCGGAAGCCCCCGACACCTAAGGGTGATACTCCAGCACCGTTGGTGGTCAAAAAGCCTTCTCTCAAAAAGAAGAAGGGCAACTGCCACAACTGCGGCAAATGGGGTCACTAGGCCGCTGAATGCAGGGGTCCGAAGAAGCAAAAGGATGATGCCCCACAAAATGTGGCGCACATGGTGGTCGACAACTCTGATCCTAAGTCCTTCGTGGATATGATTGGGAGTAGTCACCGCAGTGCGTCTTCTGAGTGGTGGCTGGACAGTGGTGCTACCTGTCACGTCACAAATAATAGTGGTTTTCTCTCGAAGGTCACAACGGTCAAGGACAGAGTCGAAAATTGCAATGGAGGAGCGACTAATGTTACTCATGCTGGGACTGCAGAGCTTGTGCTCTCTTCAGGTAAAACTTTAATTTTACAACATGTTAAAGTAGTTCCTAATTTAACTAAAAATCTGATTTCCATAAGCTTATTAGATAAGGTTGTGATGACCTTCACTACTCAAAACGGTAGAATGACCTTAATGGTCAATTCACATTATTTTGAGTGTGCGTATATGATCAACGGAATGTATAGACTTAGCCTGAATAACGATAACATTAACCAAGTGAGTTCTAACCTCATTGATCCCAAGTTATTACATAACAGATTAGGACATATGAACTATAGGAAAATGCTAGACCTAGCTAAGAGTCAAAACATCCATTTAAATCTGTCTATTCGATTTGACAAATGTGAGGTGTGTGCACAAACCAAAATCACTAGAACACCTTTCAAGTCGGTGTCTAGAAGCACACAATTTTTGGAATTGATACATTCAGACCTGTGTGATTTCCAAAGTCATATCGCTAGAGGGGGAAAGAAGTATCTAATTACCTTCATAGACGATTTTTCGAGATATTGTCATGTATATTTGTTGAGATCGAAAGATGAGGCCTTTGAGACTTTCAAATCTTTAAGTCTCGTGTGGAAAATCAGTTGAACCTTAAAATCAAGAGACTCAGAAGTGATCGAGGAGGAGAATACACTGCAACTGAGTTTAAGGAATTTTGTGCCTTTGAGGGCATAATCCTTGAAACCACAGCTCCTTACTCACCCCAGTCAAATGGCGTTGCCGAGCGTAAGAATAGAACTTTAACAGAGATGTTGAACTCTATTCTCCTAACAGCTGGCATGCCCAACTCCTTTTGGGGAGAAGCAGTTCTTACTGCGAATCACATTCTGAATAGAGTGCCTCACTCAAAACTCATTTCTATCCCGTATAAGTTATGGCATGGTCATCCTGTAGATATGATACTATAAAGACTTGGGGTTGTATTGCATATATGCGATTACAAGACCTTAAGAGACCTAAGGTGGGACTTAGAACAACAACATGTGTCTACCTAGGTAGTGCAGAAGATAGTGCAGCTGACAGGTTTCTGGATCTATCTACGAATTCAGTGATAGAGTCTAGAGATGCTATTTTCTTTGAACATAATTTATCAAAGATCATGGCTTTACCGTCCACGGGTCTACTGACATGATTGCAGAATCTACTGTAGAACCTGAAGCTGGCACCTCTGGCACTGCTCCCCAACCTCTAGAGGTGAAACCTGTTCCTGTTAGAATGTCTACAAGAGATAGAATCCCTAAGAACTTTGGTGAGAATTTCATCACCTACCACTTAGAGGACGATCCATTCTCCTATCAAGAAGTAATGAGATCTAGAGATTCATTAATATGGGCAGAAGCTATCGATGATGAGATGGGCTCGCTGCTACAAAATAACACTTGACATCTAGTTGACCTGTCGAAAGGAGCTAAAATCCTAGGATGCAAGTGGGTATTAAAGAAGAAATTACATAATGATGGGACTATAGCCAGGTATAAAGCGCGTCTAGTAGCTAAAGGCTATAAGCAACAAGGAGGAATAGACTATTTTGATGTTTATTCACCTGTGTGTCACCTATCGACTATTAGGATTCTTCTAGCCTTATCGTCTATTGAAAACTTCATAGTTCATCAGATGGATGTAAAGATAGCTTTCTTAAATGGAGAGCTTGATGAAGAGATCTACATGACACAACCTGAAGGTTATGTTCATAAAGATCTAAAAGACAAAGTGTGCAAATTAAATAAATCAATCTATGGGCTTAAGCAAGCGCCTAAGATGTGGCACATGAAGTTTGATCAAGTGGTAAAGAGCGTTGGATTTTAGTCCAGTCTCTCAGACAAGTGTCTCTATCACCGCTCGTTGTCCAATCAAACAGTCATCATATGTCTATATGTGGATGACATGTTGATTCTAGGTTCAGATCTTGCTGTAGTGAGGGATGTCAAATCCACTCTCGCAGAAGCTTTTGACATGAAGGACCTTGGTCCTGTGGATACCCTATTAGGTATGAAAGTTAGAGTTGACAAGGGTAGAGTCACCCTTAGCTAGGCTCATTATATAAAGCAACTACTTTCTACTTGGGGATACAAAAACTGTAGGCCTGTTGAGACAACGTTTGATCATAATGTTAAGTTGAGTCCTAATGAAGAGACTAGCATAGATCAATTAAAATATTCTAAAATAATTGGTAGTCTCATGTACGCCACAAGTTATACAAGAGTAGACATTGCCTTCACGGTTGGCATGCTGAGCCGCTTTACTAGTAGTCTAGGCAAAGAGCATTGGGATGCCCTAGATAGGCTGATGAGATACCTGAGAGATACTAAAGATCACGCCTTGTGCTATACTGGTTATCCTCCTACTGTGGATGGATTATCTGATGCCTCGTGGTGTTCAGAAGTTGGGAACAGCAAGTCTACCAGTGGATATATATTCACTTTGGGTGGAGCTGCTATCACTTGGAAATCCAAAAGACAGACGTGTATAGCCGTATCGTCCATGGAAGCCGAGTTGTTTGCCTTAGCTTCAGCTAGTGAAGAGGCAGATTGGATCAGGAACCTGATTTTAGACATACCCTTATCTAAGTTATAAGTCAACTCGTTGAGCTTATATTGTGATAATCAAGCAGCAGCTCAAGTTATAAAGAATGTCCTCTATAACACTAAGAGGAGACATTTACGACTGCGACATGCTTTGTTGAATTATCTAAAAGAACAAAAAATTATCACTTTGATCGATGTGCATTCGAAGGATAATCTGGCTGATCCATTGACGAAAGGAATGCCCAAAGACCGGTTAATCAAAATAGTGGGGGAAATGAGATTAAAGGCGATTTAGCTCGGTCTTAGTTCAAGGTTAGGCGATTCAGTTCAGCCTTAGTCCAATTGTTTTGATTTTCAGATTTCCTTTGTCAAAGCAAGCATGTTGTGCTCCATTGATGCTCCTGGTTGCTGAGTTCGGATCTGGTAAGTTGTTTCATTTCAAACTTGATGCTAACAACTTCACCTGGATTCAGCTATCTTGCTGTGGAGGAGATTTTTATTCCAAACTTGATAACACGATCCGACTTGGTTTGACTTTTCTCTTGTTGATTGGTTCCATTCCAAACTTGATGACTTCCAGTCAACTCTAGAAGAGCAGTAACCGTGACATTCCATATAGGAACAGAGATATAGCTGCGATGTCCAGAAGTCCGTAAATCGTTTCATTTGGAAACAGATAACAGATTCTGAGGTTTATCTATAATACTCTGTAAAAGCGTCCTCCCAGCCAATAATAATAATAATTAGATACTACGTTCTCATGGTAGAACTAGATATTTGTATATTTTCAAATGTTTGAATTCATTTTAAAATGAAATTCTCTGTTGGAAATTACAGGGGCTGCTGATCTAGGAGGAGCACTGGTAGACTGGGATCCTGATCATGATGATTTTCTGGATATTGACAGTTAGAGTATTGTTAGACCTTCGTTTTGGTATCTCTATTTCAGAGCACTGTTTATCTCTTTATTTTCTTTCACCTATTTGTTTGGACTTCTGTTGCTCTCTGTTTGATTTGGGACGTTGGGCGTTTAGGGCCTGTGCCCTGATTGTATCTGAGACATGATGTGATGTGGCTGAACTCTTGTTCTGTTTATGCATGCATACTAATTTTCCTGTTAAGTCTAATAATTTTTAGCAGGTATCGGACACGGTTGTGAATGATTCACTTTTGGCTGAACATTTCACAAACCACCCCCTTTTCCGACGTCGGGTTCACAACAGACATAGGAGGAGATTGTTAGTAATATTGAGTTTTATGTCCGCTCGTGTCGGGTCCGACTCGGAACGGGTTATTGGGTTCGTGTCGCTCTAGGGCTTGACTCTACACTGGAGATACTATATAATCCCTATTCCAAACTTGATAGGACTATCTTGAGCCTTGAGCAAACCCTCTTCTACATAAATCACCCGTCCCTCTGCCACCAGAGCATAATCCGATTCAAAGAGGTGGGTGCTCGCCGCCTTAACGGCGGGTCTCTTAATTATTTTGCCGATTAAACTATGTTGTCTCTCTATTATTACTATTTTTGTGGGTTTTGGCCGATAGGTTGTTCTGACTCCGACACACCTCGCCATCGTAATGGAATATGCCGCTGGCGGCGAGCTTTTCGAACAGATCTGCAACGCCGGTAGATTTAGCGAGGATGAGGTGTCGATTTCATTAATTTTTCACTGTTTCCTCAGTTTTTAAACTTCTAATTGAATAGATAAGACTAACATAATTGTAATCGTAACTGGTAATTGAAATCGCAGGGGATATTTTTTTCCTCGGTTTTTTCTCAGATTTTGACAAATATTTAAATAATTTTTTTCATTTTTTCAGCAAATATGCCATCGAGATTTAAAGCTGGAGAACACTCCTTGATGGGAGCCCTGCTCCCCGCCTCAATATTTGCCATGTCGGATACTCCAAGGTCTCAAAAAATAATCATCGCCGACTATTTTTTTATGATTCGAAAGATGAAGTTTTCTGAATCTATTTTTTCCTTCTCGAATTCTCTGGCCAGACGTATCTATTGCATTCCATGCCGAAGTTAGACAGTGGGCACACCGACTTACATCGCGCGGGAGGTTTTATCCCGGACGGCAAGGTTTGCCATCTTAATTTTTAATTTCAGCACACGATTACTTTTCTTTTTAATTTTCAACAAAATGAGAATAATCAGAGCACACGCTTTATGAGGGCGAAGCCCGCCTGGTGGCGGCCGAACGCCGCCGAGCGTCTTACACAAATCGAGAAATCATCCTTGGGTGCGAATGGGCGAAACCCGTGAACACCCAAGGCAACTGAGAGCATCGAGCACGGTCGGCAGGCCATGCGAAGATGCTAGTATTTATATATTTTAACCGTGCAGGCCGCTCTCCGCATGCCTCCGCCACCGGCAGAGGCGCGCTATGCATCACGCGGCCCACACGATTTTAAGTTTTTTAATTAAAAAAAAAATAGGCGGATTTTAATATGCGGGTTTTGAGATTAGTCCTCCATCCGGCATAATTTTTAACTTATGTTGTATATATGAAGAAGCGCGATGAAGCATCTGTAGTCGAAAATCTATGGGATGGACCGGCAGGGCTGTATATGCAGAACAGGCGGTTTAGAAGTGGCGCGCCTCTACGCAGAGCTGGCCGCCTTTGCTTTGATCTATTGGCTTTTTTTCAAAATTATAGGGGTAAAATAGTAAATTCACTTCGAAGGGTGGGATACCCTACAAAATTTTTAAGTTTAAGACAACCTATCATGATAGGTTTAAGAGACCTAGGAAAAAATATGGATAGTTCTAATTTATTTCTGCGATTGAACGACTGAGATCTTTTATTCTGATCAGATCAGACAGTTGAGATTGATTTCGCGGTGATCGGCGTTACACCACGATATAGTTTTGTATATAATAGAGATATTGTTAAGCTTCACCCAATTTTTCCCGACTAAGAGAATCAGTCTGTCTTAGCTTGAAGTCGGATCGGGCGCCCAAACATTCAATGAAAATCAAACAACAATAACAGAAGGCTTTTTTTACCGTCAAAACCTCGAAAATGTCAAAAACCACATGGTCAGATAGGTGCCGGGCCCAAATCTACTATTTAGCTTTGATTACAAGTGTTGGGAGTTTCCTCGAAGGGTGACAAGTCATCTCTCTGTTACAAGATTTGAATACAAAAAGAACGAAAAATAAGCTATGTCCCTAGAGCTTGGATGAGAGCGTCGTCGTGGAAAAAATGTCAAGTTCTTAAAGCCTTGGAGTGTCTTCATGCGAGCATCCACAGGAATGCTTTCCAGTGCCTTCTCCCGAGCTCACAAAAACATCCAAGTGAGCGTCGAGCTTTGTGCATGCTACAAAGTGAACAGAGCGAGTTTCAAGCAGATAAATGATTCAAGTCCCACATTCTCGTCGGAAAAACTCAAAGCTCTCCCTAGTCTCTGGAGTTGTTTATCTTCAAATGAAGACATGTAGACCTTTTTGTAGTTTTCTGGGGGACGTGCTGGTAATTAAGTCGGGCTGGATCTTCAGTTGACGAACGACGTCGCTCCATTCCGGTCACCTGAATCACATATTTTCTTGAAATGACGAGTGTGTGCCTCGAGCTGTCTGGGTAAGTTGCTCAGTGACAGCGTTTTTTAGAGGAGACCAGAGACAACGGAGGTGGATGACTTCTACTGACACACACGCACCGGGCGTACGCCCGCGCGCTGCACGTTTGCGCATGGTGATGGGGGGCACGCTTACGCGTTGCAAGCTCGCGCGTGTCGTGTGGGCATGCTACACGAGTGCGTAGGGCATGAACGTGGGTGTGTTGCGCGCGCACGTGTTGTGCTTATTCGTCAGTGTGGTTCTTGCATGACGCTGCTCACTAGCTTAAGCGGTTGACTTTGGGCCTTAATACTAGTGGCGAACACTTGGATGTGATGCAGAGGGGCGTTCTGCCCCCTTACCTTGGTGATGTGGATGGACTAGTTGGTATGTTCATATTGGAAGACGTAGAACGACTTGATGTCTGTTCTCATGTGGAGGCATGGAAGAACTTGATGTTCATTCTTATCAAAAGTTGGAGAGCGCATTTTAAAACGGAGGTCGTTGATGACGTGTATGCCTTAGGATGCTGGAATGATGTGAGCTTTCACGATTTTAGACCACAAAGAGTCCTTATTCCTTTGAGTTGGGCGATGTCGAATGGTGGTGAGGGCCCTGAGATGACGATCACGAGGCTTGGTTCGTGACTAGTGTGTCAGTTTTCCCTACCTTGCACTTTTCGAGGGGTTCCGTGTACTGTGCACACTTTGTCACTTTTGCTAGTGTTTTTCACTTATTGCTACGAACGTGACTTATCATTGTAACTTGCTTCTTTCTTGCGATACATCCCCAGGAGCGTGGCTGAGATGTTCCCTTATTTGATCCTTGGGTGTCCTACTGAATTAAGAGTGCTTTAATTTTTATGCCCCCTTGCTTGAACGCGTGTGTTTGATGTGGCGTTTTGATTTTGTGACTACCATTATGCATAGTGCTTGGAACTGGTGCCTAAGTTTTGTGAGGAAACACTTGACCCCTTTATTCAGATGGCGCCTGATGGCTCGGAGCCTGCTAATGGCTGTGTGGCATAGGAGGTCATGTGGTTCATCATGACCAAAATATATTAGATGATTACAGACTCGCTCTTGTCTTCAGAAAGACCCAGGATCCATTCCATTGAACCTTTGTTTGTTTGGGCCTTGAAAGGTCATGGCATCCGTTCCATTGAAGGTCACAAAAAGCCTTTGTTTGTTAGTGCCTCGGGAGGACCAGAGTTCATCCGGGAGGAGGTGGAAAAGAACTTTTCTTTGTTTGCGCCTCAGGAGGACCAAGGTTCATCCAGGTGGAGGTGGAGAAGAACCTTTATTTGTTCGTGTCTCGGGAGGACCGGGGTCTGTCCAGGTAGAGGTGGCGAAGAACCTTTATTCATTCACACCTCAAAAGGATAGAGGACCATCCAGGTGGGTGTGGCAAATAATCTTTAATCATTCATGCCTCAAGAGTACCGGGGTTCATCCGGGTGGAGGTGATAAAGAACCTTTGTTTTTTCGCACCCTAGGAGGATCGGGGGTCCGTCCGTCTTCTTGAGATTTGTCTGTTGCGAAAAGGAAGGTAGATGATTTGTTATTGAAAGGGAAGATGCATATGTTCATGAATATCTTCTCGCAACTTATTTTTATGAAAGTGAGGAAAGCAATGGATCGTACAAAGTGTGTTCCCCCCTCTAGTCTGGCTTTTGCGCTATGTGATCCTTCATGGCCCGGGTCCTTGCCGAGGTGTGACTTCTATAGGTAGTAAAGTCGCGTTGCCTCCTGATCACCCTGTATAATGAATATCTCTCCAGGAGTGTTGACTTTCATATTTAGATGCAGAATAAAAGGGATTGCCTCATAGAGCATCTGGAGCGGCCAACCGAAGATTGTGTTGTATGTTGAACTAGAGTCAATACCATGAACTGAATGTCCCGGGTGACCTGCCTTGGGAATTCCCCTTGGGTGATGGAGAGAGTGATCGTCCCTTGCACAAGAACTAGGGCATTTGTTGAGATTATATTAGCCAGCAGGACATGTGTGTGTGGGACCGCATGTTTGGGCTTTCCCCATCGCGTTCCAGGTCTGGGTGTTGACCCCGGTGGGCCCCCTTGTGTGGCGGAATATCCCCGCGGTCCTGTGGTTGGGGTTAGTCTCACATCGCCTGCAGTAGGCGATCCTTTGTGTTCATGTACCCCCGTCCCCCCTTACCATCACCTCGGGGTTTTGGGAAGATGTGTTGTGACGGGTGGTTTCCACATGGTATCAGAGGGAGGTTGTCCTGTTGTGGGGGTGTGTTGAGATTATATTAGCCAGCAGGACACGTGTGTGTGGGACCTCATGTTTGGGCTTTCCCCATCGCGTTCCAGGTCTGGGTGTTGACCCCGGTGGGCCCCCCTTGTGTGGAGGAATATCCCCGCGGTCCTGTGGTTGGGGTTAGTCTCACATCGCCTGCAGTAGGCGATCCTTTGTGTTCATGTACCCCCGTCCCCCCTTACCATCACCTCGGGGTTTTGGGAAGATGTGTGGTGACGGGTGGTTTCCACAGCATTGTCAAAATCGAATAGCGAGCCTGTCACCGGCTTGAGGCGCTCTTAGCGGATTTTCATACTAAGTAGTGTGGACGTGAATAGGACGTCCACTGAGCTCTCATTGTCGATCAGTATCCTCTTGACCCTAAAGAATGGATTGCCGATTCCTGCGTTGATAGCAAGGGTATCTTGATGCGGAATACACACTCCATTTAGGTCTTCTTTCCCAATGGTGATGGAAGTATCTGATAGCGGCTTCATGTCTTTTGGATCCTTTTCAGATTGAGTGACTGAGAGGACATAAGCGACGAGGAAGAGTGAGCCTGTGATGGTTTTGACCTCTCCGACCATTTTTCTGCCCCCTATGCCTCCTGGTATGCCAAGGGTTGCTCTCGCTTGGGATGGTGTGGAGGTGGCCGATTTGGTACTTAGTTTTGCAAGTACCTCCCTAGATGCCCCTATCAGATGAGACATTCAATATCCTCTTTTAGCTGGGTACGGTCCTCCATGTTGTTTCCGCTCTTACAGTGAAACTTACAATACTATATTTGGTCTCCCTAGTTTGGTGGTGACAGCTTAGGCCAACGAAGCATTCCAGAGTAATGGATTCCATGAGCACCTGCGTTTGAGCGATGTTTAGAGGGGTGAAATCCTAGTGATGATGAGAACCCTTTTCACTATGATGGTTGTCGCAGCGGTTGTCGCTCCTATGATGCATCAGAGTTGCGGACTCTGGCTCCCTCTTCCTCTCATAGGTCCCTTCAATCTGCTGGCAGTGGGCCTTGATGGCCTTGTCTGCTGCGATCTACACCATGACCCGGTGGACAAGGTTTACGTAGTTTGGCACCATTTCCCGCATTATAGTGGAGTAGAACCCTCTTGGGCGGAGCCCCACAAGTAAGATGACATGAAGGAAATCAGGTCTGACACCTGGAATTTATCGTGCCTCAGTAGTGAAGCAGCAACAGAACTCCTTGAGTGATTCTCCCTCATTTTGGAGAATGTCTGAGAGGTGCGAGGGGTCTTAGACGATTCACAAATTTTCTTTGAGCTAGTCGATAAAGAGGCACGTGAGCTCCCCAAAGTTGTTAATATTCCCCACCCAAATGGAGTGTAACCATGGGCATGCTTGTCCCTTTAGAGTTGTGGAGTGCACCTGACATAACAAATGATCCAGCACGTTAAAGAGTCGCATGATTGTCTCAAAGTGATTTACGTGCTCCAGACATTGAAGGCCTCAAAGTGCGGTAGTTTGAACCCGTGTGGTAGTAGGAGTGCCTAGACCTGAGAAACGAGCGGGTTCCATAATGGAACGGGCGTCACTTCTTTGCGCGGTGGAGGGGGGTGCCTGCCCTGGGAATACTCTTCCTCAATCATATTTCTTACTTACGACAGGTGATCCTTCAGTCATCTTGTCCGACAATGACATCCATCAAACGGAGGTTGTGCGATGCATTTTCTAGTAGCTCTGGTCATCGTTCAACGTACGTAGAGCTTGTTGTGTATTTCATCAATAAGAATATCTCCAAGGCGAGTCACATCTTGAGGGGGTGCGTAGTACTGAGCGATTGTTTGTCATGTCCCTCGTGTGATAGATGGGTTTGGAGGATTGGTGACTCCCAATTCTCATAGAAGGATGAGCACTTCTACCTAACTTTCCTCCATAAGTCGAACACACTCTTCCACCAAGATTACAGGTGCATCGGTCATGGTTCCTTCTTAGAGCGGAGCGTTTCTTGCGGGCAAATTGGCGGGGACCAGATCAGGGCGCTCTTTCGGAGCCATGCCGTTAGCGGTGTGCGTGCTTCTCCTTGCCATTGCAGTTAGTTATGGGTGCTTGACTTAAAGAAGAACATCAACTATCTTGAGTGCTCTGTTAACTAACCCTTTCAGAAAATTAGGGTTTTAGTTCTTCCTGAATGTAAAAACCGAACAGAAACAAACCGAAATGGTTTTAAACTGAACTTTATTATCCGAAAAAAGTAACTATTACAAAGGTATGCCCTCCCTTATATAGAATGGAGGAGAGATGAGAGAATACAAATAAGAGATGTGGGACTAAAAATTTATAAGCTAAGCGGACTATACAAAGTAAACTGCACAAGCCGCGCGGTTAGACAGAAGGGCTAACCGCACGGCTACCACAATAGAAGCAGAGAGGTCGCCTGTGAAGATCGCTAGACCACCCGGTTTACAAGCCGGCGAGTCAAACCGCCAGACCGCGCGGTCTTCAACCCGCCAAGACAGACCGCCCGGTCACCAACTTCAACACTCCCCCTCAAGCTGGAGTATATATATCAATCATGCCCAGCTTGTCGCAAACATGAAGAAATGAGGCGGAAACTGGCTTGGTGAAGATGTCAGCCAGCTCTTTATCAGACGTGACAAAAGGAGTGCAAATTTGTTCTTTTAAAATCTCTTCACGAATGAAATGGCAGTCAACCTCAATGTGCTTTGTTCTTTCATGGAATACCAGATTTTTGGAGATGTATATGGCAGCCTTGTTATCACAGAACATAGGTAGAGGATGGTTGTACACCTCTCCTAAATCTAGCATGAGAGCCCGCAACCATTTTAAATCACAAGTGGTTGATGCCATACTGCGATACTCAGCTTCTGCACTGGACCTGGAGACAACATACTGCTTCTTGCTCTTCCAGCTCACCAGATTTCCCCCAACAAAGGTGCAAAAACCTGAGGTTGACTTGCGATCCCCTTTGTCATCAGCATAACTTGCATCTGAGTAGGCTTCAATCCTCAGATGACCATTCTTCTGAAAAGTAATCCTTTCCCAGGCGCTGCTTTGACATACTCCAAGATCCGCAAGGCGGACTGTAGATGACACTCCCTAGGCGCTTGCATGAATTGACTCACCTTGCCCGCAGCATAGGAAATGTCGGGTCTGGTCACTGTGAGATATATGAGCTTACCAACCAGACGCCTGTACCACAAACTATCTGAAAGAGGAGGCGAATCATCTGTCCAGGTTTTGTCCTCCCCAGTTGCCATGGGGCATCGGGCAGGTTTTGCTCCAATCAATCCTGGCTCTTTTAAAAGATCAAGGGCATACTTACGCTGAGAGAGAACTAAGGAGTCGGGCTTCCGAGAGATTTCGATCCCCAGAAAGTACTTTGGAGAGCCCATATCTTTAGTGATCAGATGTTGGCGAAGATGTCGCTTTGTCAGGGCTACCCCTTCCTGGTCATCGCCAGTGAGAAGAATATCATCGACGTAAACAACAAGAACAACCAGCCCAGAAGGAGTTTTGCGAATAAAGAGAGAGTGATCAACAGAGCTTCACACAAAACCAACAGCCGCCACAATGCCGCTGAACTTGTCAAACCAAGCTCGAGGACTCTGCTTGAGACCATAAATTGCCTTATGCAGCCGGCATACTCGTGTCTCCCCCTGAGCAACATACCCAGGAGGTTGCTCCATGTAAACGACCTCGTGAAGATCACCATAAAAGAAGGCATTCTTGACGTCCAGTTGAGAAATCGGCCAATCCCGATTGATGGCCACAGAGAGAAGGACCCGGATAGTGCTGAGACGAGCCACGGGGGAGAAGGTGTCAAAGTAATCAACCCCATAGGTCTGAGTAAAGCCCTTAGCAACAAGACGAGCCTTATACCGATCCACAGTGCCGTCTGGGCTACATTTGACCACAAATACCCAGCGACAGCCAACAACATCAGTACCGAAGGGAGGAGGAACAAGAGTCCATGTACCCCGCTCCGTGAGGGTCGCCATTTCCTCATCCATGGCCAGCTTCCAGTGGGGAATAGCAAGGGCCTCCTGATAGGAACGAGGCGTTGCAGTAGCAGAGATAGCCAGCGCAAAGGCCCTGCGAGAAGGTGTAAGACGATCATATGAAACAACAGCAACAAGGGGGTGGAGGGTACACGTCCGCACCCCTTTGCGAAGAGCCACAAGGAGATCCAGGTCGGCAGCCCCCTCGGGATCCGGAGCGTCCGTGACAGAGAGAGCTGGCCCGGGAGAAGAGAGAGACGGCGGCGGAGAGGGTGGAGACGGAGGTGGAGAAGTGGGAGAGAGAGGTGGAGCGAGAGGAGGAGACGGAGAGGGCGAAGGGGTGGGTATCTCGGTAGGAGACGAGGGAACAAAGGGAAGAGCAGGAGAGTCAGAAGGCGGGGAAGGAGAGGAGGAGTCAGCCGAGAAGTAGGAGGCATTCTCGAAGAAGGTAACGTCAGCAGAGACGAACTGCTGACGAAGAATAGGGTTAAAGCAACAATAACCTTTCTGAGTGGTGGAGTACCCCAGAAAGACACATTTGGTGGAGCGAGGGGAGAGCTTGTCATGGGTGGCAGATGGGGTATGGACAAATGCAGTGCATCCAAAGATGCGGAGAGGGAGAGGAAAAGGTTCCTTGTCCGGATATAGAATGGAGAAGGGTGTTTTCCCATGGAGAATGGTGGATGGAAGTCGACTGATGAGGTAGCAGGCAAGGAGAACGAGCGAGGGACATGCATCTGGGTCATCAATGTGCGAGCCACATCGAGGAGGTGACGGTTTTTGCGTTCCGCCACCCCATTTTGTTGGGAGGTGTAAACACAGCTAGTCTGATGAATAATGCCATGTTGCACACAAAAAGAAGTAAACGCATGACTCAGATACTCTTTAGCATTGTCGGAACGAAAAGTTTTAATACAGATATTGAACAGAGTTTTAATCAACTGGTAAAAGGATATCCATACATCTAAAAGTTCAGAGCGATCTCGGAGGAGATACACCCAAGTACATCGAGAAAAATCATCTATAAAGGTTACAAAATAAGAACTACCCAGACCAATGGTGAGGGTAGGAGCAGGTCCCCAGATATCAGAGTGGACAAGATCAAATGGACGAGTAGAGCCCCGTCCGTGCTTCGGCGGGAAGGAGGAACAGTGATGCTTGCCGAGTTGACAGGCGTCGCATTGGAGAGGAGTATTGGACGGAGGGAGGTGCGGCAGAAGCTGATGTAGAAGACGGGGTGGAGGATGACCGAGGCGTAGATGCCACTGAAGAAGATCCGTACAGGAAGACGAGAAGACGGATAAGGCGGAAACATTGTCGAGGAAGTAGAGGCCGCCGCTCTCAGTCCAGTAGCAATCGTCCGGTGGGAGCTCGGATCCTGAAAAGAACAAGAAGTTGGTGTAAATGTCACAGAACACTGAAGCTGTTTGCATAAAGAGGTAACAGACAACAAATTGCACGGAAACTTGGGCACATAGAGAGTGTCCGCTAGGCGTAGTGACGGAGTAACATGAACTACTCCCGTCCCATGAACCGGGGAGGGAGAACCATCCGCAACTAGTACCGGGGGAAACCGATCATGTTGTTCGAGCAAAGAGAAGCACTGAGGGTTGCCCGTCATGTGATTAGTGGCACCAGAGTCGATGAGCCATTTACCTTGAGTCACCATATGGGCACTACCTAAAGAAGTTACAACAGAGGCAGAAGGCTTGGAAGAGTCACCGGAGGGGCGAAGATGAGGATGCTTCGTCCAGCAGCGTTCAAAAGTATGGCCGGTGCGGCCACAATGAGAACAGAGGTAGCAGGAAGAAGCACGGCCGTCGGACTGGTGACTGCGACTACCAGAGCCACTCCGCTGAGTGTGATGAGAATAGTTGTCCGGTGGTGGAGAAGGAGCGGGCAAAAGTGGGCGCTGAAGGAGGGAGGTGACAGCAGCGATGCGGGCAGCGGTGGCATCTAAAGTGGGAGATTCAGCCTCACCCAGAATTTGCTGGCGGATCATGTCATAAGTATCAGGAAACCGGAGCAGATAACACACAACCAGAAGCTCCTGGAAGCGCTTGTGTTGTTGAGCCAAATCCGCAGAAAAGGGACGATTCTGAAGAATCTCAGCCCCAAGAGCCTGGACATGTTGGTAGGCAGCAGCAGGAGACAAGGTGGGATGGGAAAAGAGGTCCGCATACAGCGTATAGATGCGGGAAGTCTGAGCCCCTTTGGAGTACAAAGCGGCAAGATGAAGCCAAGCGGCCTTGACCGTCTCATCATGACGTATGACGAGAAGGCACTCATCAGAAAGACTGTTCGCGATCCAAGTACGCACAAGCGCGTCACTTGCATCCCAGTCATCAAAGAGAGGTGAAGTGATAGGAGGTGGGTCATCAACGAGATGGTGGCGTTTGGGTTGTGAGCGAATAAGAAAGGTGAAAGAGACGCTCCAATCCGGGTAGTTGGAGCCAACAAGCTTGGAAACGGTCCCAAGGTTCCCGGAAGGAGTAGGAGGAAGAGGCGGAGCCGGATTGGCGACAGGGGTGGTGGCAGTTGAGGCATCAAAAAAATCCATAGGAGCTGGAAACAAAGGAAGCCGGGCGGTTAGGCAACAAACCGCGCGGATAGGAGAAAGAAGGGCGGCAGCAGTCACAAGGGGATAAAACCAGCAGCCAGAAAAGCCACGACCTAGCTGCAGACACAAACAGAGGGGAAGAAGTCGAACGGCTAGAGGACAGGCCGGGCGAACAGAAGAAGTCGAACGACTAGAGAACAGGCCGGGCGAATAGGAGAAAGAAGGACGGCAACGGTCACAAGGGGATAAAACCAGCGGCCAGAAAAGCCACGACCTTGCTGCAGACACAAACAGAGAGGAAGAAGTCGAACGGCTAGAGGACAGGCCGCGCGAACAGAAGAAGGCGAACGGCTAGAGAACAGGCCGCACGAACAGAAGAAGGACAAAACAAGTCGCGGTGAAAGCCACGACCAAGCTGCAGACACTAGTAGAGGGGAAGAAGAGACCGCGCGGACAGGGAGCAAACCGGCGCAACAAGCCGCGCGGACAGCAACACACAGAATCAGGAGGAGTAGATCGAATGCTCTGATACCATGTAAAAACCGAACAGAAACAAACCGAAATGGTTTTAAACTGAACTTTATTATCCGAAAAAGGTAACTATTACAAAGGTATGCCCTCCCTTATATAGAATGGAGGAGAGATGAGAGAATACAAATAAGAGATGTGGGACTAAAAATTTACAAGCTAAGCGGACTATACAAAGTAAACCGCACAAGCCGCGCGGTTAGACAGAAGGGCTAACCGCACGGCTACCACAAGAGAAGCAGAGAGGTCGCCTGTGAAGATCGTTAGATCGCCCGGTTTACAAGCCGGCGAGTCAAACCGCCAGACCGCACGGTCTTCAACCCGCCAAGACAGACCGCCCGGTCACCAACTTCAACACTGAAGACTCCACAGAGTGTTTCGATTTCAACAAATTTTCAGGCAAGAACGATCGATCTGTATGCAGAACTGTGTCCTTTTAATTTCTCTGCAAAGATATTTTATATCTCATAGTTCAACAACTCTTTTATCCGTATGGGCATGCCAAATAGGCAACTATAAAGTTACTTTAGCTTTAACTGCTCTGCATAAAGTATACGTCGCCATTTGTCTTCTAGTGTGCAAATCCAACTTCATTTGAATTTGGATGACGTCAGCACGAATCGACGCTTGTGGACTTAGCAATTTTCACAAACAATCTACACATGCGTTGAGTGAAGTATGGTGTCTCAATGCATAGAGGCGTCGAGTGCTGTCTTGAGACTCGACACATTTGGACTTAACAAAATTCTTCTGGTATAAAGCATTGAGTGAACCTCATTCACTCAACGCACCTGGACTTGACAGTTTTCCTGACTGAAGGCGTTGAGTGAACCTTCTACACTCAAAACTTCTGGACTAGTACATAATTTATGAATGAAGGCATTGAGTGAATTTTCTACACTCAAGGTTTTTGGACTTTACTGAATCTTTGATAAGGCGTTGAGTAAGCCTTCTTCACTCAACGCTTTTGTACTTGGACAGATTTCCTTTGGGCTGGCATTGAGTGAAAGACCTTCACTCAATGCTTCTGGACTTAGCCAAATTTGAGTCAAATATCACTGAGGCTCTAAATGCCTGAGCTTCTGTCAACGCTTCTAGGCCTCTGACATTGAGTGAAGTGTACTCACTCAACGCAAGTAGACTTAGACAAATTTCTGCCTCTATATTATGTCATGTCTTGAGTCCAACCAAAGTTTCGACTGAGTTAATCTGTCTAATCATAGAACAATAGATAACATGCATTTATTGAACTTGAACATATATCAAATGTAAACATGTGTATACTACTGACTTGTGGGCCTTCGTCAAATTTAGGACATTGTGATCAATAGACCCAACAATCTCTCCCCATTTAAAGAAGTTAGAACCCTAGTCAATGATATACACTGACTCACAGACAAGATAAACTCCATAGAATTCAAGAGCAATAAAAAACACATAATCAAGATTAGATTAACACAAAAATGTGATAATTATAAACAAAATATGTGTCAATCAATAATGTTCCATATTCCTAAAGCCCTATGGAACCTTTTACATAAAACAGTTTAAGTTTTTGGTTCTTTAATGACTATACCCATGTTTGGCCTTTTAGCAGCTTTCTCATCAGCTTCAATCTTCTTTTGACTTGCCTTTCAAAATAGTTGTATGGCTTTGGAAAATACTTGCTAAGCTTTGGAGCATCTGCTGGATCAGTGCCTTCTCTCTTGTCTCTTCTGAATTTCCTTCTGATCTCTTCATTCCTTTCAAGTTTGGCCCATTCTAAGGAGTTGTATAACTTTCCTCTTTCAGTCTTGTTTTCTTTTATCTGGTCCCAGGTTGAAAGGATGATAGTCCTTGATTGAGGACTCCATATCTCAAAGTCAGGCCTAGACTTCATTTCTTCTCTATATCTCTTCTTGCTCTGTCTGATCTTAGCTTCTTCACCAGCAGCAGACTTGCCTTTGTCTTTGATATTTGTTTAGTGGTGGGGCTGAAGGTAGGAACAACAACAACACTAGTTTCAACACCATCACCATCAGTTTGTCCTTCAGGAGCAGGAATATTATCATATGCAAACTGTTCTAGACCCAATGATTCCCTGATAATATTTGTGGTCAAAATAACATTGTATGTATCTGCCTAGATCATTGATTTACCCCCTTTATGACTTCTTCTGTGATGACTGTAGTCAGGGATTCCATGGTATAGGAAATCTTGCCAGCCAAATAATTTATTCCTTTGGTAACATGATTCTTGACTTCCTGCATGTGGTCATCTAAGAACTGTGTGCAAACATCCATCCTTCTTTCCAGAGTGATTTTATTAGCTTCCATAATTTTCTTTTGTACATTATACACCATTTCCATGTTATTTGAGGTGATGTTTTGATTTTCTATTATGTCATTTGGCTTTTGTCTGATCTTCTCTAGTTTTCCTTTAGTATAAGTCTCAACAGGAGCAACTCTATTGAAGAATGCAATATTGTTGGCTTTCAGTAGATTTACCTCAAATCTAATAGACTTGATCTCAGTAGATAGATCTTATCGCAGTCCCTTGATGGAGTCATCTACATAGTGCTCAAGCTGCCTTCTGGTCATATAGAAGTACTTTCAGTTGAGCAAAGAAGGTGGAAGACATAACATCAGCTTATGGAGATGCCCCATGGAAGTAGACATCCTCATCCTCCCTTCTTATATCTCCCATGACTTCTGCGTTAGCCACTAGAAACTCTGATGAGTGATCATGAATTTCAGCATCAAGCACATCAGTCTCAGAGATCTCAATAATATATTCAGTCTCTTGAGTAGGGAGCTCTGTAGGAATCTCCCCCTCAACCTCAGCACTGTCCACATCAATTTGCTGATCTTCAGCAGCTGTGTTGGGCACAATTTCTTGCACTATCTCTGGAACTTGCTCCCCATTAACATTAACACAGAAGGGCAACAGTTGAGATCCATCTGGATTTTGATTTATCCTTTCTTGTAGTTTATCCATGAATGAGTCAATCTATTCTTGTAAACTGACATAAGATTGACCTTGCTCCCTCTCAGCAGGAGCATTCACTCTAAGAGTCTCTTCCTCAATCTCCTTATATATTCTATTTACAACATCACCAACAAATTTCTCAGCAGTTTCTGCTGGAGTGTCTTCAGATTGAGATATATTACTTGGTAGAGTCCATGTTGTAGGTTCTGATGACATGGACACCTGAGCACTCACAACTCTTCTAGTCTCAGTAGTAGATTCAGATAACTGTGGGTCATAAGGTCCTTCACCTCTGCTCTCAGAAGAGCTGCTTTCAGAACTCTCTTTATTCATGGTGACCACTTTATTTTTCTTTCTACCAGCTAGCTGTTAGTATGGGATCAATACTCTGTCCCACCTTTCAAAAATCATAGAGTCCATCTTTCTCATGTGATGTATCTTAGCTCCTAGCCTCATATTGAGTATCCTTGGAGTATGGCTCAACAGGTATAAGGATAAAATTATACCCAAGTTAGGTTTTGGAATCCACTCCACTATTCTTTCAAAAAGAATCCTTCCCTAGTCAGTCCTCTTAGACAGAATCACTCTTATCATTATCTCAAACGTCCTCCTAGAAATATTGTCATGAGATCTTATTTTGTAGATTAAGGCCTTGCTTATTACATCAACCAAGAACTTCCCCTTTAAATTCATCTCTTCCTCATTATATAACATGTGGTGTGCCTTGACAGGCCACACCATTTAAGATTTGACTTCATATCCTCAAGAAAAAGTTCATCTTCCTCATATGTCGGCCCGAACTTAGTTAGGTTTAGAGCTTTGTTCAACTTCCTTGAGGAAATCTTAATCTTCTTTCCACCGATTGAAGTCTTAATCTTAATGGAAGAAGAGTCCACTTTGGCATTTAAGTATAGTTCCAACACTTCTCGTTTCCAGATTGAGGTTGGTTCTAACGGAATGAATTATAGGTCGATGACAGTCAGAAGATGAAGAACTAGCTTTATTTCTTCAGGAGCATCCTAGAAACCATTCCTAACAAGTTTAGATTCCTCAAATAGGAAATCAACTCCTTTATGTGCCATTGAACCTTTGAAATTCTGGAGAGTTGAAAAGCTTGCTCGTAAATAGTTTAGCAGGGACGCAGAGAGCCGAATAGGGCAAGGAACTAACTGTATTGTTCTAAGCACACATTTCTATTTATAGTTACCCATATTCGAGAATGTGGAGAGGCGCGTACCTGTCGTGATTTACAAGATTTGATCAACGACTGAGAATAGTCCCTAGAGTTAGTCGCGATCTAAAGCACTAGTGCACTCGACGCTTTTGATGCCTGAAGTTGTCTCAATGCTCTTGATGCCTGGACAGTTAGTCCATATCTTTTTTTATTACCTGAAAAAGGTTAATCCCCCAAATGCACATATGCATGTAAAGATAATGATGCTACTGTAAGTTCAACATACCAAACTCAAATTTGATGGTGTTGAACCTGGCTTCATTTAGTGGCTTAGTGAAGATATCAGGCACTTGTTTGTGTGTGGGGACAAACTCAAGACTGATGTCTTCTTTCTCAACATGCTCTCTAATGAAATGATATCTAATCTTAATGTGCTTGGTCCTGTTGTGAGAGACATGATTCTTAGCAATTGAGATAACACTTAATGAATCACAATACATTGGAGTTTTACTTAGCTGAATATTATAATCTTGGAGTTGATGTTGAATCCATGGTAGTTGTGCACAATAACTCCCAACTGAAATGTATTCTGATTCTGAAGTGGAGATGACTACACTGGTCTGCTTCTTGCTACTCAAAGATGCTAGTCATCTCCATAAAAACTGACAGGTGCCAGATGTGTTTTTCCTGTCTTCTCTACAACCTGTAAAATCTATATCTGAATACCCAATTAGTTCAAAATCACTATTCCTAGGGTACTATAGACCAAGATTAGGTGTGCCCTTTAGATATCTCAGAATTATTTTTGCAGTAGAATAAAGTGACTCTTTAGAGCATGTCTGGTACTTAGAACAAACACATGTAGCATACATAATGTCTGGCCTACTAGCAGTCAAGTAAAGGAGGGAGCCAATTATGTCTCCATACAAGGTTTCATCAACAGGTTCCAAATCTCATCATTGTCTATTGACACACTTGACCACATAAGATTTTTCATTATAGAGGCACTCTCCAGTCCAAATTTATTGATTAACTCCTTGGTAAACTTATACTTAGAGATGAATAATCCATCTTTCGACTGTCTAACTTGTAGGCCTGAAAAATACTTGAGTTCACTCATGCTGCTCAACTCAAACTGTCCTTATATAAGTTTGACAAACTTCTTGCAAAGGCCATCATCAGTAGACCCAAAAATTATGTCATCTACATAAATTTGGACTATGATTATCTTACCCTTGACTTGCCTCTGGAATAATATCTTATCTATCTTCCCCCTTGAGAATTTGTTTTCAATGAGAAAGCTAGACATGATTTCATACCATATCCTAGGGGCCTGCTTCAACCCATATAAAGCTTTTCATAACCGAAAAACATAATCATGGAAGTTAGAATTAATAAAACCCGAGGGTTGCTCAACATAGGCCTCCTCTTTTAGGTCATCATTTAGAAAAGCTAACTTAACATCCATTTGGTAGACGTTAAATCATTCATATGCAGCATATGCAAGGAATAGACTTACAGCTTCTAGTCTGACAACTGTTGCAAATGTTTGATCAAAGTCAACACCTTTGAAAGTCTTTATTTCAAGGATAGCTAAATCACCTAGAGGGAGGGGGTGAATAGGTTTCTTAGTCCTTAGTAAGCATTTTTTTTAATCTCTTTTAGTTAGCTGCTTTATTGGTAGATTAAGTTTTGCTTTCAAGACAAGCTACCTGCATAAAGAAAAACAAGACAATAGAGTACACACAGGTTTATAGTGGTTCCCCAATCTTTAGGTACATCCACTTCCCTCCCACCTTGCCAAATTCATGTTGGTCAAGGCACTTCTCCAAAATAATGCTCCAAAGTGGTTACACCTCAGATCCCTCAGGATCTCTTAGTCTCCTCCAGGACTTACAGCTCAGGCACTAGGCCCTACAACTTAGTGATCCATAGATCACCTACCTCAGGCCCAAAGGCCCTACAACTCAGGATGGGAGGACAAACCGACCTCAAATCCAAAAAGGATCCTATAGCTCAGGCACAAGTGCCCTACCACTCAGTGATCAACTGATCACCTACCTCAAAGCAAGTTTGCTCCTGCCTCTCAGATCCACAAAGGATCCTACAAGATGGAAGTGAGATATTGAGATTCTTGATTGGACATAAGAGGAATTTTTTTGTGCCAATCTACCTTGACTAAGTTATACTCAGCCCAACTTTGACACCAGGAATGTTTTCCTGAGTCTACTTTTCTGGACTAAGTACACATTAACCCCAACTACTTCACAGCAACAAGTATATCCACTTAAACTAGAAGTGACTTGCAGAACACTATTCTACCCCTTTCTGAACTGAACCAAAAGCTTAGCCCTCTCTACTTCACAAAAATAATGATGTAGATGCTTTGGCTTATGCTGGAAGTAACTTGCAGATTAGCTTCTCTGCACCTTTCTGAACTGGGCCAACTGCTCAGCCCTATCTCCTTCTTCATAGCTCCCCAAGAGAATGTTCTTTAGGATTTGTTGGCTGAATCTGTGAAGCACCTACAACAAGGGTTAGCCCTAACTGCTATCTCTTTCTCAGCGAATCACCCTTATCTTACTAGCTGGTGCAAATGAAAATGGCACCAACAATCTTGCTGTTGAAGATGTTGATATCAACAACTAACTTGATATACCTCTTGACTTGGTTGTCTTGGCTCTCTGTACTTTAGCCACACCCACAACAATGACGATTATGAAGAACTACTGTAATAGCTGTTAAATTTTCTTAACGTGGTCAGCAAGATAGCCCAAACGCCAAATTAATATCTTCGGAATTACCCAGTTCTCACGTTGAACCAGCGGAAAAATAAGGAACAAGGGTTACACCCAACAAACAATGGAAGCACAGGCATGTCTTTTATTCATTCACTTCTTTACATCACGAGGCATACATAGCGAGACATGATTTCGCTAGTATAACAACTGTAAATAGAAAGCACCAAAAAATTCAAGCCGGGCGGACAGACCCGGAGTCCGCCGAGACCGCCGAGGTCGCCGAGGTCGCCGAAGTCGCCCGAACTAAGCTGCAATCCGCCGAATAGCCACGAAGTCCGCCGAAGCCACGAGGCCGCGCGGACACACCGTTATTCGTCTCCTGCTGAACCTGAACTGAGGAACACCCCTACCCGCCTGAAGCCGGCGGACAGGTTATTGAAGCTGGCAAAGATGAAACAGAACTGACAAGCCGCAGAGCGACCTCCTGCTGAGTCCGCACACTTCCAATCACTTGACCGAAGTCACAGCCAAACTCCTGGCTCCTTGAAGCAAACCGCGCGACCTGCACACAGCAATTGTCAGCACTGAAACAATCCGCGCGGACTGACAAACAGAGACCGCAGCTCCTTGCACAACCCAACTTACTGTTCACTCAAGTTACTTAGGTTACTGTAGACCTGCCAGGGGGGTCCTATTTATAGGCGAGGTGAGGAGTGTGGTCACCGCCCTAGAGATAGAGACACCGCCCCAGCCCACGAGATCGCAGAACACCGTCCGCCGAGTCCGCAAGAACTTGGCCGGTTACCAAGGAAAACTGCCAGGAGCAAGGCAACCATTGACGAACCCTCTCCAGTCCGCCCAAGCTAAGCGGACAAGGCATCAGCCCGCAAATCTCCAACCACTGCAGGACAGCAAACCCCCTTCAATGGCTATCCGCACCAACCCGAGGCAGTCCGCAAGACTCACACCTCAATCCACCACAAGTCCACGACCAAAGGCAGCTAGCAACAGTCCGCCCGGTCACAGCGGACTTGGCGGATACGGCGGACACACTGAACTTGGCACAAAGTGTGACCAAGCCCAAAACCATCAAGGGCCAATACGAGCATGGCGGACGCAAACCCCCGTCCGCCAAAACACCAAAGCACAGACCGCCAGCAGTCTGCGAGCTCCTCGCACTCCTGCCCCATCGCAACAGTCATATCCCAGACTCCAAAACCAGGCCGCCAAAATGATCTCCACAGCAAACACCTGCTGTAACACCAGAGCTCGACAAGGCCTCAGCCAAGCTCTAAGCTCAGTCCGCAACAGCCAATGCCGCGAACACATCAGTCCGCAAGCTTCCCGCGGACACAAGCCAACCCGCCTATCAGCACAAACTTGCACCACGGCCACTGAGCAAAGCACCAGTCCGCAAGCCTCTCTATCTGGAGATACCAGGCCGCACAAACCGTGGACTCCATGCAACAACCCGCTCAGAAAACATCCGGCTTCCACCAGACTTTCCACCAGGCCGTACAACGCAGTCCGCCCAGTCCGCCCAGTCCGCCAATGCTGTCCGCCCAGGCCGCCCGGCCTGTCCCGTCACCCACTTCCACTTCACAAATTTCAACACTCCCCCTTGAAGTGAGAAGTGGTGTCCAAGCCCAGCAAGCTGCGCAAGCGTTCAAAGGGCCCCTTCGACAGTGGCTTCGTGAAGATGTCAGCAAGATTATCTTCACTCCGAACATGCCCGACCAGCAGAGAGCCTTCCAACACCTTCTCCCTGATGAAATGGTGATCAATCTCTATATGCTTGGTCCTGGCGTGACACACTGGATTGTTAACCAGTTTGAGAGCACTCTCATTGTCACCCCGGAGTAAAGTAGGCCCTTGCACTTCTTCATGGACATCCTCTATAAGCCTCCTCAACCAAATGGCTTCCCGAGCAGGCAAGGCCAAAGCCTTATACTCCGCCTCCGTGGTTGAAACCAACACTGAGTCCTGCTTCTTGCTACACCACGAGATGCTAGCTGAGCCGCAAGTGAACACATAACCTAAAGTAGACCTCCGATCATCCGAATCACCGCCATAGTCAGCATCCGTGTACCCGAGCAACGCAAACTCCGCATCCCTTCCATAGAGGAGTCCCATGTCAGAAGTCACCTTGACATACTTCAGAATCCCCTTTGCCGCCACTAGATGAGATTGCCTTGGTTCAGCCATAAACCGACTTACTCGGCCAACAACATAAGCTATATCTGGCCTTGTAATCGTCAGATAAATCAAGCTCCCAACAAGAGCCCTGAACACCAAGGGATCATGAAGAACCCTTCCCTCACCTCGTCGAAGCTTCAGCCCAGATTCCAATGGAGTAGAGCACTTCTTCCCTTCGCCCATGCCGAACCGCTTCACAATGCGATCAACATACCCTTTCTGGCTAATGAGAATCCCGCACTCCTTCCTCTCCACTTCCAGACCGAGAAAGTGATGCAACTCTCCCAAGTCTTTCATCTTGAAGTGTGTAGCAAGCTCAGCCCTGAGCCTTGCTACTTCCCCCTCCTAATTCCCTATAATGATCATGTCATCCACATACAGCAGGACCAAGACACGAAGCTCTCCCTTCTTCTTGACGAACAAGCTTGAATCCGAGTTAGAAGCAAAGTATCCACAGAATTGCAGGTACTCTGCAATCTTCCCATACCACGCTCTAGGAGCTTGCTTCAACCCGTAGAGAGCCTTCCTGAGTTTGCAGACATAGTCCGGATGCTTTTCAGAGACAAAACCAAGCGGCTGATCCATGAAGATGTCCTTGTCAATCTCTCCGTAAAGAAAGGCATTCTTCACATCGAGTTGCCCCAACCTCCATCCCTTGCTAGCAGCCAAGGCGATCACCACTCTTACAGAAGTCATCTTCGCAACTGGACTGAATGTCTCCTCATAGTCTTCTCCATACTGCTGTGAGAATCCTCTAGCGACCAGGCAAGCCTTGAACCTATCAATGCTCCCATCAGCCTTCTTCTTCAACTTATACACCCACTTGCAAGTAACCGGAGTAATGCCATCAACCTTGGGCACAAGGTCCCAGGTTTCATTCTTCTTCAGAGCATCAATCTCTTCCTTCATGGCACCTTCCCACTCCATCACTCCAGTGACCTCGTTGAAGCTTGCAGGCTCTCGCTCATCTAGAGGACCTGCAAAGAAGCATGAGACAAAGCTCACTGCATTCCCATCATAGTACCGAGCCGGTGGCTTAACCACCCTCTTCGATCTCCGAAGAATTGGCTCCTTGCTCACGGCTTCCGTTGCTTCTTCAGGCTCCACTCCTACCTGAGGCAAGCATTGAGCAGTGCTCCCCCTGCTTCCTGAGCCAGAAGGCTCAGCCTCGGAGTTCGAAGCAGCAGGAGCTGCTGGTGAAACAACAAGCTCCTCTTCCAAGCCTTAAGCAGCTACCACCGGTGCTTCCTCAACCTTGCTATCTCCGGTTAGCTCCACCGAGCCACCTCCATATGACGTCAGCTCGTCAAAGACAATGTCTCTTGATACTACGAACTTCTTTGTCATAGGGTCCATGCATTTCCATCCCTTCTTCCGCTCAACATAGCCAACAAAGATAAGTTTCCTTGCCTTCGCATCCAGCTTTGTCCGTGAAGCATCCGGGACATGCACGTAGCAAGTTGAACCGAACACCCTAAGGTATCCCACACTCGGCTTCTCCTTCAGCAACAACTCAACTGGAGTCTTCATGTTGATAGGGCTGAGTGACATCCGGTTGATAACATAAGTAGCACAAGACATTCCCTCCGCCCAAAAGGACCTTGTGATATCTTTCGCATGAAGCCAGCATTTGCAGGTCTCCGTCAGATGACGGATCTTCCGCTCCGCTGCCCCATTTTGTTGTGGAGTGTGGGCACAAGTAAGCTCCCGTTGGATCCCGTGCTTCCTGCAGAAGTTAAAAAACTCGGAGGAGACAAACTCACCCCGTTATCAGTTCTAATCTTCTTAATCCGCAAGCCAAGCCGGCCTTCTACCAACTCCTTAAACTCCACAAACAAACATAATGCTTCCGACTTCTCCTTTAAGAAGTACACTCAAGTATACCTTGAGTAGTCATCAACCAAGACAAGCATGTATTTGCTTCCACCAAGGCTGGCAGTAACCGCCGGTCCCATCAGGTCGCCATGAATGCACTCTAATGGTTTCTTGCTCCTTGTTTGTGATTTATCAAACGGAAGGCGATGTGCCTTACCATATTGACAGCCCGCACAAACATGCCCATCACCAAAGGAGGACAACTTCGGCAACCCCCTCACCAGACTTCTACTAGCCATCGCCTTCAGCTTGTCCATGCCAACATGCCCCAGCCTCTCATGCCAGATAACAACGCTATCATTGGCTCTCATTCTATCAACATAAGCACTGGTGGAAAGAACAAACAAGTTCTTCACCCTCCTCCCAACATGAGCAACATCAGCCTTCACTGCTGATATGTTGCGAAGAAACCTCACGTCTGTTGGCCCAAACAGAATGTGATACCCAGCGTCCACCGCATTGGTCACCGAGAAGAGGTTCTTCTTCATGCCCGGCACGTGATACACACTCTTTAACGTGAGTGGCCCCTGATCACTACCCAAAGACACGCCCCCTCTTTCTCTACTGCATAAACAATATTATCAGCAGTGATAATAGCTTCATTACCTGAGTATGCCTGCATGGAGGTGAACTTTGACTTGTCTCCGGTGAGGTGATGACCACACCCGGAGTCCACGATCCACTCGCCGTTGAAGTTCTCAGCAGACAAGGCCCGGACACAAGTGCCCGTCATAAAAGCTCCGCCCCATTCTGCTTCTTCACTTCTCGAGCAAGCTTCCTCCTTTCCCGCAGCATACCCAGGCTGCAGTTTGACCTTGCAGTCCCGCTTGAAGTGCCCTCACTGATGACACCGGTAGCACTTAAGGTTCTTCTTCCAGTCCTTAGGAGCATTGCTCCTCTCCGACGGATATGAAGTTGAAGTCTCCTTCTCACCAGCGGCCTGCACCTTCTTCTTCTTCTTCCCTTCCCATCCTTTCTTCTTGCCTGAGAAGAGAGCTTCGCTGCCTTCCTGATTTAGATTCACTCCAGCCATCTGCCTTGCTAAGCTCTCCTGCGAGGCAAGCAGATTCTCCAGCTCCAGCAAAGACGGCTGAGTAGCCCACCCTTGAACAGATGTAACAAAGGCCACATACTCCTTCCGCAAGCCGCGGATAATGTGCCTTTTCATCTTAGCCTCAGAGATAGGCTCATCAGGATCCAGTGCCGACAACTCAGCACACAAGCTCTTCATCTTTAAGAAGTACTTGGAGATGGAAAGGTCTCCCTGAGTTGCCCTGGCCAACTCATTCTCCAGGAACTGAAGCCGCGCCACATTCTTCCTATTGAACAACTCATCAATGGTTGTCCAAATATCAGCAGCTGACTCACACCCAACGATGTGATCAAACAGTTCCGGAGACACAGCTCTCTTCAGAATGAACTCCGCCTTAGCATTTGTTCTTCTCCAGAGCCTCACCTGCTCAGCAGTACCGAAAGCAGCAGTCACTTCCTGTCTGTCGTCACCACCGACGACTTCCCACAGCTCCTCGCCAAGAAGATAACTCTTCATGCACGACTTCCACTTCTTGAAGTTAGTTGGCGTTAAGAGTTCAATGCCCAGACCTCTTGCAAAACTCCCTTCCATTGCAAACACCTGTTGGCACCCTTTCAGCAGCTCCGAGCAACAACACAGGTTGAGCACCACTCAGTCACTGAATAACAACGCTGGTTGACTTCCGCTCACGCAACTGAACCTCGCTTTGATACCATGTTAAATTTTTCTCAATGTGGTCAGCAAGATAGCCCAAACGCCAAATTAATATCTTCGGAACTACCCAGTTCTCACGTTGAACCAGCGGAAAAACAAGGAACAAGGGTTACACCCAACAAACAATGGAAGCACAGGCAGGTCTTTTATTCATTCACTTCTTTACATCACGAGGCATACATAGCGATACATGATTTCACTAGTATAATAGCTGTAAACAGAAAGCACCAAAAAATTCAAGCCGGGCGGACAGACCCGGAGTCCGCCGAGACCGCCGAGGTCGCCGAGGTCACTAAAGTCGCCCGAACTAAGCTGCAATCCGCCGAATAGCCACGGAGTCCGCCGAAGCCGCGAGGCCGCGCGGACACACCATTATTCGTCTCCTGCTGAACCTGAACTGAGGAACACCCCTACCCGCCTGAAGCCGACGGACAGGTTATTGAAGCTGGCAAAGATGAAACAGAACTGACAAGCTGCATAGCGACCTCCTACTGAGTCCGCAGAGACCGTACACTTCCAAGCACTTGACCGAAGTCACAGCCAAACTCCTGGCTCCTTGAAGCAAACCGCGCGACCTGCACACAACAAATGTCAGCACTGAAACAATCCGCGCGGACTGACAAACAGAGACCGCAGCTCCTTGCACAACCCAACTTACTGTTCACTCAAGTTACTTAGGTTACTGTAGACCTGCCAGGGGGGTCCTATTTATAGGTGAGGTGAGGAGTGTGGTCACCTCCCTAGAGATATAGACACCGCCCCAGCCCGTGCGATTGCAGAACCCCGTCCGCCGAGTCCGTAAGAACTTGGCCGGTTACCAAGGAAAACCGCCAGGAGCAAGGCAACCATTGACGAACCCTCTCCAGTCCGCCCAAGATAAGTGGACAAGGCATCAGCCCGCAAAGCTCCAACCACTGCAGGACAGCAAACCCCCTTCAATGGCTGTCCGCACCAACCCGAGGCAGTCCGCAAGACTCACACCTCAATCAATGCCAAAGTACTTAGACAGTTTTGTATATCCAGGCGTTGACAACGTTAAGTGAGTAAATATCACTCAACGCTTTTTGCCTTAAACCTTTCTGCAGCTTCTTCTGCATGCATGGTGTTGAGAGCGTTGAGTGAACATACTTCACTCAACGCCTTGTGCCTCAACTACTTTCTGTATTTTAGACGTTGAGAGCGTGGAGTGAATATGCCTCACTCAACGCTTTCTGCCTTAGCCATTTCTGCTTCTCCAGCATCTTAAGCATTGAGAGCGTTGAGTGAGCATTTCTCACTCAATGCCTTTTGCTCTAACTAATTTTGTGTAACGGCGTTGAGAGCGTTGAGTGACCACGCCTCACTCAACGCTTTCTGTCTTAGTCAGATTTTATGTTTTAGAATTTAGTTTGAGTTCGACGAACTTAGAACACAATTTGACGACTTTGAGCTCAGCTCGACGAATATGTGAAAGTTCAACTCGACGAGCTCAGACCTTAGTTCGACGAACTCTGAGCTCAACTATTCAACAATTATGAATCTAAGATGTTGAGTGAGTGAGCTACACTCAGCGCCTGTGGACTTAGCCACTTTTCAACTCATTTCTCTTTAGGCTTTGACTGTATTAGCCTGACTCACAGCCTTTTGTTGTATGACGTTGAGTGAGTTGACTTCACTCAACACATGTGGAATTGGCCACATCTAAGCTTGCCACTTCATGGCTTTGACTAAATATGCTTAACTCAGCACTATAAGTCATCTGGCGTTGAGCGAATGACCTTCACTCAACGCCTGTAGATTGGGACAATTTTCTGTCTTTCCACCACTTAGGTAAGAACTTACCTGACCTATCCACTTTGGTTATCTGTTCCATCACTGCTTACTAGGAAAATCTGCAATCATTAAACTTTAACACAAGTTAATCACCATGTGTGTATACATTGTTTGTTGGTCCTTCTTCAAATCCACTACATTGGGATCAATGGACCCAACAATCTCCCCCTATTTGAAGAAGTCAAAACCTAAGCCAGTGTATAGACTAACACACTTATGCTATATATATACAAAGCACATTATCATAACATAATTTAGATAAATCATAGACACAGCAAATGATGTAGCAGATAAATAAAAATCATAGCAATTGATGAGTCAAACAAATCATAATTATAGGAAATGATTGTTCTATTTAATCATATAAGAAGTTAATGTTTGTGCAATTAAATAAAGTATTACATCCCTTAGCCCTGTAAGCAGAACCTGAAACTTTTCAAGTTTCAGGTTCCCTTATCATAATCTCACTGCTTCTAGATTTCTTAGATGGTTTGTCTTCTGCTCTAGCTATCTTCTTTTCCTTCTTATCTGCTTCATCAATAGCCTTAGCCTTAGTAGATTTTTCTTTTCCAGCTTTAGCTTTAGCTTTATCCTTCTGTCTCTCAAAATAGCTGAAGGGCTTGGGTAAGTATTTAGATAGTTCAACAACATCAGGAGTAAGAACATTGGCCTTTTTGTTCCTTTAGAAAATCCTTTTTTTCTGTGTCCCTCTTTTCCATCTTATCCCATTCGGTTTTGCTATACCATTTTTCTCTGTCTGATTTCTTATTCTTAACCTGATCCCAAGTAAGCAAGATGATGGATCTGGACTCTGGGCTCCACTGCTAGAAATCAGGTCTTTTCTCCATCTCTTCTTTGTATTTTCTCTTTCTCATCCTGACTTCCTCTTTAGTTTCAGCAGTTTCAGCAATCATTTCTCTTGTCTGTAGTGCCCGGTCTATAGTGTGGATGAAGGAGGGAATTTTAGCAGCAATGGATTGCACTCCCCACTGATTACCAGCACTATCATGATCTTATATATACATCCCATACTCTTGATTATCTTGAGCAGGTTCTCTATTCAAAGTCTCTAGCACTTGAGCATGCATCATTGGGATATTGTCATATTGCACTGTCTCTAATCCCAATAAGCCTTTCACAACATTTGTTGCCCAGCCCATGTTTTCAGTATTGGTCCTTATGGCTTCTCTCTCCCCCCTTTTGGCTTCTTCAATTAATTTAGTGGTCTGAGAGCTGCTTGTCTTGCTTCTTTCTATTTCCAGGTAGTTTACTCTAGCAGTGACTTGATTCTTAACTTATAACATGTGGTCATCAAGCATCGTGGTGCAGGCATCCATCTTATGAAGATTTTAGTGTTCTGTTCACTTCTCAGAATTTTATCATTTTTATGGACTGCCACACTATTCTTGGCCTGAACCTTTTGATTTTCTATGATAATAACAATGTTCTGGCCTGAAACATCCAGCTTCTCCATTGTGAAGTCTACAACTCCAGCAGCTCTTGTGAAGAATTTGACTGTTTCTCCTTCAACGGGTTTACTTCAAATCTTATAGATTTGATTTCAGTTGTCAGATCATTTCTAACATCTTTGAGAGCTTAATCCACATAATTTTGTAGTGCCCTCCTTTGCTCATCCAACAAACCCTTTAGCTAGGCTAAGAAAGATGGTGGCAGCATATTAACTCTGGCAGATGTGCCCTCATTCAGAGCTTATTGTATAGGCTTGCTCCATGTTTCTTGAGCTGTGTCACTCTTGAGCTGTTCATTTTCTAGATGTGGTGAGGAGTGTGCTTTCTCATGATTGTATTCCTCTTTATCAGATTCTGAGGAAACTAAATCATGTACTTCATGAGCAGGGAGATCAGATGGTATCTCCCCCTCAACCTCTGTCATGCTTTCATTTGCATACAGGTCAAAAACAACAACAACCTCTTTATTAGCTGTAGCAGTCAGTACCACTATTGGAGGAGCCTTTAGTTGCTTCCCTACAAATAATGCAGCTTGCATTATCTCTTGTATCAGATGCTCCCCCTTAATTGGAGCATTCCTTTTCTCAACACTTGGAACTTCCATAACTTTATCCAGTGGATGCTTTTCTTTAGACATAGCAGTCTTATTATCTGAAGCAAGTTTGATCTCCCCCCACTCTGAGGCCTATGAGCATCATCATCAGACATAGGTAGATGCCTATATGTATCATCCAATCTGGAGGCATCTTCATCCATCCTTGCAGATGTCCTGTCAGCTCTTTCCTTTACAACAATGTCAGTCAACTCGGCAGCAGGCTCATCATCTTCAGGTACAATATCTGTTTCTGGTCTACTTACACGACTAAGAGGGGTAAGATCAGAAGAGACTGATGTAACGCCACGAAACTCAAAAGAGCGATGGGAGGCATTTTAGGCCAAGTTTGGAACTTGGTAGGGGTCACACGGCCTGGGACACGGGCGTGTCCCAGGGCGTGTCATGCTCGGGTCGACGATGTGGCCAAGAGGTCAACAAATTTTGGAGTCGACGATCGTCAAGCAACGAACACGGCCCGAGACACGGGCGTGTCCCAGGCTGTGTCCTTCACGGGTTGAAGCCGGGCTGTGGCTTGGTTGATACACAGGGTCAGAACACGGGCCGTGTTGGGTAGACACGGGGGTGTCATTTGGGACATGGGCTTGTCTAAGACCCATGTCCTTCACAGGTTGGTGTTGGGGCTGTGTCGATGGAGGAACACGGCCAACCACACGGCCGTGTACTGGTTGACACGGGTGTGTCAAACCGGACATGGGCGTGTCGAGAACCCGTGTCCTTTTCAGGACACGTCGGTTTTGACGGCGAATGGGGAATACGGCCCTGGACACGGGCATGTTATAGGCCGTGTTTGGCCCAGATTTTGGATTTCAGATTCGAATCGTGGCCGTCCGTTTCCTTACTTTGGGATCCGACGGCTGGGGGTTGTTCCTGATGGGATATACCCGGGTTTAGGGTTGGAAATCCTTCATTTCATCCTACCAATCTCTTTCTAGAGATCTAGAGAGAGGGGAGAACAAGGATTAAGAAGGAGGCTAGATCCGGTCACCGGCGGAGCTTCGGAGCTCCAAATCGTGAGTCGACTTCGGATCTACGGAGGCAAGGAGATTGCGGTGCTTTTCATCTGCATAGATTTCCATGGTGCCAAGGAAAAACGCTAAGGTAATGATTCTCATCCTACGACATGTGAAGTCCTCTTTTCCTTTGCATAGGAAGCCCGCTCTTGGGAGTTTGCAGTGAGTTTGAGGCGCTCCTTTGGTTAGACATGAATAGTCCCCGTTATGTACATGTAGAGTCCGTAATCGAGAATCAGACATAGACATGATGTGTGAAGCCTACCCGGACAAGTTGGTCTGGATCGGTGATGTTGCATTGCATGAATGGCTAGAGAAGACTCCGCACGAATGTTTATTTTTCGGGTTTTCTACACGATAGATTGCAACAGGGAGCCGTGGGGACTAACTCCAAGGTGCACCCGAAAAACTGAGAAGATGCGTGATTCTGCCAACATGGTGGCCTGGGAGACAACTTGAACATAACTGGGTTATGTGAAGTGTGTGATGGAAACGGGACTCGGGGAGGTTTGACCCGCGCATATGGTTTAAATTGACGCTGCGGTGTGAGCAACGGGTCAGGTGGAACCATACCTGTTCTATGTCATTCGGTGGTAGCCGTTGGCATAGATGAGGGTCTTCGGCAGTCTATGGCTTAAATTGACGTGACCCATGCCGGGAAGACAAAAATGCTCACAAGATTGACTGTCCTAGTGACAGTGGTGAGACCGAGACGTCTATGACTTAAATTGACGTGACATTGACCGGTTCACCGAGAATGTACCCTGAGTGCACGGTGTGTGTGGTAGTGCATGCCCACGCCTGTGATGAAGTGTTTATCTATACTGCTTGGTTATGCTAACAAAGTGAAGGGAAAGGAGCATCGCCGCCCCAATTTTGGGGGCGGGATCGTTATAATTTAGTCAGTATAGCTGACCGTTGCTTTTGTTTGCCACCGTGCGGTGGATTGTTGCTTGTAGGTTCTGTAGAGCCGAGCGGTAAATAGCGGGCTAAAGCCCAAGTTGCTGAGCCGGCCCTCGAAGGCCAAATTTTGAGTGTTTACTTGTTATATTCATGTGTGACCGACCTGCGTGCCGTGGTATGGAAGACACATTTTATTTGAGTAAACAAATGTAAGGCCTTAAGGCCGTGTACTTGTGTATTGTACTTCATTTCTGTTGGACTTATAGTGGACATTCATGCTTTTTGGTCTGGGTTCTTTAATTTACAACTTTTATTAATTGCTTCCGTTAGAATGACTCTGTGTAGGACGTTGGTTATTAGTTGGATGGTATTTCATTGAGTAACCTTTCGGTCTGTCTGTGGTATATGGCATCGAGCCCCGGCCGGATCTACTGCTATATGCTATGCGACAGTTAGAGGGTGTTACAATTTGGTATCAAAGCCAGTTTTTGGTCAGGCTTAAAATGAATTCGTGGGCAAATTCTTTTAAGGGGTGGTGAGCCCATGTATGTGCGTCATTGTTATAACATCAAAAGAACCCATGAATGTCCACTTAGGAATGAAAATACACGTGTTTGAGGAACCTGCGTGTTCCTATAATTGCTTTTTGCAATTTTGTTTGGTCACTTAATGGTGTTTTGTACGACTATAGGTGACTAGGAGTGGCGCATGGCCGTCAGAACATCCGGTTTCCGAGGATTATAGTGCATCCAGCGACGTGCTTGAGACCCTTCCTTCATTTGGAACCATAAGAAGGATCGTTAAAGCGGTGTTTGCTGTGACTAATGCACAATAGGGTAGCTGTTGGGTATTGTATCCACAACGTACCTGATTTGAAGAAGCCCCTGGACAAGCTAAGGTAAATAGACAATGTATTTGACAAAATATTTCAAGTTGTGCTTGCAGTCATTCCACGCTAAGTGCACACCAATGTCAGGGTGCAGTAGGTCAATATACACGGGTCTGCACGACATAATCCCTCGTTGAGCAGATCAGTGTGTTGGCCTACGTGTACTCTCTCTATTGGAGTGCACTTACTTTCAAGTACAGGGCCGTGTTTATGCAAGAGCAGACAAGGAGCAAGGATGAGTCAAAGAGCAGCTCAGAGGCGTAAGACGAAAAATCATCTAAGTAAGAATCGACGAGAATCACCAAGTGATTCTCGCCGAATCGTCGAGAATCACTGGCTGATTCTCGCCGGCTAAATCAGCGTGCAATCAAGGCAAATTTGACGAGAATCCCTTTGTGATTCTCGCTGAATCGTCGAGAATCACCCTTGATTCTCGACGATTTGACGAGAATCACTGGTGATTCTCGCCGATTTTTACTTGGGCAATTTTGGGAAAAAGCTGAACCGGATTCTGCCGCTGACACGATTTTGAGCCGGATTTCGGGTTTCTTCTTGTGGGACCCACAACAGTCATCTTGAAGTTGTCTACAGTATAAATACAGGAGTATTTTCAAACAGTACATACACAGAAAGAAGCCGAGCGACGATCTTGACATAAAATCGCGAAACTGCTCTGCCGCCGCCGTCGCCGCTCGCGCTAGTTGGTCGCCGCTCGTGATCGAGATTTCTTCGTGATCTTCCGGCGACAGAAGCTTAGCCAAGCTTAGGGTCTCACGCGTCTATCCAGAGATCCCTTGTCTCTCGATTTGTTGATCGGGAAAAACTTCCCCGTCCGAATCGATCGAGACGATCGATCCTAGAGTGACCGTTGGTAGACCTAGCTAGCTTCGCTACGAAGTTTGGATCTCCAAAGAACAGCAGCCGCACATCGTTGTTGCCGCCGATCCCGTGAACCTAGCCGCCGCCCATCTTGCCGCCGCCAGTTCCGGGGAAATTCTCTCCAAGAGAGATCTAGGGTTGTGGACTCCTCGTGGACTTTAAGAACACGTCGTCAACAAAGAGGGACATCGTAGTCTCCAAACGTAGTTTGTATTTCTTGTACATTCTATTTTATTTTTGTTGTAAAGGAACGTTGGTTCCTAGTTGTAAGGGTTGGGTGCAACCCGGTTTGTGGGAGTGTTGACTCCTACGTGTGGAAGGGTTCCTTCCGATAGTGCAAGGATTGGATTTCAATCCTGTTGGAGAAGTGACCGAGTCGTCCCTTGTTGGGAGATAGGTCGAAGGGGGAAAGTGGATGTACCCAAGTCGGGGAACCACTATAAATTGTGTGTGTGTACTTTCTTTGCTGTGTCGTTTTATTTTCTTGTGCAGGTACAATATTAAATTCCGCAAAAACGCTGCACGTCACCTATTCCCCCCCATAGGTGAACATAGTTGACACTAGGTGGACTTTCAAGTTGTATCAGAGCGAGGTTACTCATCAAAAAGGTTAAAACCTTGAGTTGAATCCTGCCGCTAGTGTCAAGAAGAAGGCAAACATCTACTATGGACGGGCTCACGTTCACTGGCAAGATCCCCGTGTGCACCAGGCTCAACTTTCCTATCTGGAAGGAAAGGATCAGATTCTACATGGAGGTAGTTGATCCTAGACTCTTCATGATCGTGGAGGAAGGACCTTATGTCCCCATTAAGGTCTCCACCATTGATCCTACCAAGAAAGTGCCGAAGAAACTTTCTGAAATGGACAAGGATGAGATGGTGCTAGTGGGACTTGACAAGAATGCGCAGAACATTCTGGTCAGCACAGTTGATGACTCAATGATGTAGAACTTCTGCAACTGCAGGACAGCACAGGAGATCTGGCATTGCTTGATCATCCTGATGGAGGGGACTGATGAAGTGAGGGATGATCGGAGATCCCTCCTGAACCAGAAATATGAGGCCTTCAGACAAGGGCCTAAGGAAGAGATCGGAGTCACCTACGAGAACTTCCTCAAGATTGTCAACGCCCTCAAAGGATACGGAAGAGTGTTCACTAATGGTGAACTCAATGATAAATTCCTTAGGTCTCTTACTAAGGAATGGGACACAAAGATCTGCGCCATCCGAGAGTTTGGCAGACTAGCTGAAACAGACCCGCAAATTCTGTTTGGGAAGCTAATGTCCTATGAGCTTCAACTGAACACTAGGAAAGCAGAAGAAGAAGCAGAGAAGGCTGCAGCCAAAGAAAAGAATGTGGCTCTAAAAGCCAGTCACTCCAGAAAAGGCAAGGGTGCGGTTTCATACCGTGCTAGGAATAAGGAAGAGGAGGAGGACTCCGAGCCATGCTCCTCCAGCTCAGAGCTATCGGAGGAGGATTTCTCCCTCATCACCTGAGAGTTCAAGAAGTTCCTCAAGATGAGGAATCAAAGAAAGAAAGACGGCTCCTCCTCCAGGCATCAGAAGAAAAATTATTCTTCTGACAGGTATGTTTCTAAACCGAACAAACATCGCTCTTCTAACATTATTTGCTTTGGATGCAATAAGCCAGGACACGTCATGGCCGACTGCTATCAAGGCAAGAGAGAAAAAGGGAAAGGATAGGAGCACAAATCCTCTAGAGATAAGAATAAAGAGCGGAGCTACATCGCCAAAAGGCTAAAGACATCGAGTGAGTCTGATTCCTCAGACTCCAGTGATGATGAGGAAGCCTACTTCGGGCTGGTGGGTCGCTCCGACTCAGAAGGAGAATGTCCCCCATTTACTGGGAAGGTAAAAGCTCACACCCCTCTCTCCGACTCTGACTCTGATCTTGAGTCTCAGGATGATGAACCTGAGGATAGCCTTTTGGCCCGTGAAGCTGAGCTACTCGAGAAGTATGAGCTTCTACTAAACACTTTCGAGGAGTGTCGTAAGAGATTAAAGGCTGAGAAAAAGGAAGTAAAATTCCTTAAGGGTGAGTGTGTTTCCCTAAGGGAAGAGGTCAACAGTTTGATTTCTCTCCGACAGGAGCACCTTGACCTGACTTCAAAGCACTCAGAGTCTCTTAAGCTCCTTGATCTAAAGCAGGAGGAAGTCGACAAGTTGGAAGAACAACTTGCGGCAGAAAGGAAGATCGTCAAGAGCTTCTCTATGCCAAAAACTGTTCTTCCAGTAGTTGATACCTTCTCTGCTTAGGCCAAAGGAGCTGGCTTGGGGCATGTAGAGGTATCTGGTTCCTCATCCAGGAGAAACAGGAACCAAAGGAAGAATAAGGCCGCCAAGAAGGCCTCTGTTAATGAAAAGGGAAAGGCTCCGCTCAGTCCTGTTGCATTCAGAAAGCCTGGCTTTCCTTGCAACCAACATGACTTTGAATCAACATTTGGCCATCATTTCCGGCCCTCGGTTGCAAAGCCAAGGAGCCGATATGACGGTTGGACCTTTCCCCGGAACTTCGGTGAGAGTGCCTTCAAGGCACCTTATGAGGAAATCCACATGGGAAATTATGGTCAATTCTCTAGCGGCCATAATGGAAAGCAGGCACCAAAAGCCAAGCCTGTTATACAGAAGGTGAAGAAGTCTTGTGACTGCAATCACTGTGAGGCCCCCACCTCCAGATCCAAAGCCCCGGCTATACCCACCGTTCCCAGGGTAAGGCAGGAGCCTAGGAAGAAGTACAACAGATTTGACTGTTGGTGCTGTGGCAAAGTCGGTCACTTTGCCGTGCATTGTTGGTTTAATCCAAGGTATCACGAGACTCCCTATGTTAGCAATGCTAGGCCGACCACTCGTAGGGTTAACCAACCGAGGGGGAGTATGCTAACCAGGAATCTAGGACCCAAGTTCGATTGGGTTCCTAAGGGAAATTAATTTTGTTTTGCAGGAATGTCCAAAGGCCACCAAAACGCCGATCTGGTATTTGGACAGTGGATGCTCCCGGCATATGACTGGGACAAGAAGCCTGCTGCGTGATTACACTCCAGTCTAGAATGGACCCAAAGTCTTCTTTGGAGGGTCAGATCGAGGAGTCACCAGAGGTTATGGTATGATTTCCAATGGTATAATCTCTATCACCGACGTGGCTTATGTTGAAGGGTTAAACCATAACCTGATCAGTGTAAGTCAGTTATGTGACAAAGGTTATGACGTTAAGTTCTGCAAGGATAAATGTCTAATAATTTCACGTATCTCTTCTGAGACGGTATTATCAGGCATTAGGAGCAGAAATATCTTCTGCATAGATTTTCTCAGTTTGGATTCATCTACCCCCGTATGCTTTGTGGCAACAGGCAGTGCGTCTCTTTGTGAACAATGACACAAGAGATTGGCACATATTAATTTCAAAACAATTAGTATGCTGTTTTCTAAAAACTTAGTAAGGGATGCTCCAATTATCAAGTGCATCAAAGATAGCCCCTGTCCTGCATGCCAGATGGGCAAACAGACTCGGGATACCTTTAAGAGCATTGCAGACAAAAACTCTTCCCGATGTCTTTACCTTCTACATATGGACTTATTTGGTCCAATGCAAGTTCATAGCTTGGGAGGCAAGTCCTATACGCTAGTGATAGTTGATGATCATTCTCGGTTTACATGGGTGTTCTTCTTAAAACGAAAGTCGGATACGTTTGACATCTTCACTAGGTTTGTCAAGCAGGTTCAGAACGAATTTAACTGCCTAGTGGTCAAAATTAGAAGTGACCATGGAACAGAATTCGAATCTGGTGCTATGACAGAGTTTTGTGAAGAGCAAGGTATCTTTCATGAGTTTTCCTCCCCGCGCACTCCTCAGCAAAATGGAGTTGCGGAGAGGAGAAATAGAACTCTCATTGAAGCCTGCACGACAATGTTGAAAGACGCTTCTCTCCCAGAATACTTCTGGGCAGAGGCTGTCAACACAGCTTATCATGTACAAAACCGAGTATTGATCAACAAGCATCATCGTAAGACGCCTTACAAGCTACTGAAAGGCAGGAAACCAACCATGTCCTACTTGAGGATCTTTGGTTGCAGATGCTATGTACTGAATAATGGGAAGTACCCGCGTACTAAATTTGGTGAAAAATGCTTCGAAGGCATATTCATGGGCTATAGTTCCCACAGTCGGGCATATAGGGTCTTCAATAAGAAAACCCTAGTGGTAGAAGAATCAATTAATGTTGTATTTGATGAAGGAAGTTTGCTTAACAGCAATTCTTCCAGTGGTATTCTTAAAGATGTAGGTGCACGACTTGAACAGCTGGATCTCAATGAGACCGCTAAAGATGAAACTCCTAAGTACGTCAAAGTTTCCACCTCCACGTCATCTGGGAATGTTGAAGATCAAAATGGAACAAATCTCTTAGAAGAAGGAGAAGCCCAAGAAGTAGTCGAAGCTCCAGACGCCAGACTTCTAGAGCTCCGGCACGTGAGGGATCATCCTAGAGATCAGATCATCGGAGATCCTCGTGTCGGTGTCAGAACTCGAAGAGGTACTATTAACGAAGTTTTGCATCTTAGCTTCCTGTCACAGGTTGAGCCAAAGAAGTTCGACGAGGCGAACAAAGACACGGCATGGATTTTGGCCATGCAAGATGAACTACATCAATTCGAACGATGAAACGTTTGGACGCTGGTTCCCAGACCACACAAGCAGAATGTGATTGACACCAAGTGGATCTTCAGAAACAAACTGGATGAACATGGTTTCATCATAAAGAACAAGGCCAGACTGGTGGCTCAAGGTTACAGACAGGAGGAGGGGATTGACTTCGACTAGACCTTTGCACCAGTGGCAAGGCTCGAGGCAATCAGACTGTTCCTGGCGTATGCTTCGCACAAAGGATTCACAGTCTATCAAATGGATGTGAAATCAGCATTCCTGAATGGAGATCTGAAAGAGGAAGTATACGTCGCTCAACCCCCAGGTTTTGTCAATCCTACTTATCCCAATCATGTATATTTTCTTAATAAAGCTTTATATGGGTTAAAACAAGCTCCACGAGCTTGGTATGAGACTTTATCTAGTTTTCTTCTTGAGAACAAGTTCTCTAGAGGTAAAATAGATAAGACATTGTTTCTCAGGGAAGTCAAAGGCAAGATTTTGCTGGTGCAAATCTATGTCGATGACATAATATTCGGCTCAACGGACAACAATCTTTGCAAAAAGTTTTCCAAACTTATGCAAGGAAAGTTTGAAATGAGCAGTATGGGAGAGCTCAAGTATTTCTTGGGACTTCAAGTGAAACAGTCAGAGGATGGAATCTTCATCTCTCAGACGAAGTTCACAAATGAACTCCTTAAGAAATTCGGCATGGAGAATGCAACCTCTATGAGGACTCCAATGGGATCCACTATGTCTCTGGATAAGGATGAGAAAGGTAAACCTTTCGATGAAACCAAATACAGAAGCATCATTGGATCCCTGCTCTACCTTACTGCCAGTAGACCGGATATTATGTTCTCCACATGTGTCTGTGCCCGGTATCAGGTGAACACTAAGGAATCTCACTATGTCGCTGCAAAGCGAATTCTAAGATACCTTAAAGGTACTCCCAATCTTGTCTTGTGGTACCCGAGAAACAATGATGTCGAGCTAATAGGCTTTTCAGACGTTGATTTTGCAGGGAGTAGAGATGACAGGAAAAGCACTTCCGGGACGTGTCAATTCCTCGGAAGAAGGCTTATCTCTTGGAACAGCAAGAAGCAGAATTGTGTAGCTACCTCCACAGCAGAGTCTGAGTACATCTCGGCTGGCAGTTGTTGCGCACAACTCCTATGGATCAGAAACTAGTTAGCCGACTACGACCTTCAGTTCAAGGAAGTGCCGATGTACTGCGACTCCTCCAGTGCTATTGCGATTGACAACAATCCGGTATCGCACAGCAAAACGAAGCATATTGAAGTGCGCTACCACTTCATTCGGGAGCACGCGGAGAACAAGGACATCTCTCTCTGTTATGTCCCCACGGACAAGCAGATTGCCGATATATTCACAAAGCCCTTAGACGAAGCCAAGTTCAGTCTTCTCAAAACTGAATTGGGAATGCTAAACTATGAGGAATGAAGACTACAGAAGCTCCAGGCTTGTGCAAGAACTGAGGGGGAGCAAGAGGTCAAATGCTACATCTAAGGTGAAGGTGGCTCCAAAGTTTGCTCGCACGAAATTGGTATCGGTAATGAATACCTCACTCAACTCAATTTCAAATTTATGATTTTCATTCCCATATGCTCTATTCACCTTAGCTTGTAGGGTTTAGGCTTCTTCAAATAGGGGGAGATTGTTGGGTATTGTATCCACAACGTACCTGATTTGAAGAAGCCCCTGGACAAGCTAAGGTAAATAGACAATGTATTTGACAAAATATTTCAAGTTGTGCTTGCAGTCATTCCACGCTAAGTGCACACCAATGTCAGGGTGCAGTAGGTCAATATACACGGGTCTGCACGACGTAATCCCTCGTTGAGCAGATCAGTGTGTTGGCCTACGTGTACTCTCTCTATTGGAGTGCACTTACTTTCAAGTACATGGCCGTGTTTATGCAAGAGCAGACAAGGAGCAAGGATGAGTCAAAGAGCAGCTCAGAGGCGTAAGACGAAAAATCATCTAAGTAAGAATCGACGAGAATCACCAAGTGATTCTCTTCGATTCGGCGAGAATCACTAGTGATTCTCGCCGAATCGTCGAGAATCACTGGCTGATTCTCGCCGGCTAAATCAGCGTGCAATCAAGGCAAATTCGATGAGAATCCCTTTGTGATTCTCGACGAATCGTCGAGAATCACTTTGTGATTCTCGCCGAATCGTCGAGAATCACTTTGTGATTCTCGCCGAATCGTCGAGAATCACCCTTGATTCTCGACGATTCGACGAGAATCACTGGTGATTCTCGCCGATTTTTACTTGGGCAATTTTCGGGAAAAAGCTGAACCGGATTCTGCCGCTGACACGATTTTGAGCCGGATTTCGGGTTTCTTATTGTGGGACCCACAACAGTCATCTTGAAGTTGTCTACAGTATAAATACAGGAGTATTTTCAAACAGTACATATACAGAAAGAAGCCGAGCGACGATCTTGACCTAAAATCGCGAAACTTCTCCGCCGCCGCCGTCGCCGCTCGCGCTAGTTGGTCGCCGCTCGTGATCGAGATTTCTTCGTGATCTTCCGGCGACAGAAGCTTAGCCAAGCTTAGGGTCTCACGCGTCTATCCAGAGATCCCTTGTCTCTCGATTTGTTGATCGGGAAAAACTTCCCCGTCCGAATCGATCGAGACGATCGATCCTAGAGTGACCGTTGGTAGACCTAGCTAGCTTCGCTACAAAGTTTGGATCTCCAAAGAACAGCAGGCGCACTGCGAGATTCGAGAGAGGAGCGGTGTAAGTGTAACCTAATTTCTAATATAACTTCGGGAGAGAAAGAGATTTCCTCTTGAGTTAGCATTGTGGATTTGTGCGCTTTTTGTTATTTTCTTTCCACCCAAGTTAGAGATAACTGGGGGAATTTGGGTGACCGGATCTCGGAAATCGAGGGATAAAGAGATCCGCTTTTGCATCCCTGCAAGATAGAAGTCAAACAACTCATGAAAGCTTTTTCTATAAAAAAATCATCGCAATAGGTAAGGGAAACCAACATGCAAGATTGCTTCCCTAAAACTTGGATAACAATATTTTCTTGTCCGCGCATTTTAGTTCTTGTCTAAAGAGTACTTATTTAAATAAATCTAGAAATTCACCTTAATTATTGTCTTGAATTTAGAGAACGGGAAGAGCTAGTAATTGTGATCACTAGGTCAATCACCTCCTCGAGGGAACGATCACTTCTCACTTTATATTACTTGATCCGGCACGTGCACTTGCGTTATTATATACATCTATTTCGGGCGTATCAAGTTTTTGGCGCCGTTGCCGGGGAGGTGCAACTGATTTAGTGTTATTTCTTACAATATTAGTGATTCCTTAGTATTTAGAGATCAGGTGTTTGTTTGTTTGTTGTTTGCTTATTTTTAAATTATTAGAAGTTGGGCGGTGTATGTCCAGGTATAGACGAGTAGAATTATTGCCTTTAAATTATGAAATCGAGCGCTCCTGTAGACAAAATAGAAGAGAAGCTAGAAACGTGAATATTATTCATCCTGCGATGGATAATAATAATAATAATGCTAATAATAATGATGGTCAAGTGGATCAAAATGGCCACCCTGCGGCACCACGTATGACTTGTCACGAGTATAATACACCTCTAGGTGGGGGTTTGCATTTCAGCATTGCTCGTCCGGCAATTGCAGCAAATAACTTTAAAATGGACCCACTAATTATGCAACAAGTTCAATACAATAAGTTTGGGGGTCTCAATCATGAGGATGCAAATTCTCATTTAAAAACTTTCTTAGCCATCTGTGATATGTTTAAGTGTAACGGGGCATCCGATGATGCAATTATGTTACGATTGTTTCTGTTCTCACTAGAAGGGAGGGCTAAGGATTGGCTAGATTCTTTACCTGATGATTGTATCACAACTTGGACGCAACTAGTCGAAAAATTCTTACATAAATACTTTCCTCCTTCGAAGACTGCAAAGCTAATAAGAGATATAACAACATTCACACAGGGTAACGGAGAGACACTATATGACGCTTGGGAGCGTTTTAAGGAGCTATTGAGAAAGTGTCCCCATCATAGGTTAGCCCTACATCAGCAAGTTTCCACTTTTTATAATGGGTTGCAAACTGCAACCATGATCTTAGTAGACGGGGCTGCTGGAGGATCGTTACTTAAGAAGTATCCCGAGGATGCGTATGCAATCCTCGAAGATCTCACTGCTAATAACTATCAAGCCTATGAGCGTCAAGGGAACAACAACACGGTTGGTATCCACCAAGTGGACCAAATCACTTCCTTGGCCGCTCAAATGGTATCACAGTTTAATCTAATCAATAAGAGATTAGATTCATTATCACAATATTCATCTAGTGCTCCATTGACGGTGGAGTAATTAAATCAAATTTTTGAAGAGGCAAATTATGTAGGAGGAGCACAAAGGCAAATTCCACCTGGATTCGCCAACCATTATCACCCCGAGTGGCGGAATCATCCGAATTTCTCCTGGAAAAATAATCAAGGGATGAATCAACCACAAGGGTTTAATCAAAATATAAATCACCTACCTATCAATAACAACTCTCCACCCCAACAATTCAACCAAAGGAAGATATCAGATGAGTTTATCTTAGGCATGTTCCAAAAGTATGACTCAAGAATGGGAGGAATAGAATCTTCATTAAGATCACTAGAAACAACTATGGGTCAACTTGCAAATTCATTAAGTCAAAGACCCATTGGAACTCTACCTTCTGATACCACACTAAATCCAACAAAAAAAAATCATAATAATCAATGCAAAGCTATTGCCTTACGGAGTGGCGTAGAGATTCCAAGTGGGGAGGGGTTGCTTGAGAAAGCTAGCGAAGAAGAGGCAAGTAAGATGCCGAGTGAGTCGAGCATATTAGAGAAGGATGAGTTAGGTGAGAAAAAGGATGTGGGAGAGAAGCAAAAAGAGAAATTAAATCAAAAGAAAGACGTAATCTACCCACCACCCCCATTTCCATCTAGACTAGCTAAATCCAAACTTGACATACAATTCCAGAAGTTCATGGAGATTTTCAAAAAACTTTCTATAAATATCCCATTTGCTGAGGCACTTGAGCAAATGCCAAGTTATGTCAAGTTTATGAAGGATATCTTGGCAAAGAAGAGAAAGTTTGTTGATAAAGAGATAATGGCGTTGACTGAGGAGTGTAGTGCTATATTGCAGAAAAAGCTGCCACCTAAGCTTAAGGATCCAGGTAGTTTCACAATTCCTTGTTCTATTGGAGTGAAGTTTGTTGGGAGAGCGTTATGTGACCTTGGAGCGAGCATCAACCTGATGCCATTATCTATCTATAAGAAGTTGGGTCTAGGGGAGATTACACCTACATCTCTTACTCTACAGTTGGCCGATAGGTCTCTTGCATTTCCTAAGGGAATTGTAGAAGACGTGTTGGTTAAAGTGGAGAAATTCATTTTCCCCGCTGATTTTGTAGTACTTGATATGGATTAGGACAAGGATGTCCCCATCATTCTTGGTAGACCATTCTTGGCCACCGGAAGAACACTCATTGATGTTCAGAAGGGTGAGCTTATGATGAGAGTTAATGATGAGAATGTGACATTCAACATCCTCAAAGCCATGAGATTTCCGGATGATAAAGAGGAGTGTCTCTCCATTGAGGAGGTGAGTGCACCTATAAGGATGATGCATAATGAAAATAATTGGGAGCACAAAATTCTTAGTGCTTTAACAAATGAAGAAATAGAAGAGGATCCAGATTCGAAGGAAACTGAGGAAACGTTATGTACTTTTGAGCATTTGCCAAATGCTAACATGTTTGAGTTAATAAGCAGGTCAAGCGAGTCGGAGATCATGAAGCCTTCTATTTTAGAGCCACCTTTGCTTGAATTGAAACCGCTACCCGAAAACCTAAAGTATGTTTTTCTAGGTGAGGATAACACATTACTGGTTATTATTAATGCATCTTTAGTTAAGGAGAATGAAGATAAATTGATTGCGGTTCTGTGTGAGAACAAGAGAGCATTAGGCTGGACCATTGCAGACATTAGAGGGATAAGCCCTTCAATTTGCATGCATAAAATCCTTCTAGAGGAAGAGTCAAGAGAGTCAATAGAACCCCAACGAAGACTTAGCCCACCCATGAGAGAAGTGGTCAAGAAGGAGATAATCAAATGGCTGGATGCAGGTATTATATATCCTATCTCCGATAGTCGGTGGGTAAGTCCTGTTCAGTGTGTGCCAAAGAAGGGGGGGTATTACGATAGTTAGAAATGAGAGCAATGAGTTGATTCCCACTAGAACGGTAACTGGATGGAGGATTTGTATGGATTACTGAAAGTTGAATAAAGCGACTAGGAAAGATCACTTCCCACTCCCATTCCTTGATCAGGTTCTTGATAGGTTAGCAGGAAATGAGTATTTCTGTTTCCTAGATGGTTACTCGGGGTATAATCAAATCATGGTAGCTCCCGAGGATCAGGAGAAGACAACCTTCACCTGTCCTTTTGGAACAATTGCATTTAGGAAAATGCCCTTTGGATTATGTAACGCTCCTGCCACATTTCAGCGTTGCATGATCGCCATCTTTACTGAACTAATTGATGAGGGGATCGAGATCTTTATGGATGATTTTTCAGTGTTTGGGAGATCGTTTGATGAATGTTTAGAAGTGCTAAAGAAAGTTTTGAACAAATGCATTCAAGCCAACTTAATTTTAAACTGGGAAAAATGTCACTTCATGGTCAAAGAAGGGATTATTCTGGGACACAAGGTGTCCAAGAAGGGTTTGGAAGTAGACCGAGCGAAGACTGAGGTTATAGAAAAATTACCCCCACCAACTAATGTTAAGGGAGTGCGTAGTTTTCTGGGCCATGCAGGCTTTTACCGTCGTTTCATTAAAGATTTTTCTAAAATCTCTAAGCCGCCAAGCCAGCTGTTAGAGAAAGATTCCCACTTTAATTTGGACGAGGAGTGTTTAGCCGCCTTTCATACATTAAAGCAAAGTCTAGTTTCTTCACCGATTATTATTTCACCTGATTGGTCTCTACCATTCACCATTATGTGTGACGCAAGCAATTTTGCTGTAGGCGCGGTCTTAGGACAAGTGCGCGACAAGGTTTTCCATACAATCTACTATGCTAGCAAGACATTGATCGACGCACAAATAAACTACACCACTACCGAGAAGGAACTATTAGCAGTTGTTTTTGCTTTTGACAAATTTCGCTCCTATTTAATATTGTCTAAGGTGATAGTTTATACAGACCATGCAGCTATACGATTTTTGATAGAGAAAAAGGATGCTAAACCAAGATTGATTAGGTGGGTACTCCTCTTGCAGGAGTTCGACTTGGAGATTAAGGATCGTAAGGGGGCGGAGAATCCTGTAGCAGACCACCTATCACGTCTAGAGTCTGAGTATGGGAAGCATGTAAACATTGAGATTAGGGAGAATTTTCCTGATGAGAGTCTGTTGGCAGTATCGGAGGGGAATACCCTATGGTATGCTGACATCGTAAATTTCATTGTGAGTAACATTTTGCCATCAGATTTAAATTATCAGCAGAAGAAAAGATTTCTTCATCAGGGCAAGTTTTATCTTTGGGATGCCCCTTATGTATTTAGGATATGCGCTGACCAAGCCATTTGTAGGTGCATACCTGAGATGGAAGTTCGTGATGTCCTAGAAAAGTGTCATGCATCTCCTTACGGAGGGCACTTTATGGGAGAACGAACTGCTATGAAGGTACTAGAGGCTAGTTTTTATTGGCCAACGCTATTTAAGGATGCTCACTTGTTTGTCAAGGCATGTGATAGATGCCAGAAGACGGGCAATATTCATCGGGGGGCAAGTATGCCTATGACCAATATTCTGGAAGTAGAGGTATTTGATGTTTGGGGCATAGATTTTATGGGGCCGTTTGTGAATTCTGGAGGAAATTTCTACATATTATTGGCAGTAGACTATGTGTCAAAATGGGTAGAGGCCATCGCCACACAAAAAAACGATGCTAAGGTTGTACTCAAGTTTATAAAAGCAAATATATTTACGAGATTCGGCACGCCTAGGGCGATAATTAGTGATGGGGGCTCACATTTTTCTAATACACAATTTAAATTACTTTTAAAAAAATATGGTGTAACACATAAAATGGCCCTAGCATATCACCCGCAAACCAATGGATTAGCCGAAGTCTCCAATAGAGAGATTAAGTCCATCTTAGAGAAGACAGTGAGTACAACCAGGAAGGATTGGGCATTTAAATTAAATGACGTGCTATGGGCTTATAGGACCGCTTACAAAATGCCCATAGGTGTGACTCCCTTTAGGATGGTGTATGGAAAGGGCTGTCATTTACCGGTAGAATTGGAACATAGAGCTTTTTGCGCGATTAAGAGACTTAACTTTGACTTTCAAGAAGCGGGTAAAAGAAGGCTTCTGCACTTGAATGAGTTAGAAGAGCTTAGATTTAACGCTTATGAGAACACGAAGCTTTATAAAGATCGGGTTAAAAATGGCACGATTTGAGACTGCAGAAGAGAGAATTTAGAAGCGGACAACTTGTGCTTTTGTATAATTCACGCCTTCGATTATTTCCAGGAAAGCTGAAATCGAGATGGTCTGGACCATTCCGAGTTGTTGAGGTGTTCCCACATGGTGTTGTAACAATATGTAACGAGAAGGATGGATCAACTTTCAAGGTGAATGGATAGCGACTAAAAATTTATTATGAGGGTGGTGACCAGCGCGATGCGATGGTCATAAAATTTCATTGACGAGTACAAGGAGAGCCGTCTTGCCGAGACGATTAACTTAGGCGCTAGGTGGGAGGCAACCCATCGCTTTATGTTTAGTACTGTTTGAATTTATTAGTTTTTTTCTTCAAGTTTTTCTTTGGTTTTGATTAGGAGAGTAGTGGTGGAGGAATGAATTCAAGTGCTGACGGAAAAATTGGTAGCAGCAGTCGTGGTAGTTGCAGCGCTGAAATATTTACTTTGACAGATTTCTGTTTGGAGAGTGTAAACCGCGCAGGTGTTGCAACGACAACAAAAATAAATGGTTGCAACACTTTAGTTTCGGCCCATATTAGAAATCGTCGACCGGCTTTTCTTTAAGAACCGTCGACCGGCTTCCTCATTAATACCGACGACCGGCTTTTTTTTTCTTTACTGGACGATTCCTGCCCTAGTTCGCGAAAATCCGGGAGGATAAGGGGAAGTCGGTGAGTTCTGCGGGGCGTAATCGGCGGCGTGAGTGGCGGCGAACTGCTAGAAGTTGATTCCCGGCCAGCCCATCGCCATTTCGCGATCTGACGACAAGTGCAACTTCGCCGGACTCCTTCCTACTGTTGCATCTCAGGCCCGACCAGGTAATTTTCAAAAAACGCCTAACACCATTCTTATTCCAGTTCTCATCTCCATGCCTGAGTCTCGAATGTGTGAGGGTGAGGAGTTCCTGATCTTGCTAAGCCCATAATGTAGTAATGTCGACTAAAAGGAAAGGGAAATCGATAGCGAAGAAAGCGTCACGGTTTGTTAGCAAGGATGCATCTTATAGATTTGAGGATCTAAAGACGTTACCAGTGATTTATGAAAGGGGATTCCTGATGGAGAAGCGAGCATGGAGTCTTCCCTACGCTCTCCAAATGCATGAGTTACACTGGGAGACGTTCTGCCATCACCGGTCGGAGGCCATTCTATCCTGGGTATAAAAATTCTACGCAAACGTTAAACAAATGGAGGATGAGGTCGTGACGGTACGAGGGAGGCTGGTCAACATATCTTCCAATGTAATTAACGAGCTGTATGGAGTAGGTGCTGATGAAGAATTGGAGAGTCTGAACAATCAAATTACATCCGATGAACTAGCAGCTGCGATCTGCAATATACCAGACCCGAAATGGTCAAAGAGGTCGATGAAGGCGCTGAAATCAACATCACTGTCCAGGGAAGCTAAGGTGTGGCTTCTTTTCATAAATGCTACCGTTATGCCTATCCGCCACCTGAACAACGTCACTTTGGACAGGGCAGAGCTGATATATCACATTTTGAAGGGGGATAGGATTAATGTGGGAGCTATAATTAGTAACCATTTGAAGATGAAGATACAGGAGGACAAGGCCAAGCTACTATGGTTCCCAACCTTGATCACGGAGCTTTATAGGCAGGCGGGGGTAGTCTGCGGTACTGATGATTTGATTACCTAAGTGCGGAGGCCGATAACTGGACAGGTGGTGGAGGTGAATATCAAAGTTGGGACTGAGATGGACAGCGGTTCTAAGACACCTCACAAAAGAATAGGAAGTAGACCTTCAACGTCATGGGCCAGAAAGCGGGAGAATGTAGCAGTGCCATCCGGGGAAGGGGTCACATTGCATGAAGCTATGGATAGTATTGAGTACATAAAAGTATACTTAAGATGCCAGCACTGCTACTTCAGTTCCCGACTGGATATTATGGAGAGGAAGATTGATAGTCTCTTGAAGAAAGCAAAGTTGCAGGAGGATGTAGAGCCGTTTCGATATCAGTGGCAGTTCAACAACAAGGGAGAGCTGCTAGCAGCTGATGGAAGGACTCTCGACCCAACTGAATTCGATGAAGAAGAAAGGAATCAGGAAGAAGAGGTGGAGCCAGAAGGCGAGGAGGATCAAGAAATGAATGAACCCGAAGAAGACGATGAAAGGGGGTCAGATTAGATCCTTTTGGCTTTATTTGTTTTTGGATGAGTGTGTTAATGGTTGATGGATACTCTTTTGTTTCTTTTACGCTCTAGATGACCTTATTTTGAACTATTTTGTTTAACTGCATGGTGAATGATTACTCTGCACTACTCACATGATATGATATGATCTTGCGTAATTATTTGGACTCATTAAGTGCTAGATTTTTTTTGGAAATCCTAAATTTCATTTGCTTATTACTCTGCTCTTATGTTCAAATTGATATATCAAGTTTTAGGCTATTGATATAATTAACAATTATGACATGAATATGAAGGCGATTAAGTTATTCTGGTTCATTGTTGTTGCTAATCCATGCAGTTACGAACTTTATTAGATTACCTCCATGTTTTGTTCTCTTCTGTCATAGCCAAGATAAGAGTTGGGCTGGTAAATATGGTACATAGTAATGTAGATCATCGGAGCACATGGGGAGCACATTAAAGAAACTCAAGAGACTTAGAGGAAATCATTTCCTTATCAGGGGAGTTTTACTGTTTCAATTTCATTTTTATTTAATTCATGCAAAGGCTGAGTAGTATAGATAGAATATCATTTCTTATATAACACATTAACCTTGCTAGGGCCTAGCAAGCCCTTAAGTGTGGGGGTGTTGGCTAATATCGCCCCTACAATTGTGGTGGTAGATAATTTTATTTGATCACTCGTAATTGCAAGATTTCGTATATTGACTTGTACTTAGTGATAAGTTATTCTTGAAGTTCAATGATAATTAATTGGTACGGCTAGGGAATCCAAGGAGTTCAGATTTTGAGTTTGAAATTAGCAAGATTTTTTTTGATAAAGCACTCTAAAGCATTTGATTCATGCACATCTTTCTCCAGTTTTTGTTTACTTCTCTGAAAACTTTTGATGTTGATTTCTAAAATTAGGAAATGGGGTGAGCAAGAACTAAGTAATAATGTGAGTCAAGATAATGTTTTAGTAGCTATACCATTTTGAACTTTCATGAGATTCTTTGATTGGTTCTGTATCATTTTGCTACCCACTACTGAATGACCAAATTCCCTATATTTCCCTAGTTTTATCTTAATCCACTAGCCATTTATTGGGTGTTCCAATTCAGTATTTATATATAAAAAAAGAAAAATTGTGAATTGCCATAGTGATATGCGGTCTAAGTATGTACACGCCTATCTAGAATGATCCCAACTGTGACTATATATATAAAAGAAAAAGGAAATAATCAAAACTTTTGTCATAGTGATATGTGGCCTGGGTAGGTAATTACATATTTGGAATGATCCCAACTATAGGCACAATATGTTTATATATTCAAGGCTTAAGGATTGAACCTCGTAATATGGTGAAAGATTGAGATTATTAACTAGGGAATTACCATGCCACTATTTAAGCCTATTCATGAATTGCCAACCAAGCCAAAGCTAAACCTATGCTCTCGTATGTTGCTAATTCTTGTCAAGGCTAGCGTAATGACTTAGCTTATTTTTACCCTTTTGAATTATTGAGGATTTTCAATAAAAAAAAGTACGGGGAGTAAATAATCTGGAAGAAGGCGCACACACTACACAAAATTCTTTAGTATGCTTTATCTTTTATCAAGCTAATGGATTTGTGATGTTTGAACTTTTAATAATAATCAAGCTTATCCGTTGAGTAAAGCGAACTTCTTGAATATCTTGGACTAATGTTGGTCAAGATAGGATTGTTCTGATTTGGAGAGTGATAATTATCGAACACCCATTTGAAATAATTATTTCTCTTTGCTCGGGACTAGCAAAGGTTCAAGTGTGGGGGTGTGATAACTTCTCAAAAGAAGTTATCTAGCCACGTTTTCTGACATATTACTCGGCATATCCGACACGAATTAACACAGAAAGCTATAGAAATGAAAGTAATTATTTGATTATCTAATTCAAGGCTAATTTGGTCTCTTTTCATTGTATGTTTACTAGTGGTGCAAGAGGAATAAGCTCATGGACGGAAATATGCCAAAATATAAAAAATCTGGAAAAAGGTTGCAACGCACGAAAAAATAAATAGTTGCAACGACTCGCGTGCTGGTTGGCAATGCAAGTAGGCACAGCGCAGGTGTTGCAACACCCCAAAAAAATGAAGGTTGCAACGTCACCTGGGCGGTTTTTAGATTTTGAAATTCGAATTTTGCCACCTTTTCAAATTTGGAAGGAGGCATCCCTTGGCATATCTGGAGGCATTTTTAAAGGACAAAAGGAAGGAAATAAGGGAGGTGTGCTGGACGAAAAATAAAAGAGAGAAGAGGGAGCTTTTGGAGGAGAAGATCCATCTTGGGAGACAAACCCTAGGCAAGAAGAAGAAGAAGGCTACTCCGGATCGTCAAGAGCAACGGATTTTGCACTTCCAAGTGAATTATTTCCTGAAACTTTTGAATTTTCCGAAGCATGTCTAGTAAGATCCATCTAATTTGGTTTCATCTCTCCGCCATGAACTAATTTCTTAGATCTTGTGTGTTGTGAGTACCTTACTTGTTGTGATGACTTGATTCAATGTTTTGACTTAATGATTGTTTGATTTTCTATCTTTATTGGAATTGTGTTCTCTATTTGTGGATGTTTTGAGCAAGTATTCATCTTCTAGTTAGCATGGCGAGATTCGAGAGAGGAGTCATGTTAGTCTAGAGTTGAATCCTTTATATTACGTGGCGAGATTCGAGAGAGGAGTCACGTATTTCTTTAGTCAAAATTCCATCTTTTTACTGCACTGCGAGATTCGAGAGAGGAGCGGTGTAAGTGTAACCTAATTTCTAATATAACTTCGGGAGAGAAAGAGATTTCCTCTTGAGTTAGCATTGTGGATTTGTGCGCTTTTTGTTATTTTCTTTCCACCCAAGTTAGAGATAACTGGGGGAGTTTGGGTGACCGGATCTCGGAAATCGAGGGATAAAGAGATCCGCTTTTGCATCCCTGCAAGATAGAAGTCAAACAACTCATGAAAGCTTTTTCTATAAAAAAATCATCGCAATAGGTAAGGGAAACCAACATGCAAGATTGCTTCCCTAAAACTTGGATAACAATATTTTCTTGTCCGCGCATTTTAGTTCTTGTCTAAAGAGTACTTATTTAAATAAATCTAGAAATTCACCTTAATTATTGTCTTGAATTTAGAGAACGGGAAGAGCTAGTAATTGTGATCACTAGGTCAATCACCTCCTCGAGGGAACGATCACTTCTCACTTTATATTACTTGATCCGGCACGTGCACTTGCGTTATTATATACATCTATTTCGGGCATATCATATGGCTCGAGGCAGCTGAAGGTGCTTGAGAGGAATTATCCAGTCCATGACTTGGAGTCAGTGTTGTAGATGTCAGCCGACATGTCCGACTTGTCGGTCGACATAAAGATTTTGGGTGCAAACCGCAACGAAACCGATTTGTTTGACAAAAATATCATTTTGTATAAAAACGGCGATATATCCCGATATATCGATATATTTCTAACCCGATATTTCGGTTATTATATTTAATATGTAAAAAAACAAAGTTCACGGGACTCATATTTTTCTACTTCATGAGTTTATTTCACACATTCAACATTTCTCTCTCTACCCTAAATTTTACGGGAGAGTCTCTCTGGCAGAGTGGTCGACACTAGACAGCTCCTTCTCCAATGATGAGGCAACGAATCGGCATCGTGGGCGAGGAGTAGACGATGTTGTCAGGCTTTCTATGAATCGACATTGCAAGCGAGGATTAGAAGACGACGTTGGGCTTTCTACAAATCGGCATCGCAGGCGAGGAGTCGACGCCGAGCTTTAGGGCTTCTACTACCTCACTCCATTGTAAGCCACCTTCTTCTTTCTTCTTACTTCTTATTTCTGCGTCAATTGAAAGTTTTATTTGGAGTTATATTGATCAAGTCATAAGATCTAAACGTTTATTAAACTTGTGTTACTGTAAGCTTTTTACTTGTGCTATAGTTAGGTTTCTTTCTTGCAATAGCTAAGTTTATAACTTTTCTTGTGTAAATCTGCCATGTTTTTGTTTCGCCTGTGCACTTCTAACTTATGTTAACATTATTTTGTTAACTTTTGTTATAGTGATTTTTGCAATAGCTATGAAAAACTCCCCTCCAACTTTACATAATTACATGGGCTTCGCTTTTATCTTTCAAAATTATTTCAAAGAAAATGTTATAAATACTTATTTGTCTGTACATTACTATAATTATGTGTCTGTATATTTTTACTTATTTGCAAAAAATGTGTTTATAAATACTGTTATATTTATGTAAATATTAAAATCAGATATTGTAAAATAACCCCGATATATCCCCCGCAATTCGACATGCGACATTTCAAATCCAAACCGACATGAACCCGACATCCAACATCTACAACCTTGCTTGGAGTTAGCGGCCATGATTTTTGCCTTGAAGATGTGGAGGCACTACTTGTATGGGGTGAGGGTTGATATCTATACCAACCACAAGAGCCTGAAATACTTATTGGATCAGAAAGATCTTAATATGCGACTGAGGAGATGGATGGAGTTCCTGAGGGACTACATGTTCAAAATTCACTTTGTGCCTGGGAAAGGCAATGCGGTTGCGGACGCGTTGAGTCGCCGGGCCCCAGCTCAAGTCAATTAGCTGTCAGTCCATGACAAGCGGTTGGTTCGGGAGTTGGAGGTGTTGGAGATCTCTTGCGTAGACAAGCAGTCAAGTGTTGAAGTGCTATTGAACTGGACTGAAGTTCAGAATGACCTGGCTGATCGGATTCAGCAGGATTTGGATATGGATGTCAGCATGAAGCAAATCATGGTTGAGGCTCTGGATGGGTGAAATTCCCAATTTATTGTTGTGGATGGATTGCTTTGGAAAGACGGTCGTCTGTGCGTCCCAAACATGGGAAATTTGCGGGTGGAATTATTGTACGAGGCGCATCATACCATGTACACAACTCACCCGGGGAGCACAAAGATGTACCGCGATGTGAATAAATTATTCTGGTGGCCAGGACTGAAGAAGGATATGGCACTGTACGTGGCGAAGTGTCAAACATGCGCCTTAGTGAAGGCGGAGTGCCAAAAGCTGGGAGGATTCTTGAAGTCCTTGCCTATTCCAGAGTGGAAGTTCGACGACATTACTATGGATTTTGTGCACGGGTTGCCAAGGTCGCAGAAGGGGAAACATCGCCATTTGGGTGGTCGTAGATCGTTGAATGAAGGTGTCGCACTTCATTCCGCATAGGATGGATGATCCAGTTGAGACATTGGCAAAGCTGTATGTGGATAATATTGTACGGCTTCACGGTGTGCCCCGTAACATCGTGAGTGACCGGGATGGGTGGTTCACGTCCAATGATTGGAGGTTGGTGCAGCAGATGTTGGGAAAAAAAACTGAGTTTCAACACAGCCTTTCATCCGTAAACGGATGTGCAGACCGAGAGGGTCAATAGGACAATGGAAGACATGCTTCGCATGTGTGTCCTGGACTTCGGGAAGCAGTGGGAAGATCACCTGTACTTGGTGGAGTTCGCGTACAACAACAGCTACCAGGCGAGCATACGAATGCCGCCCTTCGAGGCCCTTTATGGTAGAAGATGTTGCGCGCCGTTGTCTTGGTTGGAAATGGGCGAGTCAAAATTGTACAAGCGACAAGAGGTGTAAGATGCTACTTCGTTGGTGGGAACCATTCGGAAAAGGTTGCTAATCACTCAGTACCGCCAGGCTATGTACTATAATGCCAAGCACAGGAACGTGGAGTTCGCTGTTGGTAACTGAGTGTACTTAAAGATCAAGCAGTTCAAGGGTGTCTCGCGGGTGCGGCGCTTGAAGAAGCTAAGCCCGAGGTACCTTAGACCGTTTGAGGTTCCGGAGCGGATTGACAAAGCAGCGTATCAGTTGGAGCTATCAGTGGAGCTTAGTGGCCTACACCATGTATTTCATATATCGGTGCTACGGAAGGCGGTGCAAGAGCCTTCGCAGGTGATCGCGGTGGATCAAGTGCCGGTGGATAATGGGTTGACGACCAAGACCATTCGAATTGAGGACTCGGAAGTCAAGCGGCTACGCAACAAGGAGATCAAGATGGTCAAGGTCCATTAGGACAACTATGGTTGGGAGGAGCTCTCGTGGGAGCGAGAGCAGACCATGCTTGAGGAGTACCCAGAGTTATTTCACTCAGGTATTGTTTAAGTGTTGTGTTTATCTTTCCATTATATAATTTCAGGGACAAAATTATTTTAAGAGAGAGAGAGAGCTGTAATGCCCCGAAACTCAAAACAGCGATGAGAGGCATTTTGGGCCATGTTTGGAACTTGGTAGGGGTCACACAGCCTAGGACACAGGCGTGTCCCAGGGCGTGTCATGCTTGGGTCAATGAGCTGGCCGAGAGGTCGACAAATTTTGGAGTCGATGATCGTCGAGCAGCGAACACGTCCTGAGATACGGGCGTGTCCCAGGCCGTGTCCTTCACAGGTTGAAGCTGGCCTGCGGCGTGGTTGATACACAGGGTCAGAACACGGGTCGTGTTGGGTAGATACAGGCATGTCATTTGGGACACAGGCGTGTCCAAGACCCGTGTCCTTCACGGTTTGGTGTTGGGTCTGTGTCGATGGAGGAACACGACCAACCACACGGCCGTGTACTGGTTGACACGACCGTGTCAAACCGGACATGAGCGTGTCGAGAACCCGCATCCTTTTCGGGATGTGTCTGTTTAGACGGTGAATGGGGAACACAGGCGTGTCACATGCCGTATTCGGCCCAGATTTTGGATTTCAGATCCATATTGTGGTCGTCCGTTTCCTTACTTTGGGATCCGACGGCTGGGTGTTGTTCCTGATGGGATATACCCGGGTTTAGTGTTGGAAATCCTTCATTTCATCCTACCAATCTCTTTCTAGAGATCTAGAGAGAGGGGAGAGCAAGGAAGAAGAAAGAGGCTAGATCCGGTCACCGACAGAGCTTCGGAGCTCCAAATCGCGAGCCGACTTCAGATCTAAGGAGGCAAGGAGATTGCGGTGCTTTTAATCTGCATAGATTTACATGGCACCAAGGAAAAATGCTAGGGTAATGATTCTCATCCTAGGACATGTGAAGTCCTCTTTTCCTTTTCATAGGAAGCCCGCTCTCGTGAGTTTGCGGTGGGTTTGAGGCATTCATTCGGGTAGACATGAATAGTCCCCATTGTGTACATGTAAAGTCCGTAATCGAGAATCAGACATAGGCATGATGTGTGAAGCCTACCCAGACAAGTTGGTCTGGATCAGTGATGTTGGATTGCATGAATGGCCGAAGAAGACTTTGCGCGAATGTTTGTTTTTTGGGTTTTCTACACGGTAGATTGCAACAGGGAGCCTTGGGGACTAACTCCAAGGTGCACCCGAAAAACTGGGCAGATGCGTGATTCTGCCAACATGGTGGCCTGGGAGCCAACTTGAACATAACTGGGTTATGTGAAGTGTGTGATGGAAACGGGACTCGGGGAGGTTTGACCCGCGCATATGGCTTAAATTGACGTTGCAGTGTGAGCAATGGGTCAGGAGAAACCATACCTGTTCTATGTTGTTTGGTGGTAGCCGTTGGCATAGATGAGGGTCTTCAACAGTCTATGACTTAAATTGACGTGACCCATGCCGGGAAGACAAAAATGCTCGTAAGATTGACCGTCCTAGTGGCGGTGGTGAGACCGAGATGTCTATGGCATAAATTGACGTGACGTTGACCGGTTCACCGAGAATGTGCCCTAAGTGCACGGGGTGTGTGGCCGTGCATGCCCACGCCTGTGATGAAGTGTTTATCTATACTTCTTGGTTATGCTAACAAAGTGCAGGGAAAGGAGCATCGCCGCCCTGAGTTTGGGGGCAGGATCATTATAATTTGGTCAGTATAGTTGACCGTTGCTTTTGTTTGCCACCGTGCGGTGGATTGTTGCTTGCAGGTGCTGCAGAGCCGAGTGGTAAATAGCGGGCTAAAGCCCAAGTTGCTGAGCCGGCCCTCGAAGGCCAAATTTTGAGTGTTTACTTGTTATATTCATGTGTGACCGGCCTGCGTGCCGTGGTATGGAAGACACATTTTATTTGAGTAAACAAATGTAAGGCCTTAAGGCCGTGTACTTGTGTATTGTACTTCATTCCTGTTGGACTTGTAGTGGACATTCATGCTTTTTGGTCTGGGTTATTTAATTTACAACTTTTATTAATTGCTTCCCCTAGAATGACTCTGTGTAGCACGTTGGTTATTAGTTGGATGGTATTCCATTGAGTAACCTTCCGCTCTGTATGTGGTATATGGCGTTGGGCCACGGCCGGACCTACTGCTATATGTTATACAACGGTTAGGGGGTGTTCCAACTGATACCTGAATATTCATGTCCCTCCTGGACTCTTCAGCGGATGATGATAGTTCTGGATTATGAGGCTCTTCCTCCTCAGATGAGCTGTTAGAGGAGCTGGGCTCAGTAGCAACAATCTTCTTTCCTTTCTTTTCTACAACAGATGGTCCATGGGGTTGAAGAACCCTGTCCCACCTCACCAGCATCATGATGTCCATTCTTCTCATGTAGTGTCTTCTTGCACCAAGCTCCATGTTCAGGATTTCTGGAACTGTCTGTAGCAGAAATAGGGAAAGAATTCTCCCTATATTTGGTTCAACAAGACACTCCACTATCCTATCAAACTCTACTCTACCCCAGTCAGTTCTTTTGGACAGAATGACTCTAGCCATAACCTCAAACATCTTCTTTGAGATTTTGTCATGGGACCCTATTTTACATAACAAAGCCTTCCCAATGACATTGGCCAGGATCTTACACTTTATGTTCAATTCCTTCTCAAAATGGAGCCGGATGTGTGTTTAGATAGTCCGCACCATTTTACCGCAGACTTTATGTCTTCCTGAGACAACTCAACCTCGTCATCAGTTGCGGAGAACTTTGTCAGCTTTAGGGCTTTGGCTAGCTTTCTTGGTGTTATCTTGACTCTTGTTCCACTTATAGTAGTCATGATTTTCTCTCATGTAGTATCTCCTCTAACATTGGAGAATAATTCGAGAACTTACCGCTTCCAGAGTAAACATGGTTCCTACAGTAGGAATTCTAGGTCAGAAACGCGGAGAAGATGACAAACAAACTGTACTTCTTTAGGAGCATCCTTGAATCCATTTCAAACAACCTCTGCTCCCTCGAAGAGAAAATCATGACCTTTGGGCGCCATTTTGCTAGAAAATATTGGATACCTGGCGAGAACGACTTTCCGTCAATTTGGCGAATGTGGGCGGGTGAGGGTAAGGAACAGTGACTTTGCTTATTACACAATCTATTCTATTTATAGTTATTCCTAAAAAGAAGGCGGAAAGTCACTATCCTATTTTGTTGATTAATTTTGATCAATGGCAAGGATTGAATCCCGACACTTATCTACATGCCATCTTTTCTACAATTTTTGTTGAGTAAGCTTATTTTGCTCAACATTTATTTTCTTTAGTAATTAGATTGTAACTAGCCCCTAATAGTGTTGGCCTAATCTTGCAGGGGTAAGATTGTCATGCAGTACTCATTCTAATATGTGTTTTATTGGGTGCAATTAGACATAATTTCAATATCCTTAAATTAATTTCAACTGAGAGTGTATTAGCCCCCAAACTCAATTGATTAAACCAAAATTTGATACTTATTTAACCTAGTATTGCACATGTAATATGTGTCTTTGGGTATGTTGAGACTAGTTACTTATTGTGGCATAACGAAAATATGAGCCACTAACATATTTATTGAGAAGAGTTGCTTAGACTAATGTTTTTAGATCTTCTCAGTCATTTGTTTCAATTACCTTATTTCTAACATACATAATCAATTTAGCAATTAAATAGTAGAATTAAAGCTTGGTGAATTCTACTTATCTCTGCCCTGCAGACTTGAAGCCCATACTGGATTCATAGCCTCTGAGTATACCAGCAACCTTGCTTCTGATCTTTAGCCTTTGATGTACATATGACTTTCCTTTGCAAGCTCCCCCTTAATAATTGCACTTGTCTTTGACATCTTGTGCATGATGATAAGTTGAATCATTCCTTGTACCAAGACTTAGGTCTGATACATCTCTGTCCAAGGACAATAAATGGTTATGGCCACCTAGACTATCCTGCAAGACAAAAATTATCTTGCCTTAGGAACCCAAGCTAACCTAGGTCATAGGTTCTTGTTAGCATAGGAATGCATATGTCTACCTACAGGAGTCCTGTCAGGAAGACACTGCCTTGCCTTTGGCACATAGGGGTTGTGCCAACAATCTATGACAAAGTGTCCCACTTTGCCACAACACCAACATTCCTGGATGTTGTATCTCCTTTTCAGAACACACCTTGAAGTGTGCAAGCCATCCCTGTCTGCTTGTTCAACGGGGAGAACTGTGGCCTTTTTCTTGTTTCTTCCAGCAAGATCTTGACCTATAATGAGTCTGAAAGTAGAGGAGCTTGGCTTACGTTGAACTCCATTAGCAGTAACCTTCTTTGCAGTTGGAATGTTCTTAATGGCTTCAGAGGTGGTCAAGACAGCCTTATTCACTGAGCCACTATAGGAATGAGTTCTGGCTTGAAGAACCTTAGAATGGGCAACAACCTTATCCTTGAATGATGGGGCTGAGACACTAAATACAAAAGGTCTAGGATGGACCTTTTGAATTTTTACATGGGAAGTCTTTTGTGCACTCAATCACATGACCTCTCTTCTTCTATTGTAAGGTACTTTTGTGATCTTACAAGAAAGATTCTCACACCTCCAGTGACCACACTTATAGTCTTGGTCATGCTTGTTGGATGAGAGAATTACCTTGTGAAAGGTTGACTGAGGCCTGACAGGAGCTTGGCCTCTTATCTGAGATTAGATAACTTTATAGATCCACTTAGACTCAGATTTTCTCTTCATAGCATCTATCTTAGAGAAATTAGCCATAATCCTCTTCTCCCTTTCAAGTTTCTTTTCAAGATCCTTGACAATAGAGTCCTTATATTTTATTGACTCAATATGGATATCTACCATGATATTCATATGGGTTGCTTCCCTCTCTTTTATACATAGCAAGGATGAAGCTTCATCTTGCTGGGAAGCAGTCAACTGTAAGGAGACTATGTTCTCTTCTTGTTTCTTAACAAACAACTTGCTTTTCTTGAAAGCTTTTAGAAGTGCAGCATGATTTTCAATCAGTTGATTGATATCATCTTCTGATAGAGGACTCTCATCATCACTTGATGAGGATGCATCAGAGCCTGAGCAGGATTCATATCCAGACACTGAGGATGAGCTAGATGGGGGATATACTTGACTTTATCCAGGCTGATCTTGACAGAATTCTTCTTCTTGTGTAGCTGTCATTTCATAGCTTCTGCATCCACCTTCCTCAGCTTCATCTACCTCTGAGTCACTATCTAAATGTGAGAGAGGGGCCTTGATCTTTGCTCTTGTATCTGGAAAGACTTTATCTTCTGCAAGAGCAGCCAGTAGTCCAATGGTCTTCTTGTTATTTTTGCTGATTTGAAGCTCCATTGATCTCCACACCTTATGGTTCTCTTTTGAACATATATGTTAAAACCCTTTTAGCTATCCTTTGAGGTCTACTCAGACTGCCAGGTCCTTTTTGAGTAACCTCCCTCTAATACCACTTGAAAGTCTTTATTTCAAGGATAGCTAAATCACCTGGGGGGTGAATAGGTTTCTTAGTCCTTAGTGAGCATTTTTAAATCTCTTTTCGTTAGCTTCTTTATTGGTAGATTAAGTTTTGCTTTCAAGATAAGCTACTTGCACAAAGAAAAGAAACACAACAGAGTACACATAGATTTATAGTGGTTCCCCAATCTTTGGGTACATCCACTCTCCTTCCACCTTGCCAACTTCCTGTTGGTCAAGGCAATTCTCCAAAACATTGCTCCAAAGAGCTTACACCTCAAATCCCTCAGGATCTCTCAGTCTCCTCCAAGACTTACAGCTCAGGCACTTGGCCCTACAACTTAGTGATCCACATATCACCTACCTCAGGCCCAAAGGCCCTATAACTCAGGATAGGAGGACAACCCTACCTCCGATCCAAAAAGAATCCTACAGCTCAGGCACAAGTGACCTACCACTCAGTGATCAACTAATCATCTACCTCAGAGCAACTTTGCTCCTGCCTCTCAGATCCACAAAGGATCCTACAAGATGGAAGTGAGTTGTTGAGGTTCTTGATTGGACATAAGAGGAATTCCTCTGTGCTAATCTACCTTGACTGAGTTAGACTCATCTCAACTTTGACACCAGGAATGTTTTCCTGAGTCTACTTTTTTGGACTAAGTACACCTTAGCCCCAACTACTTCATAACAACAAGTATATCCACTTGAGATGGAAGTGACTTGCAGAACACTTTTCTGCCCCTTTCTAAACTGAACCAAAAGCTCAGCCCTCTCTTCTTCACAACAACAATGATGTAGATTGTTAGAAAGTAGAGAACAAGAAGCGAAAAGTAGAGAGCAAGAGAACAAACTTTTGAATAATTGAAATTTTATTATCCAAAAAAGATATCATTTACAAAGGTATGGCCTCCCTTATATAGAATGAAGGAGATAAGAAAGAGAGTATACAAACAATGTGGGACTAAACATTTACAGTACTGGGTGGCTAGAATAATGGAGACCGCATAGGCCGCGCGGTTAGACAGGTGGGCTAACCGCTCGGCAACTCCAGCAGGGTAGAACAAACCGCAGAGGTAGACCGATAGACCGCCCGGTCTACAAACCGCGGGATCAGACCGCTAAGCCGCTCGGTCAACAAACTGCTGGATCAGACCGCCAAGCCGCCCGGTCTAATACTTCAACACTCCCCCTCAAGCTGGAGCATAGATATCAATCATGCCCAGCTTGTCACAAATGCGGAAGAAGGAAGTAGAAACCGGCTTGGTGAAGATATCTGCCAACTCCTTGTGAGAGGTGACAAAAGGAGTACAAATCTGATTCTTCAAAATCTCCTCCCGAATGAAGTGACAGTCAACCTCTATATGCTTCGTTCTCTCATGGAAGACCGGATTTCTGGATATGTGTATAGCAGCCTTGTTGTCACAGAACATAGGGAGAGGACAATCATATACCTCCCCCAGGTCAAGCATGAGAGCCCGCAACCACTTTAACTCACACGTAGTTGACGCCATACTCCGGTATTCTGCTTCGGCACTGGATCTGGAAACAACAGACTGTTTCTTGCTCTTCCAACTCACGAGATTACCTCCAACAAAGGTACAAAAACCTGACGTGGATTTACGATCGCCTTTGTCATCCGCGTAACTTGAGTCTGAGTAGGCCTCAACCCGCAGATGGCCATTTTTCTGGAAGAGTAACCCTCTGCCCGGTGCTGCTTTGATATACTCTAAAATCTTCAGGGCGGACTGAAGATGACACTCCCTGGGAGCTTGCATAAACTGACTGACCTTTCCTACAGCATAGGCGATGTCGAGTCTAGTCACCGTGAGATAGATGAGTTTCCCTACCAAACGTCTGTACCGTGTGACATCAGATAGAGGAGGCGATTCATCCGTCCACGTTTTGTCTTCTCCAACAGCCATGGGAAGATGAGCTGGTTTGGCACCTGTCAAGCCTGCTTCTTGAAGAAGATCAAGGGCATACTTCCGTTGAGAGAGAACCAAAGAGTCAGGTTTCCGAGAGATTTCTATCCCCAAAAAGTATTTTGGGGAGCCCATATCCTTCGTGACCAAGTGCTGACGGAGGTGCTTCTTCGTCAAGTCCACCCCATCTCGGTCATCACCAGTAAGGAGAATATCATCCACATATACGGCCAAAACCACCAGTCCCGAGGCCGTTTTGCGAATGAATAAGGAGTGATCGGCCGAACTCCTTTGAAAGCCGATGGTTGCCACAATACCACTGAATTTTTCGAACCATGCCCGAGGGCTCTGCTTTAGGCCATAAATGGCCTTCTTCAAATGACAGACACGTGTCTCCCCCTGAGCAACATACCCAGGAGGTTGCTCCATATAGACGTCCTCCTGAAGATCGCCATAGAGAAAGGCATTCTTCACATCAAGCTGGGAAATATCCCAAGCCCGGTTAACAGCCACAGAAAAGAGAACCCGGATGGTGCTGAGGCGAGCAACCGGAGAGAAGGTATCAAAGTAATCAACGCCTCCACCCTCCTCTCCACCCGGATGAAAGTGGGAAAACGTCGAGAGGTGTGGAAGGAACGGAGATATCAGAAGGAAGAGAAGGAAGAGAAGAGGAAGGAGAGAAATAGGAAGCATTTTCGAAAAAAGTCACATCTGCGGAGACAAACTGCTTGCGGAGAAGGGGGTCAAAGCAGCAATAGCCTTTTTGAGTGGTAGAGTACCCCAAAAAGACACATTTGGTGGAACGGGGGGAAAGCTTGTCACGGGTAGCGGAGGGAGCGTGAACAAAGGCCGTACAACCAAAGACACGGAGAGGAAGAGGAAAAGGTTCCTGGTGGGGGTAGAGAAGAGAGAAGGGAGTCCGGCCGTGGAGGACCATGGAGGGAATGCGATTGATAAGATAGCAAGCGAGGAGCACAGCGTAGCCCCAGTAGGAGCGAGGGACGTGCATCTGCGCCATGAGAGTACGCGCAACATCAAGCAGGTGACGGTTTTTACGCTCCGCCACCCCATTCTGTTGGGAGGTGTAAACACAAGTCGTTTGATGAATGAGACCGTGTTGGTGAAAGAACGCGGAGAACTCATGAGACAGATATTCCTTGGCATTATCAAAACGTAAGACTTTAATAGAGATAGCAAATTGAGTCTTAATCATAAAGTAAAAAGATTGCCATACAGAAAACAGTTCAGAGCGATCCTTTAAGAGATACACCTAGGTACATCGAGTAAAATCATCGATAAAAGTGACAAAATAGGAACTGCCCCGACCAACTATGAGGGTAGGAGCAGGACCCCATACATCAGAATGAATAAGATCAAAAATGCGAGAGGAGCCACGACCTTGCTTCGACGGGAAGGAGGAGCGATGATGTTTGCCAAGCTGACATGCATCACAGTTGAGCGGAGAACTGGTGGGAGGTAAGTGGGGCAGAAGCTGTCGAATAAGCCGAGGAGGAGGATGTCCAAGACGAAGATGCCACTGAAGGAGATCGGTGGAGGAGGAGTAGGCAGAAAGAGCGGAAACATCGTCGAGGAAGTAGAGGCCGCCGCTCTCAGTCCCAGTAGCAATCGTCCGCTGGGTCCTCGGGTCCTGAAAAGAACAAGTAGTGGGAGTGAATAAAACGGAGCACTGAAGTTGCCGGCATAAAGTAGTAACAGATAACAAGTTGCACGGGAACTTCGGGACATAGAGGGTATCCTCCAAGCAAAGCGAGGGAGTGAGTTGAACCATGCCTGTCCCATGAACCGGAGACGGGGAACCATCCGCCACACGAACTGGGGGTAAGCGGTCATGGGTCTCAAGACGGGAGAAGCAATGAGGGTTGCCCGTCATATGATTGGTGGCACCGGAGTCAATCAGCCATTTACCTTGGGTAACGACGTGGGCACTACCTGACGTCGTGGCCACCGAGGCAGACGGCCTAGAAGAGGCGGAGGCCGAAGGAGCATCACCGTAAGGGCGAAGATGAGGATGTTTCTGCCAGCAGCGGTCAACAGTATGACCAGTACGATTACAGTGAGAGCAGAAGAACCGGGAGGAACCCCGGCCGCCAGAGGAGCTTCAGCCACTCGGGCCCCCCCGCTGAGCTTGGTGAGCAGAGGAGTCCTGGGAAGGGGGGGAGGCCAACAGAGGCCGCTGGAGGCGAAACTTCACAACAAAGACCCAGCGACAACCAACCACATCAGTGCCCACGGGAGGAGGAACCAGGGTCCAGGTACCCCGTTCAGTAAGAGTAGCCATCTCCTCATCCATGGCAGACTTCCAATGAGGGAGAGCGAGAGCCTCTTGGTAGGTACGAGGAGTAGAAGTAGCAGAGATAGCCAAGGCAAAACACTTGCGAGAAGGAGAAAGCTGATCATAAGAAACAACAGCCGTGAGCGGGTGTTGAGTACACGCCCGCACCCCTTTGCGAAGGGCAATGGGAACATCCAGATCATCGAGAGCGTCGGCGACGGGAGCGTCAGCGACCGGAGCGTCCGTGGCGGAGAAGGCTGGCCCGGGACTAGAGAGAGACGGCAGCGGAGAGGAGGGTGGAGGGGTGGGTGGGGAGACGGGGGGAAAGCAAGAGAAAAGTAACCTCCCTCTGATACCATGTTAGAAAGTAGAGAACAAGAAGCGAAAAGTAGAGAGCAAGAGAACAAACTTTTGAATAATTGAAATTTTATTATCCAAAAAAGATATCATTTACAAAGGTATGGCCTCCCTTATATAGAATGGAGGAGATAAGAAAGAGAGTATACAAACAATGTGGGACTAAACATTTACAGTACTGGGCGGCTAGAATAATGGAGACCGCATAGGCCGCGCGGTTAGACAGGTGGGCTAACCGCTCGGCAACTCCAGCAGGGTAGAACAAACCGCAGAGGTAGACCGACAGACCGCCCGGTCTACAAACCGCGGGATCAGACCGCTAAGCCGCTCGGTCAACAAACCGCTGGATCAGACCGCCAAGCCGCCCGGTCTAATACTTCAACATAGATGCTTTGGCTTATGTTGGAAGTGACTTGTAGATTGTTAGAAACCAGGCCGGGGGTCCCACATAGGTAAAGGCCCGGACCTGGCAGACTGCAGTCTAACACATCCCCAACCAAATCTCCCGGGGTCCCACATATCGGGTAAAGGTCGGGTAGGTTGTTGAGGCCCGGGGCTTGATCCCGGGACCTTCTTTATAAGAGGTGCATAAGCCAACCTCTCATACCCAACTGCACTACAGTGCAGTTGGGTATGAGAGGTTGGCTTAGGCGCCTCTTATAAAGGTGGTCCAGGGATCATATAATATCCCTCAAACAACTAGACCCCTAAGAGTGGTTTTTCATGACTAGGTCATGACAAAACCCTAGGAAGTCCAAGTAGACTAGGTGAACTTAGGTAGGAAGGTGAAGGCCAACATGGTCTGCAAATAGCAGAATTCTAAACACTAGTTTAGGATGACCTCAGGGCTACAAATTGATCCCATGACCCTACCACAACACCCATAACACTTTGGGTAGTCCATAGGGCCACTAAGGATCCACTGTGGGCAGTCAAAGTGGTTAAGTTGACCAAAGTCAACCCTAACCCTAAATGGGTCAAACTAGCCTACTTATGGTCAATTGACCTTCCCTTAGCCAAGTGGACCACACCCATGCCCTCCTAACCCTAAAGTGAGGTCAATGAGTCACCAAGGACCCATTGGGGTCAACCTTAGTGGCTAAGTTGACCCAAGTCAGCTTTAGCCTTAAAGTGGTCAAAGTGCCCTTACTAAGGGTCATGTGACCTCCAAGATGCCAAGTCAACCCTACCCATCCATACCTAGACCTTAGGGGAGTCCAATGAGTCACCAAGGACCCATTGATGGTGACACAAAAGGTCAATTTGACCAAAGTCAACCCTAAGCTAAGGTCAAGTCAAACTTACCTCAAAAGGATAACTCAAGCTCAAGCCCCTAGCCACTTGGGCTAACCACCTCCTAATCACTTTGTATTAGCTTAGTGGGCTACATTTAGGCTAGGGACATTAACAAAACCGACCATGAGGGGCAAGAGAGAGAAAGATTCAATTTCTCTTTAATGGAGGAGAGAGAAAAGGAGCTAGTACATTCATGGCTTGGGGAAGCCAAGGACCACCCCTTTTATTGCTTGATTCATTCCCCCATTCAGTATGGAGAAGGCTAGGGGTCATCCTGGTGGCTGATCAGGGCTAGGGGAGGAGAACCACCATGGCCGAGAAATGAGTTTCTTGGCCATTAATGGTGCCATGAAGGAAGGTCCTTCTCCTCCCCCCATTAAGGGCTGGATTCAACTCCTCTGAGGGAGAGGAGAAGTTTCCAGCCATTTTTTGGCTGGATTGAGACCAGATTCACCCCTCATACCATGGCCGAAAGTTACATTAAGGGGCCATTAATGGCCACTTCCAGCTTGGCCCCTCCCCTCCCCCTTTTTACTCACCTAAAATCATCCCTGGATCCAAGACAAGCTTTTCAACACCTTACCCAAAGGAGACAAGCGAGTTCACTGGGCTATTGTAGAGCGCCGGCGACACCTCCACCACCAATGGCATTCTGGGGATCGACGCGTCTCCAGGCCGCAAGCAAGGTCCTCCCCTTCTCCTTCATCCATGGGTAGATCATAGGACTAATTAGGAACAAGAATCAGGCTCAATTGAGCATGATCGGGAGAAGCCTTCTCCTAGTTTTTTCGCAATTTTTTAACTTGTCGGGTTCGTCGGAATAGGCCCCTCCGGCGGCTGTGCCGCCGCCTGGCGATAGCCACCACGTCAACGGAGGTGGTGGTGGCGGTGGCCGACTAGGGAGGTGGCCGGATGGCCGGCTATGGCAGCTGGAAGTAGCTCCAGGATGGGTCAATCCTAACCTTCGGCTGGAGGAATAAGATGAGCCAGAGCACTTGTATGTTGGTCAAAAGTGCACTTTGAGGTTTAAGTGGCCAAATCACCTCAACAGAGGCTGAAACCTTGTCCAATGGTTTGTCATGACTTTTTACACCATCATATGGGTTATGGGGTGGTGTGTGTAGGATTGCCCTAGGACCCAAGTTCAAACCCTAAGTTTGGACTTTGGGGGTTTGTGAAGGACATGTTGTCAAATGCCCTTGTATGGATTTGAAATTTGGCAGAGAGAGCTCTAGGGTAGCTAAGGTCCTCTGGTAGAAATATTATAGGATTTGGAGATGGATAAACCTCTCAAAACCCTAACCCTAGTTTAGGTCACAAATATTTAAATTGAAGGGTAGGAAATTAGAACTCTCTGAAAACTTGTGAAACTTGGGTAGTGTATTCATAATGTCATTATAAGCCTTGGATAATTTTATTGGGAATTTTAGATTAATAATTTTAGTATCACCTTTGTAATAACAATATTAGCCCTAATTAATTATGTTTTTATTTTGATATTAATATTAATTAAATGACTATGAAATTGGGGAAGAGTGAGTTTTAGACAATTATGATCATACATGAATTTTATTGTAATTTTCAGATGTAAATTCCCAGTACTTACTTCACAAGTGTATAAATACGGGAATATGATCAATAATAGATTTAGAGCTCCCTTTTTATTGGAAAATTATAAAACTTGAACAGTAGTGTTTCTAGGTCAATATTCTCATATGGGAATTTTATTGCAATTTTTAGATGAATAATTGTTGTATTTAGTTCATTAACCTGTTAACTTGGAATATTATGAAAAAAATAAAGTTTAGAGTTCATTATTCACTGATAAATTATGAAACTTGACATGAAGTGTTTTTATGTCTTTATATGCATCCTTGAATTTTCTGAGAATTTTTATAAGTATATTGACAGTACTTGTCTCTTTAATTTGGTTAATGTAGGTTATGTTCAAAAATTATGTTTGGATGTTTAAATATTACTGAAAATTTGGGGACCTTGAATTTACAGATAAATAATTGTTTTTTATTTATAATAATTTTGTAGAACACTTTGCATGCCTAAAAATTGTACTTCATGTTCAAACTATAGCATTTGGATCACTTTGGAAATTAAATAAATTATCAAATAAATTAGGAAAATTATAAACTTCTGGATTTAGGCTAATCATGCCATGATAGACCTCCAAGAAAAATTATAGGGATTTTGGATTATAATTTGGACGATTATCACTTATTGACCTTAGAAGAGGCCTTCAACTTCTTTATGCCCTACGAAAAACACTCTAAGAAGGGATCGCAAAGAGCATCTGTGATAGATTCCATTCACCAACCATTGCTAACAAACCCTAGATCTGACAGAGAAGACCAAAGCAAATGAGACATGAGAATGGATAGTCATTCGAGATGGATGGAGAGGCGGAAAAATTTCTTCTACACTAGCTTGTGGCAGTAAGGGCTTAGATTCAAGAAAAACTGTTTGTACGGGTACCAAACCATCTTTCTCAAAACTGCAGAAATCATAATATGGTACAAAATGAACCTAGGGAGTTGGGATATTTGTGTATTGAGTTGGAAGAGAAATGAGATTATCATCGGGAGTCGTGATGAGAAGTGGGAGGTTTGACTGGTATTAAGAGGTGATCGGGGTCGACGAAACATCGTTTTCCCCGTGGAGAGAGAAAGAGTCAAATACACTAGGGTTAGATCCAGTACAACTTTAAACGGATTGGGAGTTGGGTAACAACCAATAATAGTAAGTGCCTTGCGAAAGGGAGCTTTGGGCTTCAACCCATCGTGGCTCCTAGTGCCCTCGAGAGCCCTTTACGGGGAATACCTTGGGCAGTCCCGGGCTAACCTAAATAGTAGGAATAATAAACTTCAAGAGCAACTAGTATAACTAGGGTATCACATTCACACACCACGGTAGCCCGGGAGGTTGGTTAGGTTAGTTTGATTAGCCATCTGGACGGTAGGTTTGGAAGGTAGATGTATCGGACGGGAAAGTCCGGGGAGCCGGTGGCTCGAAAGGATTTGGATACGAATAAGGTGGTGGGTCTTCGGTATTGGACAGTCATTCACACCGACGTCGATACATTGACTCAGTAGTGTGGGACACTTAGCCAAAGAAAGTCTGGTGGATATGGCCAACATTAGTACGCAGAGACTCTAGGTTGTGTCCTTCTAGAGGCGTACGTAAGGGCTAGGCCTGGTAGTGTGGATACCCACCTTGGAGTGGGGGGCCCGACCCACTGTCTCCGTTTGCCACTACGGAGGCTCCTAGAGTGAAGCTAGCTGCCCAAATAGGGGGAACTAAAGGTCTGTGCGCATAGAGTCGTGTGCATGAGTTGCACTTGCATGAATCATGACATAACATATCACTACACTCATACTTGCATACAACTGACACCCCAACATGTAAATTGGTATGAGACTTTTTATACAATGTGAGCCTTGCAGAAGACCCCTTAACTTATAAGTTTGTATGAGCATTCATATAAGTTAAAATTATTTAATTCTTACCTTGTCTTTCTTACATATGCTGCTTATTATACCTTTCTTCCTTAGCTATTTATATTATATAAATAACTGCTAGACTAGTTCCACTATCACCTGCTTTTCTTACTCTCCACCATTGTATCTTTCCTTTCCTCCTCCCCGCTCGGTGCCTAGGAGCCATGGGGGAGGGGTAGGGGATGATAGGACTTAGTCTTTATGACTAATGGTTTTCGGACCACAACATTACATGGGCTCCGGATGGGAGACAAGGACCAGCAGCTCGGGGACCAGCACCAGCGGAGTACGGTGCGCATGGATGTGGGCCAGTCTAGTACCGGAGCACCGGTGACCAGCTCCATGAGTGATTAGTCTTTCTTATAGCTTCCGCGAGAGATTGTAGTGAGGATCTGATGTACCAGGCTTAAGCCCGTTTATATTACTTTTGTACTATTCTTTGTAGTACTCTCTCTTTTCTATATATGTACTTGTTGTGGTTTCTCATTATATATGATGTTTGTGGACTCGATCACATTTCAGTTTATGATTACTTCTCTCTATTTGTTGATTGAAAAGGCCGACAGAATTGACATTTTGTAGTGGCGGCCTTCCCGAGTGTCGGGGCCACCGTAAAATGGCGGTTCTGGGCATAAGACCCCGAGTTTGAAAAAGAAAAGAAAATAGGGTCTTACAGATCAAGCCCCGGGCCTCAACAACCTACCCGACCTTTACTCGATATGTGTGACCCCGAGAGATTTGGTTGGGGATGTTGAAGGATAGTTTGAAAGATACCACCTGAGGGGTTAGACTGTTTGACTCTAGAGGGGGGGGGGGGGTAAAATAGTAATTCTTATATGTGTAATCAGATAGTGCAGAAAGAAAACTAAACTATTCAACAAGCAGCACACAGTAAAAATAAGATAGAATCACAAACGACACAAGAATTTTATAGTGGTTCCCCTAAAACTTAGGTACGTCCACTCTTCTACCACCCTGGTAGGAATCCACTTAGGTTTTTGATCAGGTGCCCTGCCACCAATCAGGTTTTTGCTCAGGTGCCTGTCACCACAAGATCTGATTCAGGTAGACCAGGAAACCCTTCAGGCTTTTGATAAGGTGCCCAAAAACCAAATCAAGTTTTTTGATCCGGAGACTTGCAACCAAGTGTTTAATTTTTGAAGGGTGCTAGAACCCTGTGAACAATGTGGTGAAACAAATAAAAGCTATAAGTTGTCTTCTCTTTTCTCAAAAACAACTGAGAAGACTTGTGGACCCTTGATGGTGTCAAAGCTCCCCCTGCGATGAAAATCTGTTCAGGAAGATTGAGAGCTTTGCAGGGTGAGTAGGTCTTCTTAAAAAAATGTTCTCCAGAAAGCTGTAGACAGATTGAAGTTGATTGTCTCTTGGAAGCTTGCTGGAAGAAGAACACTTGATGAAGACAGAGCAGAATTCTTTCTCTTGAATGATTTCTTGTGTTCTTTGTATTATCAGTTCTGTCTTATTCTCTATATGTTCTTTTATAGACTGAAGGAGAAAATCTCTTTTATATGTTCAGTCGAATTATCCTTTGAATTTTGAATTCCTTTTCATTAAATGCTGACTGCCTGGAGAATGAAATGCGGCTGGAGAGAATATTTTCATTAATGAATTTCCCCAACTGTCCCATTAAAAATAGCAAGTAATTAACGTGATGAAGACCACAATCAATGCAACCACTAACGACTATATTCAGTGAATATATGCATTAATTACTCATGAATTACTGCTATAAAATAATTACAAAATAAGGGAAATTTCCAAGTCTGGAATTGCACAGGAATCGTCGACCAGAGAACAGATTTTGTTGACCTGAGATCCAAGTTCGTCGACCAGAGAAATCATGTTCGTCAACCTGAGAATTTTTGTTTGTCGACCTGAGTTCAGAGAACTGCTTTCTGAGGATAGTCTGCCAATTCTATAGTCCAAGTTCGTCGAGCTGATAACTTGTCTTCGTCGACCTGAGTTCAGCGAAAGTACTCTGAAAGAATGTGTTGAAGTTGTACTTCCAGAATTCGTCGACCTGAGCTCGAATATCGTCGAGCTCAACTCAAAGAATTAACTCTGAGTTTGTCGCGCAGAGCACGACTTTCGTCGAGCTGAGTTTGACGAACATTGAACTCACTTCCTGAACTTGATATTCTTCTAAGTCTGAGTCTTCTGCAGTCTTCAGTTGGCTGGTCCATGCAAGGTTAAATCTAAGAACTTAGCCTAAACTCTAGGACACAATGACATGACCCTGGCTATACATGGTGGGTCAAACATCCTAGTTAGGGAACCTAGCCCAAATCAAACTAGGGATCCAACAGATGTGTTAGGCTGTAGTCGGTCAGGTCCGGGCCTTTACCCGTGTGGGACCCTCGGCATGGTTTCTAACGAAAGATGGTCATCTTTTGTTAGAAACCAGGCCGAGGGTCCCACACGGGTAAAGTCCCGGCCCTGGCCGACTGCAGTCTAACACATCCCCAACCAAATCTCCGTGCAAGGTTCCGAATTCACACACGGAAATATTGCACGACAGGTTGTTGAGAGTTGGTCTTGACCCCGACAACAACCTGCCATGCACTATTCCCGTGTGTGAATTCGGAGCCTTGCACGGAGATTTGGTTAGGTATGTGTTAGAATGCAGTAGGCCAGGGCCGGTCCTTTACCCGTGTGGGACCCCCGGCCTGGTTTCTAACACAGATTAGCTTCTCTGCACCTTTCTGAACTGAGCCAACAGCTCAGCCCTATCTCCTTCTTCACAGCTCCCCAAGAGAATGTTCTTTAGGATTTTTTGGCTGGATTTGTGAAGCACCTGCAGCAAGGGTTAGCCCTAGATGCTATATCTTTCTCAGTGAATCACCCTGAGCTTGCTAGCTGGTACAGATGAAAATGACACCAACAATCTTGCTGTTGAAGATGTTGATATCGACAACTAACTTGATATGCCTCTTGACTTGGTTGTCTTGGACTCTCTGTTCTTCAGCCACACCCACAACAATGTGTTTGGGAAGAACTACTATAACAACTACTCTTTTTGTAAAGAGCTTATCCTTTTATTTAATGTTACCCAACGACTCTTTTAGCAGTGGGTCCCACTCTATTAATGTTGGTTGCATGCTTGCTTTAACGCCTAACTGTTGTACAGTAGGCCTGCGACTCCTTTTGTCTGGTACTGTGCCTTTGTCGCCCAAAATTTGAATATGGTTGACTTTTTGACTTGCACATCAGCACCTGAAGACTTAGTCAAAATTCAAGCATTAGAAGTATATACGTTGAGTGAATGAGCTTCACCCAATGCCAAAGTACTTAGACAGTTTGGTCTATCTAGGCGTTGGCAGCATTGAGTGAGTAAAGCTCACTCAACACCTTTTTGCTTTAACCCTTTCTACAGCCTCTTCTGCATGCAAGACGTTAAGAGCGTTGAGTGAACATACTTCACTCAATGCCTTATGCCTTAACCACATTCTGCATTTTAGGAGTTGAGAGCATTGAGTGAATATGCCTCACTTAATACTTTATGCCTGAGCCATTTCTATTTCTCCAGCATCTTAAGCATTAAGAGCGTTGAGTGAGCATGCCTCACTCAATTTTTTTTGCTTTAACTAATTCTGTGTCATGGTGTTGAGAGCATTGAGTGACCACACCTCACTCAACACTTTTTGCCTTAGCTAGATTTTCTGTTTCAAAATTTAGTTTGAGTTCGACGAACTTAGAACACAGCTCGACGAAATTTGAGCTTTGCTCGACGAATAGGTGAAAGTTCAACTCGAAGAACTCAGACCTTAGTTCGATGAACTCTGAGCTTAATTATTCAATAATTGTGAAGCTAAGGCATTGAGTGAGTGAGATACACTCAACACTTGTGGACTTAGCCACTTTTCAGCTCATTTATCTTTAGGCATTGACTGTATTAGCCTGACTCACAGCCTTTTGCTGTATGACATTGACTGAGTTGACTTCACTCAATGCCTTGGTACTTGGTCATATTCTAAGCTTGCCACTTCATGACTTTGACTAAATAGGCTTAACTCAGCACTATAAGTCATCTGGCATTGAGTGAATGACCTTCACTCAACGCCTGTGGACTTGGATAATTTTCTGTCTTTCCACAACTTAGGTAAGAACATACCTGACTTAGCCACTTAGGCTATCTGTCCCATCACTCCTTAATAGGACAATCTGCAATCATTAAACTTTAACACACGTTAGATCACCACATGTGTATACATTATTTGTTGGTACTTATTCAAATCCAGGACATTGGGATCAATGGACCCAACAACCTTCCTCTTGTCTATATACCTTGACAACCAGTCTAACTTTGTTCATCAAGCTTGTTTCTGTAAATCCATTTGGTTCTAATGATGTTATGTCCATGAGGTCTGATAACTAGCTTCCAGACATTGCATCTCTTGAATTAGTTCAGTTCTTCTTGCATAGCTACAATCCAAAATGGATCTATGTTGGCATATGTGAACTTTTTTGGTTCAACTTGAGACAGAAAGCTTGAATAATTGCAATATTGAGGTTTCTGCTCCTTGTTGTTAAACCCTAGCTTGCATCCCTAATGATCAAGTTTCTAGGATGATCTCTTAGATGCCTGACTGCATCTAGCATTCCTTCTGTAACATCTTGAACTTCAATTTCTAGTGCTTGATGATTTTAATCTATGTCCAATTCACCTAGAGTATCTTCTGAATGAACACACCCTTATCCTCTCCTTGTTCAGCAGAAGGTATAACGCCCCCATCCATCATATAACATATAACAGAAGGTCCGGCCGAGGCCCGATGCCATATACTACGGACAGTTAGTGGAGTTACTTATTGAGACCATAATCTGTAAACCTTTAACCTAACTCAAAGAGCATTCTAGCGGAAGTTAATTAAATGTTTATAAAAACCCAACCATTTAAATATCCATACAACTAGGTAGGAATGAAAGTACAATACATAAATGTTACGGCCTTAAGGCCTTGTATGGTTTTTCTCAAATAATATTATCTTACATACATCGGCACGCAGACCAGCCACACATGAACAAAAATGAAAGAAATGGGTAACTCGCTTTGGCCTTCAAGGGCCGGCTTAACAATCATGGGCTCCAGCCTGCTATTTCCGGCTTGGCTTAAGTGAACCTACATGACACATTCCACTGCAATGGTGGCAAACATAGCAATGGTCAGCATTAGTTGACCAAATTATAACGACCCCATCCCTCACTCGTGGTGGCGGTGCTCCTTCCATGCAGGCATTAGCATATACAGATACTAGCAATCAGAACATGCAAAATAAGCATCATTCGCCACAGACGTTGGCAAAATCGTTCGACGCCCCATGCTCTCAGGGCATATTCTCGGCGCACAGGACCTAGGTGTGTGCACGGTGCGGTTTGGTGCGGTTTTGGCCCAAACCACAACCGCACCATAAGGGCTCGGTTTTTGCCCGAGCAAAACCGCACCGCACCGAAATTATGCGGTGCGGTTTTGGTTCGGTGCAGTTTTTTGCAGTGCGGTTGCGGTTTCGGTGCGGTTTTTAACATGTATTTTACATAGACTACAAGTAAGCATCAGAACTATGAATTTTGCTTGATAATTTATGAGTGCTTTTATGTTTTGTTGTTTTTCTCTCTTTATTGTATTAAATTACATCATTTTCTTACAACAGGTGATTTCATTTTCATAAATTTTGATGCAATTACTGATCTTTCTTTTTGGAGATGTCATACCAACTTATGAACTATATAATATATTGTGAATATCATGTTTTATAGACAAATATGTTCACGCTAAACTTTGTTGTAGGAGATTCATTCATTCTTATATAGTGTGGTCGGCTATATGGATCATTTGTCGTCATTGTGCCATTTCTTGACATATTCCCACTAATGTGTACATCATGTTTTCCTTATAGTTTTAAGCCTTTATTCCACTATAGTGTGTGTGGAAGAGATGATTCAGCAAAATATCTCACCTAATTATAATAACTCTTACGGTAATATATCGTATAAATATATCAACTCTTACTTAATATACTTAAATGTGACATCGCATAATTATAAAAAATTAAATACATAAAATATTCGATGCGGTGCGGTTTTTGCGGTTTTCAAAATCCAAAAACCGCACCGCACCGAACCGCGCTCGGTTTGTAAAAGTTTAAAACCGTACCGCACCTAAATTACGCAGTGCGGTTTTTGCGGTGCGGGCGGTTTTTGCGGGTTACGGTTTTTCATGCTCACCCCTAACATGACCTCCAAGGGTCACACCTCCGTTCTCTATGACGGCCAGCAATGCTTGAGCATTCTAGTCTTTTAGGGCCGAAGCAAAAGATAACTCCCCTAAGGCTATGACCAAGTCATGGTGATTCACACTTTGACGCACTCCAAGTCGATCAACATAGGGTTGGGTACAATTTAGCTCTTTCCTGGTGCTCAAATCGTCGGGCGCAACAAGGCACGATTCGGGTCAGTATCCCATTTACCATCCATATGATACATAACCCCTTTATGATCCAAGGATAGTACTCACGACCGCCTAAGCTGGGCCACATGGTCTCTCAGCTCCATATACTGACCCCCAGGTTTTCGAGAGACAGGCCTCACCAAATGATGGCCCCCCAGGTCTCCACAAGACATGCCTCACAAAATAATGACCCTCAGGTCTCCACAAGATAGGCCATATAAACAATACAGTTTTCACTATGAGCTACTGTCAGCGGTAGCGCTATAACCATGAGGTAGGGAACAAACTATCGATTCTTCCCCTTAGCTGGGTGGTTTCCTGGAGGTCATCTCCTAGTACTCTCTCTGCATCCAACTACATACCACGTGACTCGAAAATCTATACGATTACCACGGAGTCTTCTCTGGCATACGTAACATACAAACATTGCCAATCCAGACCAACCTGTTCGGATGGGATTCACACAACATGCCTATTCTGTACTTCAATTCTGGATATAAATGCAACACTAATAGGGATACACAGATCTACCCGTCGAGAGAACCACTTCCACATGTTCGTGGAGCGTCTACCCTCAAATGCCAAAAAAGGACTTCACATGTCCAAGAAAGAGGATCGTTACCCTAGAAGTTTGTTTCAGCTCCATGAGAAAGATTCCAGCAGGATGGAAATGACCGCTACGGCTTTGCCTCACTAAACCCAAACTCGTCCATCGAATTCGAGCCCTGAAACCCCAATGACGGCGAGATCTCCTTCGACCACACCTACCTCTTCCTACTTCAGCCGCTTAGCCCAAAATTATCAAAGAAATGAAGTGAAAACGGTGCTCCCAATGCATTAAATCGAGCTACCACCATGCGATAACTAGATACCATCGTGCGGTAACTAGCTATAACCGTGTGATACCTCAATCGATGCCTTGGTTCTCGTGCCCACCGTCCAAGATCTCTAATTGTTAGTCGACACGTGGCCACGCCGTTACAGCCGAATATCGCCGTGCGATAGATTATTACCGCCACGTGGTATCTCGCGTCAGTTACAAAATGACCATTATCACTACCGCCATGCGATAACTACTACCATCGCGCGGTAACAACCCGAGAGCTTCGCCAATTAAATGGACTACGCTAATGCTAGCGGTATCTCTACTGCTGGGCGGTAACTTCTCGAAAGCTCTGCCACCCTTCTCATGGTACTACCGCCGGCGATAGTAACCTACCACCAGGCGATATCTCCCAGAAATCAATTTCCTATCTTAGGAACTTGGGGCATTACAAATCTCCCTCACTTAAAAAATTTCATCACGAAATTAAGCCATACAGGAAACTAAATAAGTAACAACATCAAATTGTGTACCTCAAACAAATAACTCGGGGAACTCCTCCTTCATGGTTATCACCTGTTCCCATGATAGATCCTCTCGGTCACAGTTATCCCAACATACCTTGACCATCCTGATAGACTTATTGCGAAGTTACTTAACTTCCACGTCCTCAATGCGAATGAGATTTACCTTCATTGTCAATCCAACATCCATCAGTACCTGATCCGCCGCAACCACTTGCGTAGACTCTTGCACCACCTTCCGCAACACTGATATGTGGAATACGTCATGCTGACCACTATGTTCTGTAGAAAGCTTCAACCGATAGGCGGATTCACCCATGCACTCCAAAATCTGAAATAGTCTAAGGTATCTTGGACTCAGCTTTTTCAAGCGTCAAATCCTTGATACGCCTTTAAACGATTTGATCTTCAAGTAAACTCAATCACCTACCGCGAACTCGACTTTTCTATGCTTGGCGTTATAGTAGTTAGCCCGTCTATCCTGAGTGATCAACAACTGCTCCCAGATTGTTCGAACAATCGAAGTCATATCATCGGCTTCCTTCTGCTTAAACAGATTGATTCGCCCGTCACCAGCCATGACAACGGTGTACAACACTTTCCCTCATAAAAGGCCTCGAAAGGCGCCATTTGGATGCTTACCTGGTGGCTATTATTGTAAGCAAACTCAATCATAAACAAGTGATCCTCCCACCTCTTCCCAAAATCTAGGGCACACATGCGAAGCATGTCTTCCATCATCCTATTTACCCTCTCGATCCGACCATCCATTTGCGGATGAAAGGTCGTACTGAACTTCACCTTGTTACCCAAGAGTTGATGTATTATCCTCCAGTCGCTAGATGTGAAGCGCCCATCACGGTCACTTACGATGTTATGGGGCACACCGTGCAATCATACAATATTATCCACGTAAAGCTTTGCCAGCTTTTTCTCTGATACCAAATTTTAACACCCCTATCAGTCATATAGTATATAACAGAAGGTCCGTCCGGGGCCCGACGCCATATATACAAATAATTAATGAAGTTACTTATTGAGACCATAATCTGCAAACGTTTAACCTAACTCAGAAAGCATTCTAGCAGAAATTAATTAAATATTTATAAGAACCCAACCATTTGAAAGTCCACACTGTAGTACCCCCCCCCCCCAACCATTTGCCCGAGTCGGGCCGGAGGGGTACTATTGGGCCAAGACTTCCACCCAGTACTTTTAGGGTAAACAATCGACCCTATCCAAGCACTAGATAGCCGCTTTGCTCAGCTCGAATCATAATATACACAACCCATCAAAGTATAGCGGAAGCATTAACAGGAAACCATTGCAGATTTATATATTACATATCAAAATCACAGCGGTTCTAGGGCCGAAGCCTAAGTACTTATATAAGCCCGTGGGCTATACATGTGCTACATATAATCCTCATATACTCTCTCTCTACGCTGCTCGGCGGAACTCACGTCTCTAAACTCTGGAGACGGCGGGGGTGAATCTGCTCGAGCAGACCTAGCTGCTGGCGTAATCTCCTACGGCAGCGGGTCACTATGGTGCTCCACCTCCTGTGAATGGTTAATCAAATAACCGTTAGTCACAGTGCTAAGTGGAAACAAATCTCCTCCCCGTATCCACATCCTGGGGACGAGCACGCACCCACCCAATAAAGTTAAATAGCCGAAGCAAGAGAGTGTTAGCACAACATTTCATATATGAAAAACTAGGTGCAATTATAAAAGAGTGCAGTATAACCGGTAAAATCAGCAATAGTATAAATCGGTTATAACAAGGCTCTACTAGCTCATCAGCACATCAGGTTTTAAATACTGAAAACTATCGCAGGAATTCACAGCCGCGCACACACCGCAGGCATTCAAAGCCACACACACATCGCAAGTGTTCAAAGCCGCGCACACACCGCATGTATTCAAAGCCGCGCACACACCGCAGGTATTCAAAGCCGCGCACACAACCCTATGTCGACATAGTTTGGACCGCTTTTGTTCCAACAGGGTTGCAAGCCCTGCAGGCCTCACCGATGTGTTTGTTGGTGACAGTGGCTAGTCCTGCCACTCCTGGGGGTGATCGTACTGCACCACCCCAGGCCCTAACGTACAACCATGTGCACTCTTGCATGTGAGCGACATCCGGCGAATCATTTTGGCCGACAAGCGGAGGAAATCCGATGGGTAATATAACGGCCGGTCACCCGTGGTACTCATCTCCCTGTCGCCTTGAGTCGTCAACCTACTCGCACCGGTACGAACGGTCTGTGGAAGGGACTGACCCTCCACTATTTCATCGCAAGTAATTTAAAATCAATCAAACAAAAGGCAAACAATATAACATCGGGTCTACGTCGGCCTGCCCTACTAGGCTTATACTTCGGGCGTCGACACTCAGCTCTACTTTCGACAAGGAGCGTGGGAGCGCTTTATTTGGGGCTAGACCTGAAGGACTACTTAAACTCCAGTTATTCCCAACTAAGGCTCAACCTTAACAATGACTGCTCGTCAGAGCAGGACTCGGGAATATAAAAGTAAATTGCTATAAGGTCAAGTACGGTGATTATGCTGCTTATTTAAAGTGCTGGAATGAAATGTGACCAGTACGAGACTGGAGTAGTACTGAGAAGAAAGTACTGAAATAAGCTTGACCAGTACAAAACTGGAGTAGTACTGAATTGAAAGTACTGAACTGAAAAGAATAAACGAACGGACCAGTGTAAGACTGGAATAATCATAAAGAAAATGTTTAGTAGCCCAATCACTCCATTTATGAGGCTTCAGTTCCATCTCCATTCTCAGGAGAGATTTTTCAGTTCAATCTCCATCCAGGAGGCACATTCAGTTCCATCTCCATTCTCAAGAGAGATTCAGTTCCATCTCCATTCTCAGGAGAGATTCAGTTCCTTCTCGGTTTTTTAAAGGATTCCTTGGGTTACATCCATTTTTAAGGTCCAATTAATTTGGTTGCGCCACATTAATTACGGCTTAATCAGATCGGGGCTTATCAGGAGTTACACCCTCATTATTTATCAAGAATAATTTGCAACTCACTATTCGTACTCTCACTTCCGAGCGTGCCCAAATCACCCGAGAGTCGAGGCGCTCGAAGGTTTCAGGAAATCTCGAAACACCAGGAGCTTGGTCACTTGCCTCAGCCACTCTCGTCGATAAGTCAATTTGAATTTATTATTCAAATTAGAAAGAATGGTCGCGCGCTCCAATTTTCACTTTCGAGGAAAATGAACGTAATAAATACCGAGTGCGATCCTAGGTTTTCATAAATTGGGAAAAATATCAAAACTTATCCCCATGATCCCAAATTTTGCGACAACCCTTGGAAGGGTCTACAATGAGTCTAGAAAAAGTTTCATAATTTTTCGAAGAGTTTTGGCCCCTTAATTTGGCCAAATAATTTTCTTTTGGGCTTTTACAAATATCAAATCAACTCCAAATATTCTCAAACTTTTTGTGGAGGAAGCCCTAAACAAGGGAAACATTTTTCATGTTCAACAATGTTTCCATAGGAGCCTATTTTAGTCTCTTAAAAATCAAACCCATTATTAATTATAATATTTATAATATTTATTATAAATATTAATATATATATATATATATATATATATATATATATATATATATATATATATATATATAGATAATGAGATCACTGTAGATCATCTCCCCCCGCTACTGTACATTTCCGCGCCCTTACAGTGCTTCTCCGCCGCCGGCCGGCCAGCGGCCGGCCGTGGCTCCGCCGCCGGCCAACCCGCCGGTGGTGGGTGCTCCCTCCGGCGGTGGTCTGGCGGCCCGCCGCCGCCGGGCATCGCCAGAGCATTTTTTTAAAAAAAATGAACGGGAGAGGAGGGGGTGGTGGCGGCGGCGCTCCAGCGGCCGGGAGCGCCATGCAAGACGTCCAAAATGGAGAAGAGGGAGGGAGAAGGCTTCCAACTATGCTTGATGGGCTCGGGATGGGCCGGCTTGCTCGACCATGGCTCAAGGTGGTGGAGGAGGTGAGGAGTTTCTCAAGTTGGCTTTTTCTGGCCACTAGAACTCCGGCAGAGGGGGAGAGAAGGGGGAGCAGGGGGACGGATCTGCTCAGAGAGGTTTGGGGGAAGGAGAGGGGGGTGGGGTCCTTTTATAGGGAGGGGGAGGGGGAGCTTCCTCCCTTTGGGCAAGATGGGATTAATTCCTCCTTATGGAGGGATTAAATCCCCACCATCCAGCTGACCAAGGATAGCTGGAGGCCCTCTCCACTTTTCCCCATGTGGGGAAAAAGGAAAGGAGCCCTTATGGGCTTTGGCCTTTAGGTGGGATAGAGAGAGAGAGGGAGAGAGAAGAAATGGGTGGGCCTCCACTTGTAGTGGGATGGGGGCTTGCTGGTTGGGGGCCCAAGGAGAGTGAGGGGAAGTATGGGCCATCCTCCTTTGGAGAGGAGGTGAGCCCCTCATTTGGAGAAAAATCCAAAAAGTGGATTTTTAGGAGGGTTTGACCAAGTCAACCCTAGGGTGGGTCCCCCTTGCTGGTCAAAGTCAAAGTGGGTCCAAGTCATCTGGGTCGGGTCAAAGTTCGGGTGTCGTGTCACAATTGGTGTGCGCACGCTTTTCAGTGCACAACTATGCTTGATTTGACCACGGGTTGACCAATTGTCATCGAAATTGACTGGGACGACTTCGGTTGACTTTGTATTGACCACACAAGTCCAACGCCACTGACTGGGGTTGAATCGGAGTCCGTTTGGTGAATGTCCAAAATTTGCGCGTCGTAATGCGCTAAAATGGTCAAAGTATCCAATTTTGTCGTACAATCTCGGATTGTGACATGACGAGCTCCGATGTGCTCATATTGACTATATAAGACCACAGGAACTGACAGAACTCGATTCGTAGTTCTCTAGCTTGATTTCCCGCCTAGGGTTATTTCCCACCGGATCGTGGGTAGGGTTCAGGCCACTTTTATTGGGCCCACTAGGGTTCTGGTGGCCCAATAAAAGTCGGGATGTTATAAACTAATAAAAATAAAAGGATTTTTGTCCCCAAAAAATTGTTTAAAGTAGGGGGAGAAAAGTAACATACCTGGGGAAAGAGTTCTGGGTGCTTTTCTCGGAGGAGTGCTTCAGGTTCCCACGTGAACTCCTCTCGTCCACAGTTTGACCATAGCACCTTAACCATCAGAATAGTTTTGTTCCATAGTGTCTTGACCTTGTAATCTACTACTCTGACGGGTTCAAGCCGGACGGATCTATCTGACTGTAGTTGCACCGGAGGGGTAGGAAGGTACTGCTCTGGTTGCCGGAGGACTCGTCTCAAGGAAGAGACATGAAACACATCGTGCAGATTCCCCAACTCTGGGGGTAAGACTAAACGATATGCGACGGGGCCAACCCGCTCTATCACCGGATAGGGGCCAAAGAAGCAAGGATCTAACTTTTTCTGCTTTCTCAACCGGGAGACACCATTCATGGGATTTATTTTTAGGAACACCATTTCCCCCATGCTGAACTCCACCGGTCGGTGTCGTGCATCATAGTACTTAGATTGTCGGCTCTGCGCTTCCCGCATTCGCTCCTGAATCAGTCGTATCGCTGCCATAGTGTCATCGATATAAGCCACTCCCAAGGCTTTCAGGTCTTCTTCCTGAGCCCAAGTCAATGGGGTTCGGCAACGCCTTCCATACAATGCCTCGTACGGAGCCATCTTAATACTAGCTTGGTAGCTGTTATTGTATGAAAATTCGACTAACGGCAACAGCTGCTCCCACGGCTCATTGTGCTCCAATATGCACAGTCGAAGAAGATCCTCCATCATCCGGTTCGTCCTCTCCGTCTGTCCGTCTGTCTGCGGGTGGAAGGCGGTGCTGAAGGCCAATTTGGTTCCCAAATACGCCTGCACTAGCCTCCACTCCTTAGATGTGAAGCGCCCGTCACGATCTAACATGATGGACTTTGGTACTCCGTGAAATCGTACCACTTGCTCTAGGAACATCCTGGCCAGGATATCTACCATGTCACCCTGTTGATTTGGAATGAAACATGCTACCTTGGTGAGTCGATCAACAACCACCCAAATTAAGTCATTCCCAGCGCGGGATCGAGGCAGGCCGTGGACGAAGTCCATGGAGATGTCTTCGAACTTCCACTTTGGTATCGGCAGGGGCTGTAATAGGCCTCCTGGACTGCGACATTCGGCTTTGACCTTCTGACAGGTCTGACACCGGGCCACGAATTTGGTGACATCTCTTTTCATTCCAGGCCAGTAAATGGTCTTGCGCAAGTCCACGTACATCTTAACTACGCCAGGGTGAATTGAGTACCTGGACTGATGGGCCTCTTGCAGAATTTTCTCACGAATCCCTCCGGTAGCGGGAACGAATATGCGATGTTTAAATTGCAGAATACCGTCATGCAGTTTATAATCCTCATGTGCCCCTCCTTGCAGAGATCGGATGATTGGCATCACCTCTGGGTCGATCTTCTGGGCTTATCGTATCCGGTCCAGGATGTCGCATTGGATCTCCATCCAATACAGCTGAGAATAGTACTCTTCCGGTTCTCTTCGGGCAACCAGGGTAATCTCCAAGTCTATCAAAGACTGGAAAAGTTCCTTAGGGATCTGCTCCATCCAACTCCCAGCTATCGCAGGCTGGTGGCTCAAAGCATCAATGACTCTGTTAGCCTTCCTGGGGTGATATTGGAGAGCGAAGTCGTAATCGCATAAGAATTCTAGCCATCGGTGCTGCTGGAGATTCAGCTCTTTCTGCGTGAAGATGTACTTGAGGCTCTTGTGGTCGGAGAAGATCTCACATCTTACTCTGTACAGATAATGCCTCCAGATTTTGAGGGCGAATACGACGACACCCAACTCTAAATCGTGCGCAGCATAGTTTAATTAATGCGGCTTTAATTGCTGCGAAGCGTAGGACACTACCTTGCCATGTTGCATTAGGACTGCTCCCAATCCTTTCAGTGAGGCATCAGTGTAGATTTGGAATCCCTCAGTCCCTGTGGGGATCGTAAGGATTGGCGCGGAAGCCAGCCGCTTCTTCAGTTCGATGAATGCAGCCTCGCACTCCGACGTCCATCGGAATGTGACGTCCTTCTTGGTGAGAACAGTTAGGGGTAGGGCAATCTTGGAAAAACCCTCTACAAACTTCCTGTAGTATCCGGCAAGACCGAGGAAACTCCGGATATCCGCAGCCGTCCTGAGTGGCGACCAATTTTGTACTGCCTGGATCTTGGTTTGGTCTACGACCACTCCTACCTTATTTATCGTGTGGCCCAAGAATCCAACTTATTCTAGCCAAAATTCGCACTTACTGAATTTGGCGAAGAGAGAGTGCTCCTGGAGTTTTAATAACACCATCTGCAGGTGTCGAGTATGGTCCGTTTTGGTCTTCGAGTAGATTAGGATGTCGTCTATGAAGACGATAACAAAGTGATCTAAGAAGGGGTCGAAGACTCTATTCATCAGGGCCATGAAGGCAGAGGGTGCATTGGTGAGCTCGAAGGGCATCACTAGGAACTCGTAAAGACCGTAACGGGAGCTGAAGGCAGTCTTGGGGATATCTTCTTCTCGGATTTGAAGCTGGTAATAGCCGGACCTCAGGTCCATCTTGGAGAATACTGAAGCACCTTGCAACTGATCGAACAGTTCGTCGATCCTAGGAAGGGTGTACGTGTTGCGTATGGTAAGCTTATTCAGTTCCCTGTAGTCGATGCATAGACACAGAGTCCCTTCTTTCTTCTTGACGAAAAGTACCGGGGCTCCCCAGGGCGAGGTACTAGGGTGGACGAATCCAGCATCTATTAGTTCCTGGAGCTGGATATTTAGTTCAGTCAGCTCCCTTGGGGCCATCCGGTAGGGGGCTCGCGATACTGGTCGTGCTCTGGACACAAGCTCGATCTGAAAGTCGACCTATCGCTGTGGTGGCAATCCCGGGAGGGACTCAGGGAAGATAACTAGAAAGTCGCGGTCTACTGGGACCTTGGCGAGCACCTGGGTTTTGTCTTCCATCTCAAAATAAACAAGGAAAACTTCGTCCTTCTGTAGGACGAATTTCACCATTTGCGTAGAAGTCCAAGATAATGCGCGAGACAGAGGGCACCTGTCAACGCGACGCTCTGGCCATTTGGATTTTGTAGCCGGACTTCTCGCGTGGAACAGTTTATCTGGGCTTGGTACTCTGCCGGCCAGTCCATCCCCAGAATGATGTCAAATCCAGTTATTGCTATAATGGTTGCGTAGATTTCAAATTCTACCTCTCCCAGCATAGTCTGGAAGGAACACTTTTCAGTAGATGTCATATCCGACCCGTCTGGTAAACGGATTCGTATATACAGTCCAGTTGAACGGATAACATTCCCTTTCATTGCGATGAATTTGTGGGAGACGAAAGAATAGGTCGCTGCTGTGTCGAAAAGTGTTTTGGCAGGGTGTCCTTCTACCAACAAGATTCCTGATGACATGGGAATATATATATAAATATAAATCATCCAACTAATATACATATATACATATATATGAAATATACAGTATCAGTGGAAGATTCGATATCTCTTATCACCTAAGATATATAACTATGACTACGTCATGGGCCGGTCCGTGCTGCAGGTCGAGTGCGTTGGCCTCCTGGGGCGCTGCTCGCCCCTGCTGGCCTCTCCTGCTAGATCTGCCTCTGTGGCCTCTCTGACCATGTCCTTGTGCCGGCTGCCCACCCTGAACTGCTCCTAATCCGGGTCTCCCCGTTGCCTGAGGGCAAAAGTCCCTCATATTTCCTGGCTGCTGACACATGAAGCAGTTCCCTGCGAAGGGAACATCTCGTCGGGCCACTAGTGGGGGCTGTGGAGCTGGAGCTGGTCTAACGTCTAGCTGTACAGCTGGGGGTGCTGAGGGTACTGGTGGGCGCCTATAAGGTTGCCTGCGTCGTCGCTGCCTATGCTCTCTGTCCTGTATGTGGGGAGCAATACCTCCATCTTGCCTCTGGTCTCGAGGGAGCTCTACCTGACCTCTACGCCGCTGAGCCACTGTCTACTGGTCAAACTCTAAAGCTGCCGCATGGGTGGCTATAGTTTGAAAGGTGGCCTGAGAGAGCATAATCAGGGCCTGCCTTAGGTCGTCTCGTAGTCCTCGGTATAATCTAGAAGCTCTATCCCTGTCGGAGGCAGCCAGGTTCCCGGCGAAGCGTGCTAGGTGTATGAACTCTCTCTCATATTCTGCCACAGTGCGGTTGCCCTGTCGGATGAGCAGGAACCTATCTTGCAGTGCGACTCGGTCTGCATCTATGATGAAAAACTCTAGTAGAGCCATGGACAACTCCCCCCAAAGGATCGTGCTCATCGGCCGACCTCAAAAGGTAGAGCGACTAGCCGCTCTCCACCAGTCCCTCGCATATCCCTCCAAGAGGGTCACCACCAAAGAGACTGCTGCCATAGCTGGGCACATCATCCCTACTAACAGCTCCTCCACTCGCTCCACCCACTCCTCTACCTAAATGGCCGTCTCTGTACCCCTGAAAGGGGGGAGGCCTCAGTCCTCGGAAAGTCGTCAGCAGATCGGTGGGTGCAGTCATCTCCTGCGGTGGCTGTGCTAGGGCATCTCAAAAAGTCGTTAGTATAGCCGTCAGTGTCTGCCCTATATCTGTCTCGGTAAATGGTACGGTCGCGGGAGCAACCGGGTCTGGTGGTGGGGTAGCTGGAACGTATCCTCTGGACAAGGATCCCCTTTTACTGTACTCCGGTATCTGGAGAAGTAATAGGAAAGAGTGTCAGTATTTTGCAAAAGTAATGGAAATTTGCAAAAGCGACAACCCAAGTGGAAAGAACGGTGTATGGGCATACTATCGTACAGTCTAGAATCCCTAAGCCTCTACACTAGGGTCCACCACGCTTTCGCTACAAGGTTCATCCCGAACCCAGAACGAAGCAAGGGACGAAGGGATCCTGAGACTGCTCCACAAGGAGGAATCGTGATGGCTCTGATACGTTTGTAGTACCCCCCCAACCTTTTGCCCGGGTCGGGCCGGATGGGTACTATTGGGCCAAGACGTCCACCCAGTGCTTTTAGGGGAAACAATCCAACCTATCCAAGCACTAGATGGCCACCTTGCTCAGCTCGAATCATAACATACACAACACATCAAAGTATAGCGGAAGCATTAACATGAAACCATTGCAGATTTATATATCACATATCAAAATCACAGCGGTTCTAGGCCCCGCCCAACTTTTTCCCGGGTCGGCCAGAGGGGTACTACTTGGAGCCCAAGACATCCACCCAGTGCACTTAGGGGAAATGATCCACCATATCTAAGCCCTAGATGGTCTCCTTGGTCGGCTCGAATCATAACATTCACAACCCATCAGAATATAGCGGAAGCATTAACATCAAACCGTTGCAGATTTATATAACAAATCATAATAATACAGAGGTTCTAGGACCGAATCCTAAGTGTTTAAATAAGCTTGTGGGCTGTACATGTGCTATATATAATCCTCATATACTCACTCTCTATGCTGCTCGGCGGAACTCACGTCTCTAAACTCTGGGGACGGCCGGGGTGCATCTGCTCGAGCAGACCTAGCTGCTGGCGTAATCTCCTGCGGCAGCGGGTCACTACGGTGCTCCACCTCCTGTGAATGGTTAATCAAATAACCGTTAGTCACAGAGCTAAGCAAAAACAAATCTCCTCACCGGATCCACATCCTGGGGACGAGCACGCACCCACCCAACAAAGTTAAATAGCCGAAGCAAGAGAGGGTTAGCACAACATTTCATATATGAACAACTAGGAGCAATTATAAAAGAGTGCAGTATATCCGGTAAAAGCAGCAATAGTATAAATCAGTTATAACAAGACTCTACTAGCTCATTAGTACATCAGGTTTCAAATCCTGAAAACTATCGCAGGCATTCACAGCCGCGCACACACCGCAGGCATTCAAAGCCGCGCACACACCGCAGGAATTCGAAGCCACGCACACACCGCAGGCATTCAAAGCCGCACACACGCCGCAGGAATTCAAAGCCGCGCACACAACTCTATGTCGACATAGTTTGGACCGCTTTTGTTCCAGCAGGGTTGCGAGCCCTGCGGGCCTCACCGATGTGGCCGTCGGTGATAGTGGCCAGTCCTGCCACTTCTGGGGGTTATCGTATCGCACAACCCCAGGCCCTAACGTATAACCATGTGTACTCTTGGATGTGAGCGACATTCGACGAATCATTTTGGACGACCAGCAGAGGAAACCGACGGGGAATATAACGGTCGGTCACCCGTGGTACTCATCTCCCTGTCACCTTGACTCGTCAACCTTCTCGCACCTGTACGAACGGTCTGCGGAAGGGACTGACCCGCCACTATTTTACTGCAAGCAATTTACAATCAATCAAACACAATGCAAACAATATAACATTGGGTCTACGTCGGCATGCCCTACTAGGCTTATACTTCGGGCATCGACACTCAGCTCTACTTTTGACAAGGAGCGTGGGAGCGCTTTATTTAGGGCTAGACCTGGAGGACTACTTCAACTCCAGTTATTCCCAACTAAGGCTCAACCTTAACAATGACTGCTCGTCAGAGCAGGACCCGGGAATATAAAAGTAAATTGCTATACGGTCAAGTGCGGTGATTATGCTGCTTATTTAAAGTGCTGAAATGAAATGTGACCAGTACGAGACTGGAGTAGTACAGAGAAGAAAGTACTGATATAAGCTTGACCAGTATGAAACTGGAGTGGTACTGAATTGAAAGTACTGAACTGAAAAGAATAAAGGAAGTGGACCAGTGTAAGACTGGAATAATTATAAAGAAAATGGTTAGTAGTCCTATCACTCTATTTAGGAGGCTTCAGTTCCATCTCCGTTCTCAGGAGAGATTTTTCAGTTCCATCTCCATCCAGGAGGCACATTCAGTTCCATCTCCGTTCTCAGGAGAGATTCAGTTCCATCTCCATTCTAGGGAGAGATTCAGTTCCATCTTAGTTTTTTAAAGGCTTCCTTGGGTTTCATCCATTTTTAAGATCCAATTAATTTGGTTGCGCCACATTAATTATGGCTTAATCAGATCGGGGCTTATCAGGAGTTACACCCTCATTATTTATCAAGAATAATTTACAACTCACTATTTGTACTCTCACTTCCGAGTGTGCCCAAATTACCCGAGAGTCGAGGCGCTCGACGGTTTCATGAAATCTCGAAACACCCGGAGCTTGGTCACTCGCCTTAGCCAGTCTCGTCGAAAAGACAATTTGAATTTATTATTCGAATTAGAGAGAATGGTCGCGCGCTCTAATTTTCACTTTCGAGGAAAATGAGCGTAATAAATAACGAGTGCGATCCTAGGTTTCCATAAATTGGGAAAAATATCAAAACTTATCCCCATGATCCCAAATTTTGCGACAACTCTTTGAAGGGTCTAAAATGAGCCTAGAAAAAGTTTCATAATTTTTCGAAGAGTTTTGGCCCTTTAATTTGGCCAAATAATTTTCTTTTGGGCTTTTAAAAATATTAAATGAACTCCATATATTCTCAAATTTTTTGTGGAGGAAGCCCTCAACAAGGAAAACATTTTTCATGTTCAACACGTTTTCCGTAGGAGCCTATTTTAGTATCTTAAAAATCAAACCCATTATTAATTATAATATTTATAATATTTATTATAAATATTATAATAATATATAATATATTATTTATATATATTTATAATGAGATCACTGTAGATCTCCCCCCGCTGCTGTACATTTCCACGCCCTTACGGGGCTTCTCCGCCGCCGGCCAGCCAGCGGCCGGCCATGGCTCCGGCGTCGTCCAACCCGCCAGTGGTGGGCGCTCCCTCCGGCGATGGTCCGGCGGCCGGCCTCCGCCGGCCATCGCCGGAGCATTTTTTTTAAAAAAAATGAACGGGAGAGGAGGGGGTGGCGGCGGCGTTCCCGCCGTCGGGAGTGCCATGCAAGACGTCCAAAATGGATAACAGGGAGGGATAAGGCTTCCACTTGTGCTTGATGGGCTCGGGAGGGGCCTGCTTACTCGGCCATGGCTCAAGGTGGTGGAGGAGGGGAGGAGCTTCTCGTGTTGGATTTTTCCGACCACCAGAACTCCGACAGAGGGGGAGAGAAGGGGGAGCTGGGGGAGGGAGCTGCTCTGAGAGGTTTGGGGGAATTAGAGGGGGTGGGGTCCTTTTATAGGGAGGGGGAGCTTCCTTCCTTTGGGCAAGGTGGGATTAATCCCTCCTTATGGAGGGATTAAATCCCCACCCTCTAGCTGTACAAGGAAAGCTGGAGGCCCTCTCCTCTTTTCCCCATGTGGGGAAAAAAAGGAAAGCAGCCCTTATGGGCTTGGGCCTTTAGGTGAGAAAGAGAGAGAGAGAGAGGGAGACAGAAGAAATGGGTGGGCCTCCACTTGTAGTGGGATGGGGGATTGCTGGTTGGGGGCCCAAGGAGAGTGAGGAGAAGTATGGGCCATCCTCCTTTGGAGAGGAGGTGAGCCCCTCATTTGGAGAAAAATCCAAAAAGTGGATTTTTAGGAGGGTTTGACCAAGTCAACCCTAGGGTGGGTCCCCCTTGCTGGTCAAAGTCAAAGTGGGTCCAAGTCGTCAGGGTCGGGTCAAAATTCGGGTGTCGTGTCACAATTGGTGTGCACACGCTTTTCGGTGCACGACTATGCTTGATTTGACCACAAGTTGACCAATTGTCGTCGAAATTGACTGGGTCGACTTCCGTTGACTTCATATTGACCACACGAGTCCAACGCCACTAACTGGGTTGAATCGGAGTCTGTTTGGCGAATGTCCAAAATTTGCGCGTCGTAGTGCGCTAAAATGGTCAAAGTATCCAATTTTGTCGTACAATCTCGGATTGTGACATGACGAGCTCCGATGTGCTCATATTGACTATATAAGGCTACAGGAACTGACAGAACTCGATTCGGAGTTCTCTAGCTCGATTTCCCGCCTAGGGTTATTTCCCACCGGGTCATGGGTAGGGTTCGGGCCACTTTTATTGGGCCCACTAGGGTTCTGGTGGCCCAATAAAAGTCGGGATGTTACACACACAACTAGATAGAAATGAAAGTACAATAAATAAATGTTACGGCCTTAAGGCCTTACAAGGTTTTTCTCAAATAATATTGTCTTACATAGATCGGCACGCAGACTAGCCACACATGAACAAAAAAAGAAACGGATAATTCACTTTGGCCTTCAAGGGCCGGCTTAGCAATCCTGGGCTCCAGCCTGGTATTTCCAGCTTGGCTCAGCTGCACCTGCATGACACATTCTACCATAACGGTGGCAAACATAGCAACATTGAGCTTTAGCTGACCAAATTATAATGTCCCCACCCCTCACTCGAGGTGGCAGTGCTCCTTCCCTGCAGACATTAGCATATATAGACACTGACAATCAAAATGTGCAAAATAAGCATCATTCGCCATAGAAGTTGGCATGGCCGTCCAATGCCCCGTTCTCTTAGGGCACATTCTCGGTGTACAGGACCTCCAAGGGTCACACCTCCATTCTCTGTGAAGGTCAGCAACGCTTGAGCATTCTAGTCTTTCAAGGCCAAAGCCAAAGACAACGCCCCTATAGCTACGACAAAGTCATGGTGATTGACACTTTGACTCACTCCAAGACGATCGACATAGGGTTGGGTACAGTTCAGCTATTTCTCGCTGCTCAAATCGTCGGGCGCAATAAGCTATGACGCGGGTCAGCATCCCCTTTCCCATCCATACAATACATAACCCTGTTATGATCCAAAGCTAACACTCACGGCTGCCTAAGCTGGGCCACACATGCTCTCAGCTCCACATATTGACCCCCTGGTTTTCGAGAGAACTCACCAAATAATGGCCTCCAGGTCTCCACAAGACAGGCCTTACAAACCAATGGCCCTCAGGTCTCCATGAGACAGACCATACAAACAATACATTGCTCACTGGGAGCTACCACTAGCAGTAGCGCTACCGCTGCGCAGTAGGGGACAGACTGTTGATTCTTCCCCTTAACTAGGTGTTTTCCTGGAGGTCATCTCCCAGTACTCTCTTTACAGCAAACTGCGCAACCTGCGACTCGGAAATCTACGCGATTACTACAGAGTCTTCTCCGGCATTCGTAACATACAAACATCACCAATCCAGACCAACCTGTCCGAGTGGGCTTCACACATCATGCCTATTTCGTACTTCGATTACGGATCCAAATGCAACACTGACGGGGATATACGAATCTACCCATCGGGAGAACCACTTACACGTGTTCGTGGAGCGTCTACCCTCAAATGCCCAAAAGAAGGACTTCACATGTCTAAGAAAGAGGAGTGTTACCCTAGAAGTCTGTTTCGACGCCATAAGAGAGATTCAAGTCGGATGGAAACGATCGCTACGACTTTGCCTCCCTAGATCCAAACTCGTCCTGCGAATCTAATCCATAAATCCCCAATGACGGCGAGATCTCCTTCGACCAAACCTCCCTCTTCCTGCTTCAGCCGCCAAACACAAAATTTTCAAAGGAATGAAGTGAAAATGACACTCCCAAGGCTTTAAATCGAGCTACCGTCGCGCGGTAACTAGCTACCTCCGCGTGACACCTCAATCGATGCCTCAATTTGCATGCCCACCACCCAAGATCTCCAATCATTGCTCGATACGTGTCCATGCCGTTACAACTGATTATCATAGTGCGATAGATTACTACCGCCACGCGGTATCTAGCGTCAGTTACGAAATGACCTCTATCACTACCTCCACACGATAACTGCTACTGCCATGCGGTAACAACCCGGGAGCTTTACCAATTAAATGGACCACGCTAATGCCAGCGGTATCTCTACCGCTGGGCGGTAACTTCCCGAAAGCTCTGCCACCCTTCTTACGGTATTATCGTCGGTGATAGCAACCTACCGTCGGGCGGTATCTCCTCGAAATCAATTTCCTACTTTAGTAACTTGGGGCGTTATATAAGGTATGTTATTGATGCTCAGCTTGTCCAACTTAAATTCTTCACCTGCAGATCTAAAGGAGATAGACAGCTCACTATGAATCATAAAAGGCTCATCAAATACTACATTGACAGACTCTTCTATAACTTGATTCTTCAAGTTATAGACTCTATAGGTTTTGTTGTCGTTGTTATACCCAAAAAAAATTCACTCATAGGATTTGACAACAAACTTTATCAAGTAGGACTTCCCATTATTAAGCACAAAATATTTGCTTCCAAATATCCCGAAGTTGGTAATATTCAGGAAATGATAAGCAGTTTTCATTGTCTCAACCCAGAAGTATTCTGGGAGAGAAGTGATACCGAGCAATGTTCTTCTAGCCTTTATGAGAGTCCTATTTTTCCTCTCAGCTATCCCATTTTGCTGGGGTGTTCTTGCAGAAGAAAACTCTTGAAATATACCTTGCTCTTAACAGAACCTTGTCATGCTTTCATATTAAAATTCCGTGTCATGGTCACTTCTGATTTTGACCACATAACAGTCCTCATCCTGAATTTTCTTAATAAAGGTCATAAAGATGTCAATGGTTTCAAACTTTTTCTTAAGAAAATTTGGAATAATCATCAACTATCACAAGAGTGTAGACTTTCATACCTAGACTGTGAACTGACATATGACCAAATAAGTCCATATGCAGTAGGTATAAATACCTCTCGGAATCCTTAGCCCCAATGCTCTTAAAGGAGGCCATTGTTTATTTACCCTTTTGGCATGCAGAGAAAATGCCCTCTTTGATGCATTTCAGATTGGGTCAATTACTAACTAGCTCTTCACTGAAGAGCTTGCAGATTGCCTTGTAATTCAAGTGTGCAAGCCTCTTGTGTTGTTGCACACAATAAATGACATTCTCATTTGCAACAAGACACACTGGAGAGTCTGTACTTATACATAGGAAATTTAAACAGTAAATATTTCCACTCCCAGTACTTGTCAAAATGATCTCTTGGTAACTTGACCTTTTGATCATACACTTATTCTTGTGGAAGACAATGACATAGACAATAACACATAATTGGCTTATGCTAATCAGATTGTGTTGCAATCCTTCTACATAAGCTACTTTTGTAATGGAGACTATGACATTGGTAATTATACCATAGCCTTTTATAACTCCTCTATCTGAACCACCAAAGATGACTTTAGGTCCATTCCTCACTGGAGTATAATCCTTTAGATGACACCTTGTTCCAGTCATATATCTGGAACACCCACTGTCCATGTATCATATTGGCATTTGATGGGTTCTTGGACTACCCTGCAATCACAGATTAATTTACCTTAGGAACCCAAAAAGGTTTGGGTCCTTGGTTCATGTTAGCTTGAGAATAACTATGTCTACTTGCAGTAGCCCTGACAAGACGACTCAATCTTTCACTTGACACACTTGGGTTGTGTCAACAATCTATGACAAAGTGACCCACCTTGCCACAGTACCAACACTCATAGATTTTGCATCTCCTCTTCTGAACAACCTTTGAGGTATGTAAGCCATCATTTTTTATCTGTTCAGATAGGAGAGCAGCAACATTCTTCCTATTTCTTTCAATAAGAATTTGACTGAAAGTAAGTCTACCAGTAGGTACACTTGGATTATTTCTGATTTACACCAACACATATCTTCTTTGCAGCTGACATGATGTTCATGGCATCAGAAATAGTCAAGTGTGATTTACTAACTGTCTTCCTCACAGTCTTACTCTTTGCAGGAGGAACTTGGGGGTTGGTCATTGTCTTGTCCTTAAGAGTGGGTGTTGGAGCACCAAACACAAATAGTCTATGGTGGGCCATTTGAATTTCCTCATGAGGAGCCTTTAGTACACTCAATCCCATACCCTTTCTTCTTCTATTGGGAGCAGCATCCAAGCTCTTGGAGGATGAATTTCCATTCTTGTAGTGACCATACATACTGCATGATCATACCTATTAAAAGAGAGAATAACCTTCTGAAAGGTGGTCTTAGGCACAACTAGAGCCTTGCTCCAGTTGGAATGGGTAGCTCTAGTGTTTCACATGATCCCCAATCCCCTCTTATTATTTTGAGAGGTGAAGGAGTCAATTAGTGGCAGTACTGTCTTGAGCTTAGAAAACTTAGCCACTAGCATCCTCTCTTTGAAGAGCTTCTCTTCAATATCCTTGATGATCTTATTCTTCTGGCTAATGGTCCCTATTTGGATGATTGAGATTGTCTTCAGCTGACTGACTTTCCTCCTCATCTGAGCTAGCAAAAAAGCTGACTTAGATTGCAGGGAAGTAGCTTGCTGAAGAGATGCAATCTCCTCAGCTTTTATTTTGACATGCTTCTTGCTCTTCTTCAGAGCTTCCAGGATAACACAATACTTGTCAATCAATTGATTGACATCATCATCAGATTCTGATCCATCATCCCCGCTGGATGAAGTGGATGCCTCAGAGTCTGTGCAGGTCTCATAGATAGAAGGAGAGTTGGGGAGAGAGTGTACCTTATCAAGAATAGAGTTGTCCTGATTATCTTCAGTTAAGGCCATGAGGCTAAACTCATCACCATCTTTAAAATCACTGTCAATAGAGGACAGTGGTGTTCTTATGCCACTTATAACAGTAGGATAATCAGCCTCCTCTTTAATATAAATGAGACCATTATATGCCTCTTCTTCTTCTTCTGATTCTGATGACTCGCATCACTATCTGACAAGCTGATTTTCTTCTTGGCCAAGAAGCTCTTTTTAGCCTTCTTGTCCTTGTAATGCTTCTTGTCATCAAATTTCTTATTTTCCTTCCTCTTGACTTGACATGCATCAATGACATATCTAGATCTTTCCCCAGAGGGGTCTTTTCTGGACTCTCCAAGCTGGTATATGGCTTTCTTGATCTAGAGCTAGAAGATCCCTTGTTCTTCTACTATCTTCTCCAGCTCTACATTTTCTTGAACTGTTTGTAGACTCTGCAGCTTTCCTTGGTGGAGAAGGAGTCTTTTCACTACTCTTCCTTATGACTTCAGCTCTGAAGTACACAACCTTCTCTCTATTGAGGGTTCTGACAACATCTTCTTCTGCTCTTCTGGAGTTCAGATGCATCTCATGAGATAACAACTTCTCAAACAGGTTTTGAGGCAGAGTGTTGACCAGATTGCCAACCTCCCTAATGACACAGATCTTGATATCTTATTCCTTATTGAGAAATCTCGAGAACTTGTCATTCAGCTCATAATTTAAAAACTATCTGCCAAAAGTGATCAGACTGTTCACTATTATGAAGAATGTTTCATAGAAATCAACTATGGAATCTTTCTTGCCTTATTTGAAGGCCTCATACTGCTGATTCAGAAGAGATTTCCTGTCATCCCTCATCTCCTATGTCCCTTCCATATACACAATCAGAGAATCCCACATCTCTTTAGCAGTTCTGTAGTGGACAAGGTTTTGAAATATGGAGTCATCTATGACACTTACAATAATGTTTTGAGCCCTTTTGTCCATAGTTTCCGGAATGACTTCATCCTTGGACATCTCAGCAAATTTCTTGGGTGTCTGGATATTAGAATTTATAGCAGAGACCTTTATATGAATGAAAGGTCCCTCTTGAACAGTTATGTATATCCTAGGGTCTGAGGCTTCCATAAATAGCCATACCATTTCCTTCCAGATCCCAAAATTTTCCTTCATATATATAGGAAGTTTCATAGAACCCAACTCATTATGGTTCTCACCTAAAGCCATGGAGATAATCTCCTGCTACCTTTGGATATCTGTTCATATTGTTAAGTCCTTTTTTGAACAAACTCCCGCTGACACCACTTGAAAGTCTTTTCTAAGGGTAGCTAAATACTTAGAGGGGGGATAAGTATGTTTTAACTCTTTTAAAAACTTGAAATTTATGAGCTTAGTGTTTATTAATGTTAGTTGTTAGCTTTCAAGAATGCATAACAACACACAAGATTTATAGTCGTTTCCCTATCTAGGGTACATTCACTTTTCCCCCTCCACCTATCTAGCAGTGAGCTAGATTCATCTAACTTCTCCTATTTCCTCAGCTCCTTGAGCTTACACCTCAGATCTCTCAGGATCTTACACCTCAGAATTAGACTCACTCCTATCGCTCAGACTAAAGATACTCCTACCTCAGGCTCAATATCCCTACCTAAGGCTTAATATAAATACATGATTTACATACATCGGCACACAGGTCAGCAATACATAGTAGCTATATACACAAAACTTTGGCTTTCGAGGGCCAGCACGACACTGGGCTTCAACTTGTTATTTCTCGCTTAGCTCGCCAGCACTTGCATATGTACAATTCACAAAGATGTGGCAAAACAAAACAGCGTTCAGCTTTAGCTGACCACAATGGTATAACAACCTCCCCTATTCCGGGGGAAGTGATACTTCTTCCCTGCAATAAATTGTACAAACATCACTTACATATATATCAACAGAAAGTGCAGCTGTTCTATACTAAAGCATAACCATGATGTTAATAACATCGTATCACAAATGTTGTCAAGCACGACCACGTATACATTTCATGCTCACAAGGCACACTTCGATGCACTCAAACTCTCGTATGAGAGTAGTCACACCAATCCAAGTTCTATTAACTCGTCGGTGTACTCAGACTCTCTTTCGAGAGCTGTAACAACCTCCCATGCACACTACTCAAAAGGACGTCCACTGGCACCCCCAACACCTAGCTCAAAAGGGTCCAACCTCAAATAGTCTGCAGACCATGCACCCAACCCCTCTCCATTCACAGGTGGGTTGTTGGAGGCCGTAGTCTACCTTCGATGAGAAGTGATCTAGTTAAGTGCCCCTACGGGGATATTCTAGGAGGTCACCCATCCCAGAACTACTCCAGCCCGAGCACGCTTAACTGTAAAGTTCTTTCTGTTGGATCTTATGACGCCCTTAGAGGGGGGTGAATAAGGGTTGACAAAATTTATTTCTTAATCTTAATTTACTTGATGAAATAATTAAAGAAATTAAAACTAATTTTTCATAATAAAATTAACACTTAGAAATAAATAAGAACAGAAATGATAATCTTTTATTTCATAAGTGATAAACCAATATACATGATATCTCTATGAAGCTAGAGATTAAAGCTTATGAAAAATATAGTTAACTTTTGATTTCGTCAGTTCTTCTACCAAGAACCGGCAGGCTAAAGCGTATCTATCCCTAGATCTTGCTACTAGCCTCCCCTAGATCTAACCACGATCTAGATGCTGCACACAAGACAGTGATTACTCCCTAAGCCGCATAAGGACTTAGACGCCACACACAAGACGGCGATTTTACCCTAAGCCACCCAAGGACCTAGACGCCACACACAAGGCGGCGATTTCCTCCTAAGCCACGCAAGGACTTAGACTCCACACACAAGGTGGCGATTTCTCTACCGATTACAAAGATGATAAGATAAGATACAAAATATAAATTCAGAATAAAAACTCCCTCAAAATGAAGCTCCGAAGATGACGTCGAATCCTTGTAAAGATTGCCTGAGATGCTGCACATGAACCGTCTCTTCTTCGCACTTGAACGTTTTTGGGAAAATGAGAGTTTTCTGAAGGCTGGAGCTCTCTGGATCAGTTACACGGGAAGGAACACTCCAAATTCTGCAATCCTTCATCTCCACGGAAAAATGAGTCACTTTTATATAGTAGCGATATCGCCCGGTGATATTGGCTATCGCCAATCAGCAATATCCTATCTGACTGCCACGTGTCCCACGATTCTGAGGTTTCCACGGGAAAATTCGATTGTGGAGCTATCGCCAGGCGACAGTGGCTATCGCCTGGCGATACCTACTTTTCACTTTTGTTGTCCGAACCAATTCCAGAGTATAGATGACTTCGATCTCATTCCGGAATGGGGTGGCACATTCCGTAACTCCTCCCGGATTAAAAGTTATGGTTGTTTGAAGTTTAGCACACAAAACTCATCATTTTGATTTTTTCTAGTGTCAACACACTTGGATCATGCCCATGACTAAGTACTTGTCTTCTCATTCAACCTGTATAACCTACACACTATAAACACACAAAATAGTAGATCAAATACATCACTGTATTTGTTATTCTCAAACCAAGAGATGTGGAATGCATGCTCCAACAATCTCCCCCTTTTGATAATAACAAATACCTATATGAGAAATTTGTGAGTTTAAGATCCTTTATATTTATAAGTTAGTGTGGTAAAATATATGCATGGATAATAAGTTTATGACATGGTAGCTTTAAAGCAAAGCATACTCTTCTTACATAAAGGCTCCCCCTACATAAGTGTTCCCTATATATTTTGCTCCATCTAAATATCAAATCCAATAGATTTCTCAATTTATTCTCCCCCTTTTGTTATTAGCAAAAGTGGGTAGGGATGAATATATACCTTTTAAGATTGATTCGGGATAACTGATTGGAAGAATAACCATGATCGAGTAATATAATAATATATGCACTTCTTCTATAATTACTCCTAGTACATAGATATTTCCTATGAAATTTATAATGTACTCCCTCTAAAATTTTAAGTTCATGCAAGTTATTCTCCCCTTTTGATTGTATCAAAGGAGGATAGAGGTGAGTGTATACAACAAAAAATAGTTTATTCTATGTAGAGAAGGAAAATATGATGTTATGAAAAGCTTGTTAAATACCACTTATTAGAAATAAGCATGGTGAACCATAAAGTAGTAAGCAACATAAATGAAATGATAGAGTAAGCATTTTTATTTCAAGATACCTCTTGTTAAAAAAAATCATGAATAAGTGCAAGCAATAATCACATCAGAAAGTATAATAACCATTCTTAAAAACAAATATCTTTTCAGAAAGTAAGAGAATATAAAGGATAATGAGTTTAAAACTGAAAATTAGATGTTTGATTTAAAGTTCCAAGAAATGTTATTCCATTGAGATATAATTGCATGCATGATTTGAAAATATCAAGAAAAGATATAAAACTACAATGTAATAAAATTTGCATTTCAAGTAAACAAAAACATTGAAGTGGTCATATTTTGCTATCTAGTGCATTTACTTAAGTTTGTAGAGAATTGTGTAGATATGCATTAAGATCCAATTCTCATGAGTAGAAATTTTATATGTGTTAATAATGTGTACAAAAGTGATTTGATAAAGTATACAAATGTATTAATCAAAATGAATGACATATATAATGAAATAATACAACCTTAAAATACACAAATAAAATTACTTCCACGATATTTCAATTCACATACATAAAAAATATAAGTACCAAGGTGCTTCACACACACAATGCTCATTAAGACTTATCAGGGAGCGAAGTAGTGCTTGGGGGATCACTTTTATTCTTTTTAACTTTATTTTTATTTTTGTGATCCAGTGTACTAAGAGAAGTAGTGAATATTTTTGTTTGCTACATGATACTTTATAATTATTTCCAAGATGCTTAACCTCACAATGCTCATTAAGACTTATCAGGAGGGTAAGTAGTGCTTGGTGGAGTTTTCCTTGTCATTTATTCTATGCTTTTTACACTTGTGACCAAGGACTCCGAATTCACTTGTTTTGCAAACAATATCATTTAAAATTTTAAACCACTTTTCTCTAATAAATAAGTGCATGAAAAACAAAGAATTGAAATAAACAATTCAATATAGTGTATATAATTTATTTATGAATTTTAATTATTATGTTATTACACTACACAACCATGCAAGTATTAGATTAAAAACACATGTAGCTTATCAAAATAAGTGAGTGTGTAAAGTCATTATCAAACACAAAATATTACTCATACTTATAGGCATGCTAAACAATTCTACACATATTTTCTATAATCGATTTCATTGCACATAAGAAGATAATAATCAAGACATGACATAAACAACAATGTTTTAAGAAACTTGAAAATTAAATTAAACATTGTATTTAATCTTTAATGGATATAATTAGTCATCCTTGATAACGACAATGAATAACAATCATTTTTTATATATATAGTTTCTGATTTTTTTATAACAATACAAGACAATAAACACACATAAATAAATAATAAGTAAACAAAACATATTTTATTTTTAATGGATTTATAATTTTTTGTTGGTTTTTTTAAAATATCTTTAAAAATAACTAGTAGAAAATAATATGCACATGTTTAAACCAATATGCATGATATAAATAATTATAGCTGTAAAATAATATTCATACAATGAATATGATATTAGTATTTCCTATATGAAACTACCCAAGCTATATGTCTACACCCTAGCCCCGTACTAAGTGACGGATGGGCATGAGGAGGTGCATGTGTGTCGTAGGTTGGGGTGTTAATTCCATATGCATACAAAAGAGGCCGCTACACCTAACACTCTTTCCCCCTAGTGCCTCACAAGGCACCACTGGAACCCTTCCCCAGTTAAGGACAAGATTATTTACAGATTAGTGTCTCTAATGCATACAACCCTATGCCCTCGCTATTGTGAGACATAAACTATGGGTAAATAATCATGGATATACTAAGTGTTTAATCCTAAGAATGATTTCTTAAACTATGGGTTTATTTGATATTTAAAGTTATAGTAGATTTGAAACCACATAGTTATTATGAATTTAAATTTTAATTTTTCAACTTTTAATTTATTTAATCATGACAATAGGAAATAACTAGCATGGATAATAATATTCAATATATGTGGATAATAATATTCATTATATGATAATGTTCATTAAGTAATAATATGCGCATTTAATGTTTTAGCCTAAGACCTCTTAATAGCGCATTTAAATCCATTTTTAGAATAATTTCATTAAACTTGATAGTATCACATCAGGAATTCAGTGCTCAATTTATAATGAAAAAATAAGTTAATAATAGGCAATGAATTTGATAAGTATGAATGATAGAAAATAAGATAGATAAGTCACTTGAAATTTGAAAATAATATGACTTATTATTCAATTTCATTCAATTTGATTTATTAGAGATTTTAGGCTTAATATGTGAAAGTCATATATCAAAATATATAAAGTGACCAAAATACGTGTTGGCTCAAAAACAAAAATAAATTTCACAAAAAAATATATTCATTTTAGCATATTGTGAAGTATATTTTTATGTTTTTCATATTAGATTGATTTCTACTTCACACAAGTGATCGTACACTAATGAATAAGAGATTTAGGTATCAAAAGTGAACCGAGTGTGATGGTTCTTTTGGGTACCCAAATATATCGTGTTGGATTATGGGGAGAAAGTGATGAATGGACCATTTCAAGTGGAGTTAATGTTTCATTTTTAATTTTGTGTCTCCATTCATACTTTGGTTGAATATGTTTCAAATTTCCATAGTCATGAAAATGATTCTTATAATTATAGTGATTTTTTAAAGTATTATTAATAGAAAATTTGTGAACATTTAATTTAGAGTTGGGAGAAAATTGATTTTGTGAAAAATAATGAATTGAAGATTTATGAGTTTTGACATTATTTTCCAAATTATAATTGTGTTGTTTTCCATTTTCACTCTTCCTTTTATACATACATTTACATAAAATACTTGTAGAAGTCTTACATAATTTTGAAGATAAACTAGAAATAAAAGATTTTTTTATTACTTGAAAGTTGTTTTACAAACAAATTTAATGATTCTAATTTATTCATTGTAGCATTGTTTTCATTTATCAACTTTTTATTATGCTCTTTTGAAATTAAAAGCACTTTTTCTAATTCCTTGAATCTTTCTTTAACATCATTGCAATCATAATAAGGTGTAGAACTTTCAACTATAGAGCATGAAAGAGAATTTGATACATCAATATGTGATTCTACTTTAGCGTTTTTTTTAAACTTATATTTTCTAAACGTAATTTTGAATTAACAATTTTCAATTTCTTAATTCTACGTTTAGCAATTTCAAGCATGTGATATGTAGAAATAGAATTTGAAACAAAAAGAGATGAATTAGATTTTCTTACAACACTTTTGGATGAGGCATGATTTGAACATATAGGTCCTTTAACATCTTCATCGTCCTCTTCTATTGATGAGATTTCATCTTCCCTTCTATTTGATGTGTTGTCATCATTTGAGTATAATATTGTGATGTTCCATTCTTCTTTCTTAGATGAATTTGATAGATCTTCCTCCAAACATGATTCCTCATCGATTTCTTCGCTTGAATCCTTTGGAAATTGCTCGTGTTCATTATCTGTGGAAAGAAGACTATAAGAATTCTCAAGATATTTCCAAACTTCATAAGCTGTAGGAAATGTATAAATAAGTTTGAAAATATTTTGAGCTAGTGCACAAAATAAAATATTTAATGATTTAGCATTTAAAATCATTTTATTTCTATTTAAAATAATTGGGGGCTTTTTAGTTGTAATATTCCAAACTTTAATATTTAAGGATTTAAGAAATTTTTCCATTAAAATTTTCCATTCTTTATAGTTTTCACCCATAAACAATGGTGGTGCAAAAGATTTTTCATTTAATAAAATTTCATCCCCTCTAGTGGTTGCGAGATCATGAAGCGCCATTATTCCTGGTTGTGAAGCCATTTTGGAATACCCTGGCTCTGATACCAAGTGTTGGATCTTACAGCGCCCTTAGAGGGGAGGGGGGTGAATAAGGGTTGAGAAAATTTATTTCTTAATCTTAATTTACTTGATGAAATAATTAAAGAAATCAAAACTAATTTTTCATAATAAAATTAACACTTAGAAATAAATAAGAACAAAAATGATAATCTTTTATTTCATAAGTGATAAACCAATATACATGATATCTCTATGAAGCTAGAGATTAAGGCTTATGAAAAATATAGTTAACTTTTGATTTCGCCGGTTCTTCTACCAAGAACCGGCAGGCTTATGAAAAATATATCTCGACGAAATGTTGTAAGTTCGTCAATCGGAGTTCGACGAGATGGGATGAGATTGTCGATCTCTACTCAGAGAATGAATACATTCATTTTCTAGGCCCCAAGTTCGTCGATCTCTGCTCGAAGAACTATACAAGATTCGTCGATCGCAGTAAGACGAATTATTATGGCCAATGTTGGCGTTCATAGATCATCGATCGGAGTTTGATGAACTGGCCATATTTCGTCGATCGGAGTTCGACAAAATCTGTTGAACATTGTTTTTATTTAGGTTTTTCTTGTTTCTATACTGTTGGTTTTTAGATTTAAGTAAGCCTTCTGTGGGTTGCTTATTATATATAACTTCTTTTCCTTTTTCCGGAACAAATTTTATGGGGGTTGTCAGTGTATTTTTCTTAAGTATGGGAGGTAAGCTTGATGAAGCACTTAGACTAGCTTGCCATTTAGTCTGGCATTGACTGTACTTGTGATGTCCATCAGCTTAAGGATTCTCCCATTGAGAGATTTCTCAAATTGCTTGGCTTCACATAATTCTATTTTTAGAGAAATGATTTGTTCATTTGCTAAAACTAAATCATCCTTGAGCTTAGTGTTTTCAGCAAATAGAGTATCAAATTCAGCTTGTCTATCTCTTAACATTTTGTTTTTTTTAGATTTTATTAGGTCATTACATAAAGCTTTGAATTCATTTTTAAAATTAATAGAATTAAAATCAAAAGAAGAGATTACATGATCCTCTTCTATCTCAAATTCCTCTTCTGATTCCTCAGAATGAGTTTCTGCTTGGTCTTCAGCATCAGGCCTGCTGCATGAGGCATTGATTGCCATGAGGCAGACTTCTCTTGCCTTGGCTTCTTCTTCATCTTCACTGGAGCTGGAAGATGAGGTCTCTTCATCAGTCTCACTCCAAGTTTCAGTAATGAAGCCTTTTTCTTTTTTATATATATTTACTAGAGGAGTGTTTGCTTGAGTGCCTGTTTGAGTTCTTTTTTTTCTCTTTCTCTTTTCTTCTATCTCTTTTCTGAGCTTCTGGACATTCAGGAAGAATGTGCCCAAGCTTTCTGCATCCAAAGCAGACAATCTCCTTGCTAGGAGTTCTGTCATACTTAGGTTTATCATCACTCTTGGATGGTCTTCTCCTGAAGTCTCTCTTGTCTAGTTTGTAGAACCTTTTTGCCAGCAGACTCATCAACTCTTCATTAGCAGGAAGAGTTTTTGATTCTTCTGTTGCTTTGAAGGCAATATTATGCTCCTTGTTTGAAGAGGTTGAGACCTTCAATTCAGCAGACTCTCTGGTCTTGATTAACTGTTCATATGATTTTAGCTTTCTAAGGAGAGATTCAGTGGATATCTCATTCAAACTTCTGGTTTCTTTGATTGGCCAGATCCTAGAATCCCAAGTGCTGGGTAAGCACATTAGGATCTTATCATTAATCTCAATTAAGGAGATATCTTTATCCAGGGTCTTTAGTTCATTGATGATAACATTAAGCTTGTCATACATCTCACCCACTATTTCAGATTCCTCCTTCTTGAAGTTCTCATATTGAGATATTAGGAGGGATCTTCTTTCCTTTCTCTCATCTGCTGAGCTTGCCACCATTTGGTTTAGAGAGTCCCAGATTTTTTTGGCAGAAATGCATTCAGCCACCTTTTGAAATATGTCATCTGACATAGTTTGGGTCAGTATATTCATAGCTTTTTCATCAGCTATTTTAGCTTTCTTCTGAGCATCAGTCCACTCAGGTGGTGGAACTGCATGAGTACTTGAAGTTGATGTGGATGTAGAAGCTGTTGGTTGAGGAGGACCTGTCAAAATTAAATTAAAAATATCATCATCAATAAAGTTCATGTAAAGCTTGACTCTTGCCTTCCAGTGTGCAAATTTGTTCAAGTTGCAGACTAGAAATCTGGTGCTAGCATAATCTTTATTCTGTGTCATTGCTGTAATAATAGAAAAACTAAAGAAGAGAAAAACAATCTAACAAGGATCTTGGTTCAGATGTGAATCTGTGACTCCAAAGAAAACCATGCTTTGATACCAATTGAAAGATGGTATGAAAGATACCACCTGAGGGGTTAGACTGTTTGACTCTAGAGGAGGGGGGGGGGGTGAATAGAGTATTTTAAAGTCTTGTTAGATTTTTATTGCGGTATTAAAATAGTAATACTTATATGTATAATCAGATCGTACAGAAAGAAAAACTAAACTATTCAGCAAGAAGCACACAGTAAAAATAAGATAGCATCACAGACGACACAAGAATTTTATAGTGGTTCCCCTAAAACTTGGGTACATCCACTCTTCTACCACCCTGGTAGGAATCCACTCAAGTTTTTGATCAAGTGTCCTGCCACCAATCAGGTTTTTGCTCAGGTGTCTGTCACCACAAGATCTGATTCAGGTAGATCAGGAAACCCTTTAGGCTTTTGATCAGGTTCCCAAAAACCAAATCAAGTCTTTTGATCAGGAGACTTGCAATCAAGTGTTTAACTTTTGAAGGGAGCTAGAACCCTGTGAACAGTGGGGTGAAACAAATAAAAGCAATAAGTTGTCTTCTCTTTTCTGAAAATAACTGAGAAGACTTGTAGATCCTTGATGGTGTCAAAGCTCCCCCTAAGATGAAGTTCTGTTAAGAAAGATTGATATCTTTGTAGGGTGAGTAGGTCTTCTTAAACAAAGTTCTCCAGAAAGCTGTAGACAGATTGAAGTTGATTGTCTCTTGGAAGCTTGCTGGAAGAAGAACACTTGATGAAGACAGAGCAGAATTTTTTCTCTTGAATGATTTCTTGTGTTCTGTATATTATTATTTCTGTCTTGTTCTCTATGTGTTCTTCTATCGAATGAAAGAGAAAATCTCTTTTTTATGTTCCGTCGAATTTTCCTTTGAATTTTGAATTTCTTTTCATTAAATGCTGACTGTCTGGAGAATGAAATGCGGCTGGAGAGAATATTTTCATTTATGAATTTCCCCAACTGTCTCATTAAAAACAGCAAGTAATTAACCTGATGAAGACCATAATCAATGCAGCCACTAACGGCTATATTCAGAGAATATAAGCATTAATTACTCAGGAATTACTACTATAAAATAAGGACAAAATAAGGGAAATTTCCAAGTCTGGAACTGCACAGGAATCGTCGACCAGAGAATAGATTTCGTCGACATGAGATCCTAGTTCGTCGACCAGAGAAATAATGTTCGTCGACCTTAGAATTCTTGTTCGTCGACTTGAGTTCAGAGAACTGCTTTCTGAGGATAATCTGCCAATTCTGTGGCCCAAGTTCGTCGAGCTGATAACTTGTCTTCATCGACCTGAGTTCAGCGAAAGTATTCTGAAAGAATGTGTTGAAGTTGAACTTCCAGAATTCGTCGACCTGAGCTCGAATATCGTCGAGCTCAACTCAGAGAATTAACTCTGAGTTCGTCACGCGAAGCACGACTTTCGTCGAGTTGAGTTCGAAGAATGTTGAACTCACTTCCTAAACTTGATATTCTTCTAAGTCTGAGTCTTCTGCAGTCATCAGTTAGCTGGTCCATGCAAGGTTGAATCTAAGAACTTAGCCTAAACTCTAGGACATAATGACATGACCCTGGCTATACATGGTGGGTCAAACATCCTAGTTAGTGAACCTAGCCCAAATCAAACTAGGGATCCAACAATCTCCCCTATTTGGGTGAGGTCACTAATACAAATGAAATGAAAACATTCACAAAGCAAGAAAAATATATTTTGCAGAAAAAAAATTAAAATATGCAGCAAATATTTACATAGTAGCTTTGTGATAGTAAATAAGTAAAGAGTTTTAGATCAACAGAAACTAAACAGAATATATATCATTTCTTTTTCTTCAGCTTTTCCTTCAGCTTGTCATCTTTCTCCTGGTCAACATGCTATGTAAACTTGATTTCTCTATTCGGATTAGTTGCTTGGCTCTTGGTCATTGCCATATCAATAGCTCCAATTATATTAAGAGATGTAGCTCTAGGCACAACAGTCTCTAGATGTAGATTCATGTAAGCATCTACATTAAAATATTTATTAGCTTTTTCATACCTTTTTAGCTCTTCCTTTCTGTATTTAGACATTGTAGAATATTGGGATGGATCTTTCCCTTCAACTTTAGCTTTATTTATCAATGAAAGTCCAACAAGTTCCTGGAACCTGGCCATTCTAGAAGTTGTCTCTGTCTCTGGATCCACAAATAGTATGGGTGGAGACTCTGGACTTTTAGGACTGTTAGCTTTTTGTGGTTCAGGAGCTTGCTATTGCTGTTGCTGATAATGTTGTTGTTGATGATGTTGTTGATGTTGTTGATGTTGCTTTCTGCTTGAAGAATACCTCTGCTGGCTGCTTCCTTGATATGATGAGGATCTACCTTGATGTCTGTGGTAGGTTTGAGCATATGAGGTAGACCTCTGAGAAGTGTTTCCTGAAGCACCAGCAGTAGGTGGAGGCGGAGGAGGACCTTTCCAGAGCCTCTGAGGAGGAGGAGAATATCTCTTACTTTTATTTCTTGCCTTTTGCTGATTCTTTGACAGCCACATCCAGGCTGGCATCCCAGGGTATGGAGTGATTTTCTGTAGAATATAATAAGGTGTGTCATGTGTGGGATTTAGTTTGGGACCAGCAACTAGAGGAGCCTTTCTTTTCTTTGAAACTTTCTTCTTGGCAGAGGGACTATCATCAGAATCATCATCCTCATCTTCATCATTAGAAGATCCTTGAGGATCATCATATAAGACATTAATGGACTTCAGAAGATCTTTGTCAATTGGCTTTTCAGCCTGAGGCTGTACTTGAGATTCTACAACTTCTTAAGCAACTATTTCAGGAATATGTTCAGCAACTGATAAATTTTTTGCTTTTATATCTACCATAATTATCTCATCCAAATCAGGAAGAGGACTGTCATCCATCTTATAAGTGGGAGATGAGACAGCCTCTAGAGAAGAAATATCCTTGGGAGCTGATACCGTTTGAATCTCTGTAACTCCAAAACTGTCCTTCTGTTGCTTGGCAACTGTGGGACTTATTGGTGCTGTATATGGTACAATAGCCAAAGAGGGCTTTAAGCAAACAACTGGAAGAGAATTTAAATAGATTGTATCAAAAGAATTTAACAAGCTGAAGAGATCAACTGTGGGATTGACAATGCAATCACCAACAGTTATTATTTCTGTAGTATCTATAGTTGTATCTGTACAGAGCATATCAATATCTGTAACTGATGTATTTGTAACCATATAGATATCTGTATCTGTTTCTTATGTTGCTGCTGTCGAAACTAGAGCTACTTATTCACTGAGCATCTCCTCCTGCCTGATTTCAGTGGTAGCTGGAATCAGGCCCCTAGTAGAAGAAGTAGGGATAGAGGAAGCATCAATGATGGCAGCAAGAGAAGAAATGGAATGAGCAAGATGTGTAATAGCCTCTGCTATAAGTGTCCTAATCACTGGAGTGATGTGCTCCAGGATGGTGGACAGGGAGGGAGAAACTGTATCCATAAACTCAGGTGGAGTTTAAGTGGATGCAGATGGAGGAGCAGAAGGAGTGACATCTGGTATGATTTCATCCTATGGAGATGATGCAACAGGGGATGCGGTTGGACTGGGAATGTCATGGATAGGTGAGGTTGGTGTAGATGGTAAGGAGGTGAGCAGATTAAAGGTGGGGGATGATAAGAATATTTCAGTGTTTATGTCCTGTAGGTAGGATGGTAGTGGAGATTAAGGAGGTGTGATATGGTGTGGAGATTGAAGAGGTGTTGGCAAATGTGTTGGTGAAGGGATTGAGAGGGCTGGTGGTTGCAGAGGAGGAGGTGAAGATGGCTGGGGAGATGGAGGAGTTATTGTTGGAAGAGATGTTGTTGAAGAAGGAGAAACTTCTTCAACACTATGGTGGGGAGTGGCTGTTACAACCCTGGTGCCCTCAGAAGGCCTGGAGGAGAAGGAAGTCTTGGATGGCTTTGTGATTCTCCTCTCCCATCTGCCAAACAGGGCAGAGGTTAGCCTTTTGGAGGCATTGATGAACACCGTTGTGGAAACCAGATGTTCAGATGCCTTGTCTTGCATAAATATCCCCAAAACCCGTCCAAAATAGACGGCTTTCTTATTATTCTTCTTTTTAATCAGGTCAAACAATAACTTGCGCCAGTTTTCACCTTTCTTTTCAACTAAGGCACCCATTACTAAGAACTAGTGCCTGGTGATGTAGTCATGTGTTGTATGTTTGCCCAGCAGCACCTTCCCGACTACATCTGCTAAGAACTTGTACTCAACAAACAAGTTCTTCTTCAACAGCTTGTTTGGGTTATCGCCATAATGACCCATTTTGATCAGCATGTTATTATATTCCTCATTGTCCATTTCTATCTCTTCATCACCATTCAGTAAACCGAAAATTTCGGTTAGTACAGTAGGGGAAAGGGAAACTAGATTACTAGAAATTATTCCCGTCATATTATCTTCAGATGTTGAGGATGTAAAGACCCATTCCTTTATTTCAGTCATTGCAATCTTGATGCGGCAGGTCATGAACTGCTTCAGATTTTGATCTTCAAATAACTTCAAAATTTCCACAAAGATTGGGTCAGTATGCTGAAATGAGTTGAAATCAATATCAAAACCCATATCAAACTTCATTGCGGAAAGAGCGCTCGCCGAAATCGCCATGAGTGCACCTACAAGGGAAAAACAAAGATCAAGTGTAAGGGAACTGAAAGCGCGGGACAGAGCTCGAAAAAACCAAGATATAAGGTTTTCAGAATATGAACCGGCAGACTCTTTTAGACGAAAAAGAAAAGATCTTCGATCTGAATTTGACGAAGTATTTTAATAGAAAATGAGTTCGTCGATCTCAGTCTGAAGAAGACGAATAAATCGTTGATCTCAGTTCGACGATAAATTCACTGAAGCAGGGATCGTCGATCTCCGTTCAACGAAAACTGTTTCACTAATAAGTGATCATCAAACTCGGTTCGACGAACTCTTCACGAGGAGTTCACAGATCGTCGATCTCCGTTAGACGAACTGTCAACAAATCATCGACCACAGACAAAATTTAAATTAACTCATGTCCATTGTGTAAGACCCCCCACCCTCCCCCTTACCAGGGAGGGCTACCGGGTCTTATGCCCAAAACCGCCGTCTTACGGTGGCACTAACGCACAGGTTAGTCGACACCGCAACACGCCGATCCTGCCGGCTTTTACGATCATATAACCTGTAGGCTATTATGAGAAAAAAAAAGAATAGCAGTATATCAAATCTACTAGTTCACAAGTCACAGAGTACATATCATATATATGGAATGAAAAGTACAGAAACATAGTCTACAATGAGTACAAAATGGAAGAGTAATAAGGGCTTATGCCCAGTACATCATATCAACTCTCTCTCTCAAATAAAAGCGGAAGCTATACTAATACATCAGAACTCGTCCCACCTGAGGACGCACAGTAGTCGTTGTAGCCTGCTGTAGCGGTATCTGCTCCTCAAGTCCTGTCTCCTCGTCGTGCTGGTGCTCCATCACCACGGGCTCCTAAAAATAGTATGGTCACCGACCATTAGTCAAAAAGACTAAGTCGTTTCCCCCGCACCTCGCCCTGCAACTCCTAGGCACCGAGCGGGAGGACGAAGCGGAGGACAACAAGGGGTAGCAAAGGTGGAAGCAGGTGACAAGATCTAACTAGCAGTTATAATGGATATTATTATTCTACTCTAGCAGTTCTAAGTATATGGTACAAGTAAGTAAGTAAAGAACAGAAAGTAAGAGCATGGAAATAAAACTATTCTATCACTATACTACCATCACAGAAGTACCCTAACTTATATAAATGCCCATATAAATATATAAGTTAGGATTTCTAGGAAATTTAACTTATCATATATAAGAGCTCATACTAATTTATATGATAAGGATCTATGAAGCGTACGACCTAATATGAATGAATATTATGATGCAATTTTATGCACAGGCAAGTGCAACTCACACACAACGACTCTGTGATCACAGACCTTTAGTTCCCACTTTTTGAGAGATAGAATCACTCTCGTGTACCACTGTTGTGGCTATGGCAGGAGCGGAGCGGGCGTCTCCGCTTCTAGGCCGGTATGCACACTAACAAGCCTTATAACCCTCTCATACGACTCTGTACACGTACAAGGTGCACTCTAGAGTCTCGCGTACGTACTTTGCTGACAATCCGTCAGTCTTGTTGGGTCGGATGTGCGTTATCGGGGATCGTCCTCCAGACCGCAGTGTAAAACAACCCACTGGCCCCTCTAACCCTTACAACTGCCTGTTGCACCGTACTGCCATCGGTGTGACGAACGGCCAGTACCGCATGCCCCGCCACTATATTTATGCACATGCAAGTATTTCATCCCGAGCCTACAGCTCGCAGGACCAACCTGTCCTAAATCCCTCAAACCCAACACTGGTGAGAACGCACAATAGTGTCTTTATTCCAATTCCCTCAAACCCTACACGGGTGCGCATATATCATGAATCTCTCCAACCCTACACGGGTGATAATGTACTACAAATGTCTTAACCTATTAGACTACTCTTGTCTACGGGTTATTATACTTAGTGATTTAAGGTTAATCCCAGGACTGCCCAGGGTATACCCGGTGAAGGGCTCTCAGGGGCACTAGGAACTACAATGTGATTACGCCCAAAGTTCCCTTTCGTTAGGATATTTACTTTAGTTGATTACTACCCATAATTCACCCCAACTCTCATCGTTGCTGTGGAACAATCCTAATGACTTAAGATATTATCGGGAAACCGACGGTCTTCCGTCGGCCTCCACTCCAGTTACTACCTAAGGACTTGCACTTTTATTCTCGTCACTAACAATACTACCCACCAGGGTTATTTACCAACTTCAATCTCTAGCTCGACGTCGATCTATCCCATGGCGGTCCTTATACTCTAACTCATTTATGCTATACGCAGCCCATGACCTAATATCACCCCGAAATGGAACTTCCAATTCCTATATCCATATGCCTCAAATCATTTATCCTAGGATGGTATGGACCTACATGATGACTAGGATAAATTTTCATAATTATCCTAAGTCATTAAGGGCTTTAATTAAATTATTAATTTAATCCCCAAGGTCATTTAATACATGAAGTATCACAAATTTAAATCCACTGACCTAAGGAATTTTTCCTGAGATGTATCTTGGTGCCATATTGCTGTCTACCAAAATTTATAATTTTCCTTTGATTATTTCTATTTATTCCTTAATTAATACAAAATTCATACAATTGTCATTTTCCAAAAGAAGTAAGAGGAATATATTACTGAAAATTCTAGGAAACTTATAGAGCATATATATCATTATTTTAAGGCTAATGGCAGAGTTTCGTCAACTTCTATAGTGTAATGGACTACCAAATTCAATTCTTTACAATTTACCAAAATGTCACTATAAGCTTTAAAACTTTACTGAGTCATTCAGAAATTCTGAGATAAATATCCAAGGTTATTTATTCACAAATACAGCCCTATAAAATGTTTCATAATTTTCTACTGAATATTCAATCAATGTTCTAAATAAATGTGATAATGACAAAAATGATAATTTCTAAATAACTCCACTTAAAATTCATCAAACAAGGAAATAAAATTTTTCAGGAGTTACGTCTAACATGATATTGACCTTGACAAAATTTGGGTATTTTATCTCATGGATAAGCCTATTCCATAATTTATTTATCAAAAAGTCCAATTCTTCCAAAAATTCCAAATAATGGGATTTTTTGCTTCCAAAAATCCCATTATTAGTATGAGGGGTGTATTACTCCCTAATATGTCTCTATAAATAAAATCAGGATTTTTGAGTGTTCCAAGTTGGCTGAATACACAATATTTCATTTTAGGCTAAATGCACATCAAGCCTATATCAAGCCAACACATGCAAGTGGATTTACCCGACATGCATTGATCCAAATTGGCTGAAATTGTAAACATACACTGATAATGCCCCTAAGGGTATGCCACCAAAATATGGGGCCATTTGGAGCCATACAACTCAATTTATTTCATTTATTTACTTTTTGATGATTAAGCAAAAACTATAGGAACTTTATCCCCAAAAATTCTCAATTTTGGGCAGGGGATAAATATGCCATAATAATGCATGTATCTAAAATTTGGGGCCATGTTGATTACTGGTTTGACTTGTGCATCAAAATGAAGTTCTGCCCTTGTCTAGGACCAGTCCTAGGAAAACTGCCCTACAGGACTGTATACTACACCAAATCACAGGTTTAAGGTGGAAAATTAAAGGTAAGACAGTCAGATACAATTTTTATTTAGAGTCCAGTTTCTGGAAATGCCTCTAAGAGGCCTAAATGTGACATGCAATGTCATGTAATAAGTGTGACAAAAATTTAATTTCATTTCATTTTATATATATCAAAATAAATTGATTTTAATTAAAAGCCCAGCACGAATCTTGAAGCAGGAATGGACGGGATCGGGTTATCTCCTTCCTCCAGCCAACGACTGGGATCAAATCCAACTGGAGCATCTTTGCTGGCTGTTTCCGGCCAGTTGAGGCGGCGCCACCCCCGACCAACAGTGCCACCACCTTCACGGCGGTGGTGGCTATCATTTTCCGATGATGAGGCGGCAGAAGATGGCGGAGACGGCGATCCCGAGCGGTATAAAAATCTTGGAAAAATCTTTCATTCCTCCCATGGTATCGGGCTCAATTGAGCCCGACATCTCACCTAGTTGATCTAGGATCCTAGTACGGTTAGAGGTGAGGCGAAACAGACCTGTATGGCGGCGTGGCGACGAGTTTGGCGGCGGGTGGCCATGGTTGTACAGCTTCGGCGACCTCCTGCTCAAAATCAAGATTCTCCACCGTTTGCTTGGGCGAGAGTAGTACTGGGATGGGTGACCTCCTGGGAAGTCCTCGTGTTGCACCCATTTTTTGCCGCCCGGCTGCAAGAACGACGATTTTTGCCTCCGGCGAGCGCACTCTCTCAACGAAGGCGGGCCCGTGGGTACCGCCCACGCGGACCCGGCGGAATTTTCGGGATCAACAGAACGGGCACGTGGGCTTAACATCCTGCGCAGGCGATGTGCAGGAAAACAAAAGAAAGACGTGACTTAGTTTCCAAAAGCAAGGCGCTTCAAACGACCATAACTTTTGATCGGACCGTCTGATTTTCGCGCACAATACCATTTCGGAAAGCTCTCGGTGTTGCCCATCCGCTGGCGAGCCGGGTGAACCCGTTCAAGCGCGTTTTGTGCCCTCAGATCGCATGTATTCAGCTCCGTTTTGAAGTTGTCGCAGTGTTTTCATTTCGTCAATTTCGTCCTAACGGATATGCCGGCGAAATCTTCCTTCGGGGAAAACTCCCAAGGATACGGTACTGGCCGCGACCCAACTGCGCGCTCAGGCGGCGAAATCGCCACCGCTTCCTAATTTCGAGGATCCCGCACAGGGGCGGCGGCGCGACGACCCGGTCGTTGCGGCGCGTAAGAATTGGAGCCGCCAAAATTGCTCAAACCGAATGGAAACGGAGCCCGCAATGCGGAAAATCAGGCGTCGGGGATCTTGGCTTAAATAAATCGTGCCGGAGTATTCTAACGTGTGCGACCATACCAGCACTAGAGCACCGGATCCCATCAGAACTCCGCAGTTAAGCGTGCTTGGGCGAGAGTAGTACTGGGATGGGTGAACTCCTGGGAAGTCCTCGTGTTGCACCCATTGTTTGCCGCCCGGCTGCAAGAACGACGATTTTTGCCTCCGGCGAGCGCGCTCTCTCAACGAAGGCGGGCCCGTGGGTACCGCCCACGCGGACCCGGCGGAATTTTCGGGATCAACAGAACGGGCACGTGGGCTTAACATCCTGCGCAGGCGACGTGCAGGAAAACAAAAGAAAGACGTGACTTAGTTTCCAAAAGCAAGGCGCTTCAAACGGCCATAACTGTTGATCGGACCGTCTGATTTTCGCGCACAATACCATTTCGGAAAGCTCTCGGTGTTGCCCATCCTCTGGCGAGCCGGGTGAACCGTCCGAGCCCGTTTTGTGCCCTCAGATCGCGTGTATTCAGCTCCGTTTTGAAGTTGTCGCAGTGTTTTCATTTCGTCAATTTCGTCCTAACGGATATGCCGGCGAAATCTTCCTTCGGGGAAAACTCCCAAGGATACAGTACTGGCCGCGACACAACTGCGCGCTCAGGCGGCGAAATCGCCACCGCTTCCCAATTTCGGGGATCCCGCGCAGGGGCGGCGGCGCGGCGACCCGGTCGTTGCCGCGCGTAAAAATTGGAGCCGCCAAAATTGCTCAAGCCGAATGGAAACGGAGCCCGCAATGCGGAAAATCGGGCGTCGGGGATCTTGGCTTAAATAAAACGTGCCGGAGTATTCCAACGTGTGCGACCATACCAGCACTAGAGCACCGGATCCCATCAGAACTCCGCAGTTAAGCGTGCTTGGGCGAGAGTAGTACTGGGATGGGTGACCTCGTGGGAAGTCCTCGTGTTGCACCCATTTTTTGCCGTCCGGCTGCAAGAACGGCGATTTTTCCTCCGGCGAGCGCGCTCTCTCAACGAAGGCGGGCCCGTGGGTACCGCCCACGCGGACCCGGTTGAATTTTCGGGATCAACAGAACCGACACGTGGACTTAACATCCTGCGCAGGCGACGGACAGGAAAACAAAAGAAAGACGTGACTTAGTTTCCAAAAGCAAGTCGCTTCAAACGGCCATAACTTTTGATCGGACCGTCTGATTTTCGCGCTCAATACCATTTCGGAAAGCTCTCGGTGTTGCCCATCCGCTGGTGAACAGGGTGAACCCGTTCGAGCGCGTTTTGTGCCCTCAGATCGCGTGTATTCATCTCCATTTTGAAGTTGTCGCGGTGTTTTCATTTCGTCAATTTCGTCCTAACGGATATGCCAGCAAAATCTTCCTCCGGGGAAAACTCCCATGGATACGGTACTGGCCGCGACACAACTGCGCGCTCAGGCGTAGAAATCGCCACCGCTTCCCAATTTCGGGGATCCCGCGCAGGGGCGGCGGCGCGGCGACCCGGTCGTTGTCGCGCGTAAAAATTGGAGCTGCCAAAATTGCTCAAACTGAATGGAAACGGAGCCCGCAATGCGGAAAATCGGGCGTCGGGGATCTTGGCTTAAATAAAACGTGCCGGAGTATTCCAATGTGTGCGACCATACCAGCACTAGATCACCGGATCCTATCAGAACTCCGCAGTTAAGCGTGCTTGGGCGAGAGTAGTACTGGGATGGGTGACCTCCTGGGAAGTCCTCGTGTTGCACCCATTTTTGCCTCCCGGGTGCAAGAACGGCGATTTTTGCCTCCGGCGAGCGCGCTCTCTCAACGAAGGCGGGTCCGTGGGTACCGCCCACGCGGACCCGGCGGAATTTTCGGGATCAACAGAACGGGCACGTGGGCTTAACATCCTGCGCAGGCGACGTGCAGGAAAACAAAAGAAAGACGTGACTTAGTTTCCAAAAGCAAGGCGCTTCAAACGGCCATAACTTTTGATCGGACCGTCTGATTTTCGCGCACAATACCATTTCGGAAAGCTCTCGGTGTTGCCCATCCGCTGGCGAGCCGGGTGAACCCGTTCGAGCCTGTTTTGTGCCCTCAGATCGCGTGTATTCAGCTCCGTTTTGAAGTTGTCGTAGTGTTTTCATTTCGTCAATTTCGTCCTAACGGATATGCCAGCAAAATCTTCCTTTGGGGAAAACTCCGAAGGATACGGTACTGGCCGCGACCCAACTGCGCGCTCAGGCGGTGAAATCGCCACCGCTTCCCAATTTCGGGGATCCCGCGGAGGGGCGGCGGCGCGGCGACCCGGTCGTTGCCGCGCATAAGAATTGTAGCCGTCAAAATTGCTCAAACCGAATGGAAACGGAGCCCGCAATGAGGAAAATCGGGCGTCGGCGATCTTGGCTTAAAAAAAACGTGCTGGAGTATTCCAACGTGTGCGACCATACCAGCACTAGAGCACCGGATCCCATCAGAACTCCGCAGTTAAGCGTGCTTGGGCGAGAGTAGTACTGGGATAGGTGACCTCCTGGGAATTCCTCGTGTTGCACCCATTTTTTGCCGCCCGGCTGCAAGAACGGCGATTTTTTCCTCCGGCGAGCGCGCTCTCTCAACGAAGGCGGGCCCGTGGGTACCTCCCACACGGACCTGACGGAATTTTCGGGATCAACAGAACCGACACGTGGCCTTAACATCCTATACAGGAGACGGGCAGGAAAACAAAAGAAAGACGTGACTTATTTTCCAAAAGCAAGGCGCTTCAAACGGCCATAACTTTTGATCGGACCGTCTGATTTTCGCGCTCAATACCATCTCGGAAAGCTCTCGGTGTTTCCCATCCGCTGGCGAACAGGGTGAACCCGTTCGATCACGTTTTGTGCCCTCAGATCGCGTGTATTCAGCACCGTTTTGAAGTTGTCGCAGTGTTTTCATTTCGTCAATTTTGTCCTAACGGATTTGCCAGCGAAATCTTCCTTCGGGGAAAACTCCCAAGGATACGGTACTAGCCGCGACACAACTGCGCGCTCAGGCGTCGAAATCGCCACCGCTTCCCAATTTCGGGGATCCCGCGCAGGGGCAGCAGCGCGACGACCCGGTCGTTGCCGCGCGTAAAAATTGGAGCCGCCCAATTTGCTCAAACCGAATGGAAACGGAGCCCGCAATGCGGAAAATCGGGCGTCGGGGATCTTGGCTTAAATAAAACGTGCCGGAGTATTCCAACGTGTGCAACCATACCAGCACTAGAGCACCGGATCCCATCAGAACTCCGCAGTTAAGCGTGCTTGGGCGAGAGTAGTACTGAGATGGGTGACCTCCTGGGAAGTCCTTGTGTTGCACCCATTTTTTGCCGCCCGGCTGCAAGAACGGCGATTTTTGCCTCCGGCGAGCGCGCTCTCTCAACGAAGGCGGGCCCGTGGGTACCGCCCACGCGGACCCGGTGGAATTTTCGGGATCAACAGAACGGGCATGTGGCCTTAACATCCTGCGCAGGCGACGTGCAGGAAAACAAAAGAAAGACGTGACTTAGTTTCCAAAAGCAAGGCGCTTCAAACAGCCATAACTTTTGATCGGACCGTCTGATTTTCGCGCACAATACCATTTCAGAAAGCTCTCGGTGTTGCCCATCCTCTGGCGAGCCGGGTGAACCCGTCCGAGCCCGTTTTGTGCCCTCAGATCGCGTGTATTCATCTCCGTTTTGAAGTTGTCGCAGTGTTTTCATTTCGTCAATTTTGTCCTAACGGATATGCCAGCGAAATCTTCCTTCGGGGAAAACTCCCAAGGATACGGTACTGGCCGCGACCCAACTGCGCGCTCAGGCGGCGAAATCGCCACAGCTTCCCAATTTTGGGGATTCCGCGTAGGGGCGGAGGCGCTTCGACCCGGTCGTTGCCGCGCGTAAGAATTGGAGCCGCCAAAATTGCTCGAACCGAATGGAAACGGAGCCCGCAATGCGGAAAATCGGGCGTCGGGGATCTTGGCTTAAATAAAACGTGCCGGAGTATTCTAACTTGTGCGACCATACCAGCACTAGAGCACCGGATCCCATCAGAACTCCGCAGTTAAGCGTGCTTGGGCGAGAGTAGTACTGGGATGGGTGACCTCCTGGGAAGTCCTCGTGTTGCACCCATTTTTTGCCGCCTGGCTGCAAGAACGGCGATTTTTGCCTCCGGCGAGCGCGCTCTCTCAACGAAGGCGGGCCCGTGGGTACCGCCCATGCGGACCCGGTGGAATTTTCGGGATCAACAGAACCGACACGTGGCCTTAACATCCTGCGCAGGCGACGGACAGGAAAACAAAAGAAAGACGTGACTTAGTTTCCAAAAGCAAGGCTCTTCAAACGGCCATAACTTTTGATCGGACTGTCTGATTTTCGCGCTCAATACCATTTCGGAAAGCTCTCGGTCTTGCCCATCCGCTGGCGAACCGGGTGAACCCGTTCCAGCGCGTTTTGTGCCCTCAGATCGCGTGTATTCATCACCGTTTTGAAGTTGTCGCGGTGTTTTCATTTCGTCAATTTCATCCTAACGGATATGCCAGCGAAATCTTCCTTCGGGGAAAACTCCCCAGGATACGGTACTGGCCGCGACACAACTGCGCGCTCAGGCGGCGAAATCGCCACTGCTTCCCAATTTCGGGGATCCCGCGCAGGGGCGACGTCGCGGTGACTCGGTCGTTGCCGCGCGTAAAAATTGGAGCCGCCAAAATTGCTCAAACCGAATGGAAACGGAGCCCGCAATGCGGAAAATCGAGCGTCGGGGATTTTGGCTTAAATAAAACGTGCCGGAGTATTCCAACGTGTGCGACCATACCAGCACTAGAGCACCGGATCCTATCAGAACTCCGCAGTTAAGCGTGCTTGGGCGAGAGTAGTACTGGGATGGGTGACCTCCTGGGAAGTCCTCGTGTTGCATCCATTTTTTGCCGCCCGGCTGCAAGAACGGCGATTTTTGCCTCCGGCGAGCGCGCTCTCTCAACGAAGGTGGGCCCGTGGGTACCGCCCACGCGGACCCGGCAGAATTTTCGGGATCAACAGAACGGGCACGTGGGCTTAACATCCTGCGCAGGCGACGTGCAGGAAAACAAAAGAAAGATGTGACTTAGTTTCCAAAAGCAAGGCGCTTCAAACGGCCATAACTTTTGATCGGACCGTCTGATTTTCACGCACAATACCATTTCGGAAAGCTCTCGGTGTTGCCCATCCGCTGGCGAGCCGGGTGAACCCATTCGAGCCCGTTTTGTGCCCTCAGATCGCGTGTATTCAGCTCCATTTTGAAGTGGTCGCAGTGTTTTCATTTCGTCAAATTTGTCCTAACGGATATGCCGGCGAAATCTTCCTTTGGGGAAAACTCCGAAGGATACGGTACTGGCCGCGACCCAACTGCGCGCTCAGGCGGTGAAATCGCCACCGCTTCCCAATTTCGGGGATCCCGCGCAGGGGCGGCGGCGCGGCGACCCTGTTGTTGCCGCGCGTAAGAATTGGAGCCGTCAAAATTGCTCAAACCGAATGGAAACAGAGCCCGCAATGCGGAAAATCGGGCGTCGGGGATCTTGGATTAAAAAAAAACGTGTCGGAGTATTTCAACGTGTGCGACCATACCAGCACTAGAGCACCGGATCCCATCAGAACTCCGCAGTTAAGCGTTCTTGGCCGAGAGTAGTACTGGGATGGGTGACCTCCTGGGAAGTCCTCGTGTTGCACCCATTTTTTGCCGCCCAGCTGCAAGAACGGCGATTTTTGCCTCCGGCGAGCGCGCTCTCTCAACGAAGGCGGGCCCGTGGGTACCGCCCACGCGGACCTGACGGAATTTTCGGGATCAACAGAACCGACACGTGGCCTTAACATCCTGTGCAGGAGACGGGCAGGAAAACAAAAGAAAGACGTGACTTATTTTCCAAAAGCAAGGCGCTTCAAACGGCCATAACTTTGGATCGGACCGTCTGATTTTCGCGCTCAATACCATCCCGGAAAGCTCTCGGTGTTGCCCATCCACTGGCGAACAGGGTGAACCCGTTCGATCACGTTTTGTGCCCTCAGATCGCGTGTATTCAGCACTGTTTTGAAGTTGTCGCAGTGTTTTCATTTCGTCAATTTCGTCCTAACGGATTTGCCAGCGAAATCTTCCTTCGGGGAAAACTCCCAGGGATACGGTACTAGCCGCGAGACAACTGCGCGCTCAGGCGCCGAAATCTCCACCGCTTCCCAATTTCGGGGATCCCGCGCAGGGGCGGCGGCGCGGCGACCCGGTCGTTGCCGCGCGTAAAAATTGGAGCCGCCAAATTTGCTCAAACCGAATGGAAACGGAGCCCACAATGCGGAAAATCGGGCGTCAGGGATCTTGGCTTAAATAAAACGTGCCGGAGTATTCCAACGTGTGCGACCATACCAGCACCAGAGCACCGGATCCCATCAGAACTCCGCAGTTAAGCGTGCTTGGGCGAGAGTAGTACTGGGATGGGTGACCTCCTGGGAAGTCCTTGTGTTGCACCCATTGTTTGCCGCCCGGCTGCAAGAACGACGATTTTTGCCTCCGGCGAGCGCGCTCTCTCAACGAAGGCGGGCCCGTGGGTACCGCCCATGCGGACCCGGCGGAATTTTCGGGATCAACAGAACGGGCATGTGGCCTTAACATCCTGCGCAGGCGACGTGCAGGAAAACAAAAGAAAGACGTGACTTAGTTTCCAAAAGCAAGGCGCTTCAAACGGCCATAACTTTTGATCGGACCGTATGATTTTCGCGCACAATACCATTTCAGAAAGCTCTCGGTGTTGCCCATCCTCTGGCGAGCGGGTGAACCCGTCCGAGCCCATTTTGTGCCCTCAGATCGCGTGTATTCATCTCCGTTTTGAAGTTGTCGTAGTGTTTTCATTTCGTCAATTTTGTCCTAACGGATATGCCAGCGAAATCTTCCTTCGGGGAAAACTCCCAAGGATACGGTACTGGCCGCGACCCAACTGCGCGCTCAGGCGGCGAAATCGCCACCGCTTCCCAATTTTGGGGATTCCGCGCAGGGGCGGCGACGATGCGACCCGGTCGTTGCCGCGCGTAAGAATTGGAGCCGCCAAAATTGCTCAAACCGAATGGAAATGGAGCCCGCAATACGGAAAATCGGGCGTCGGGGATCTTGGCTTAAATAAAATGTGCCGGAGTATTCTAACGTGTGCGACCATACCAGCACTAGAGCATCGGATCCCATCAGAACTCCGCAGTTAAGCGTGCTTGGGCGAGAGTAGTACTGGGATGGGTGACCTCCTGGGAAGTCCTCGTGTTGCACCCATTTTTTGCCGCCCGGCTGCAAGAACGACGATTTTTGCCTCCGGCGAGCGCGCTCTGTCAACGAAGGTGGGCCCGTGGGTACCGCCCACGCGGACCCGGTGGAATTTTCGGGATCAACAGAACCGACATGTGGCCTTAACATCCTGCGTAGGCGACGGACAGGAAAACAAAAGAAAGACGTGACTTAGTTTCCAAAAGCAAGGCGCTTCAAATGGCCATAACTTTTGATCGGACCGTCTGATTTTCGCGCTCAATACCATTTCGGAAAGCTCTCGGTCTTGCCCATCCGCTGGCGAACCGGGTGAACCCGTTCCAGCGCGTTTTGTGCCCTCAGATCGCGTGTATTCATCACCGTTTTGAAGTTGTCGCGGTGTTTTCATTTCGTCAATTTCATCCTAACGGATATGCCAGCGAAATCTTCCTTCGGGGAAAACTCCCAAGGATACGGTACTGTCCGCGACACAACTGCGCGCTCAGGCGGCGAAATCGCCACTGCTTCCCAATTTCAGGGATCCCGCGCAGGGGCGGCGTCGCGGCGACCAGGTCGTTGCCTCGCGTAAAAATTGGAGCCGCCAAAATTGCTCAAACCGAATGGAAACGGAGCCCGCAATGCGGAAAATCGGGCGTTGGGGATCTTGGCTTAAATAACACCTGCCGGAGTATTCCAACGTGTGCGACCATACCAGCACAAGAGCACCGGATCCCATCAGAACTCCGCAGTTAAGCGTGCTTGGGCGAGAGTAGTACTGGGATGGGTGACCTCCTGGGAAGTCCTCGTGTTGCACCCATTTTTTGCCGCCCGGCTGCAAGAACGGCATTTTTTGCCTCCGGCGAGCGCGCTCTCTCAACGAAGGCGGAACCGTGGGTACCGCCCATGCGGACCCGGCGGAATTTTCGGGATCAGCAGAACGGGCACGTGGGCTTAACATATCCTGCGCAGGCGACGTGCAGGAAAACAAAAGAAAGACGTGACTTAGTTTCCAAAAGCAAGGCGCTTCAAACGGCCATAACTTTTGATCGGACCGTCTGATTTTCGGGCAAAATACCATTTCGGAAAGCTCTCGGTGTTGCCCATCCGCTGGCGAGCCGGGTGAACCCGTTCGAGCCCGTTTTGTGCCCTCAGATCGCGTGTATTCAGCTCTGTTTTGAAGTCGTCGCAGTATTTTCATTTCGTCAATTTTGTCCTAACGGATATGCCGGCGAAATCTTCCTTTGGGGAAAACTCCCAAGGATACGGTACTGGCCGCGACCCAACTGCGCGCTCAGGCGGCGAAATCGCCACCGCTTCCCAATTTTGGGGATCCCGCGCAGGGGCGGCGGCGCTGCGACCCGGTCGTTGTCGCGCGTAAGAATTGGACCGCCAAAATTGCTCAAACCGAATGGAAACGGAGCCCGCAATGCGGAAAATCGGGCGTCGGGGATCTTGGCTTAAACAAAACATGCCGGAGTATTCCAACGTGTGCGACCATACCAGCACTAGAGCACCCGATCCCATCAGAACTCCACAGTTAAGCGTGCTTGGGCGAGAGTAGTACTGGGATGGGTGACCTCCTGGGAAGTCCTCGTGTTGCACCCATTTTTTGTCGCCCGGCTGCAAGAACGATGATTTTTGCCTCCGGCGAGCGCGCTCTCTCAACGAAGGCGGGCCCGTGGGTACCGCCCACGCGGACCCGACGGAATATTCGGGATCAACAGAACGGGCACGTGGGCTTAACATCCTGCGCAAGCGACGTGCAGGAAAACAAAAGAAAGATGTGACTTAGTTTCCAAAAGCAACGCGCTTCAAACGACCATAACTTTTGATCGGACCGTATGATTTTTGCGCACAATACCATTTCAGAAAGCTCTCGGTGTTTCCCATCCGCTGGCGAGCCGGGTGAACCCGTGCGAGCCCGTTTTGTGCCCTCAAATCGCGTGTATTCAGCTCCGTTTTGAAGTTGTCGTAGTGTTTTCATTTCGTCAATTTCGTCCTAACGAATATGCCGACGAAATCTTCCTTCGGGGAAAACTCCCAAGGATACGGTACTGGCCGCGACCCAACTGCGCGCTCAGGCGGCGAAATCGCCACCGCTTCCCAATTTCGGAGATCCCGCGCAGGGGCGGCGGCGCGGCGACCCGGTCGTTGCCGCGCGTAAGAATTGGAGCCGCCAAAATTGCTCAAACTGAATGGAAACGGAGCCCGCAATGCAGAAAATCGGGCGTCGGGGATCTTGGCTTAAATAAAACGTGCCGGAGTATTCCAATGTGTGCGACCATACCAGCACTAGACCACCGGATCCCATCAGAACTCCGCAGTTAAGCGTGCTTGGGCGAGAGTAGTACTGGGATGGGTGACCTCCTGGGAAGTCCTCGTGTTGCACCCATTTTTTGCCGCCCGGCTGCAAGAACGGCGATTTTTTCCTCCGGCAAGCGCGCTCTCTCAACGAAGGCGGGCCCGTGGGTACCGCCCACGCGGACCCGGCGGAATTTTCGAGATCAACAGAACCGACACGTGGCCTTAACATCCTGCGCAGGCGACGGACAGGAAAACAAAAGAAAGACGTGACTTAGTTTCCAAAAGCAAGGCGCTTCAAACGACCATAACTTTTGATCGGACCGTCTGATTTTCGCGCTCAATACCATTTCGGAAAGCTCTCGGTGTTTCCCATCCACTGGCGAACAGGGTGAACCCGTTCGAGCGCGTTTTGTGCCCTCAGATCGCGTGTATTCATCACCGTTTTGAAGTTGTCGCAGTGTTTTAATTTTGTCAATTTCGTCCTAACGGATATGCCAGCGAAATCTTCCTTCGGGGAAAAATCCCAAGGATACGGTACTCGCCGCGACACAACTGCGCGCTCAGGCGGCAAAATCGCCCAGGATCAAACCTAGCTAAATCCCCTATCACCCACCCCATGTCTAACCCAATCTAAGTGAAAGGGTCCTAGAAGTAACATGGGATGTTACACATTGATTATTCCTAACTGATTTAAGAAAACATATGTTTCTTCTCATCCAATGGCTTGGTGAAGATGTCTGCCCTTTGTAAATCAGTGGAAATAAAGACAAAATTAATTTTCCTTTTGTCTACACAGTCTCTAATGAAATGATGTCTTATTTCTATATGCTTGGTCCTACTATCAAGCACTGGATTTTGTGTTATGGATATAACACTGGTACTATCACAATATATAGTTAAATTATTTAAGTTGTATCCATAATCCAGTAGTTGGTTTTGTATCCAGAAGGCCTGTGAGCAACAACTTCCAGCAGCTATGTATTCTGCTTCTGCAGTTGATATGGACAAAGAGGTTTGCTTTTTACAGAACCAGGACACTAGCCTATCACCAAGGAACTTACATGTTCCTATTGTGCTTTTTCTGTCCACTCTACATCCAACATAGTCAGCATCTGAAAATCTAGTTAAGTCAAATTCTGACTCTGATGGATATAGAAGTCCTAGATTTGGACAACCCTTTATACATCTCAAAATCCTTTTTAGCAAAATATAGTGAGATTCTTTATGGTTCACTTGGAACCTAGCACAAATGGATGTAGCAAACATGATGTATGACCTACTAGCTGTGAGATATAATAAGGACCCAACAATGACCCTATATAGCTTCTGATCAACAAATTTTCCATGCTCATCAGAATATATCACAACATTTACAGCCATGGGTGTCTTCATTGCTGAGGCATCATACATCCCAAATCTCTTAATAAGCTCCTTAACATATTTAGATTGGGAGATGAAGATACCATCAGATGATTGCTTCACTTGGAGACTAAGGAAATATAAAAGTTCACCATGCTACTCATCTCATACTTTGAATGCATAAGGTTAGAGAACCTTTTGCATAGCTTGGGATCAGTTGAGCCAAAGATAATATTATTTACATAAATTTGTACTAATAAGATTTTATCTTTATGATGCTTAATAAAACGTGTCCTATCTACAATGCCTCTAAAAACATTATGCTCTAACAAGAAGCTAGTCAATGTCTCATACCAAGCTCTTGGAGCTTACTTTAAACCATAGAGAGCTTTATGCAATCTAAAGACATAAAATGGGTAGGTTTGATAGATAAAACCTGGTGGTTGCTCCACATATACTTCTTCTTTGAGTTCTCCATTTAGAAAAGCACTTTTAACATCCAATTGATAGACTTTGAACTTTTTGAATGCGACATATACAAGGAAGATTCTTTTAGCCTCAAGTTTTGCAACAAGAGCAAATGTCTTATCATAGTCAATGCCTTCCTCTTGCCTATAGCCTTGAGCCACTAGCCTTGCCTTGTTTCTCATAATGTTGCCTTCTGCATCCAACTTATTTCTGAACACTCATTTGGTTCTAATGACTGGGTAGTCTTTGAGTCTAGGAACCAAATCCCAAACTCTACATATCTCAAATTGATTGAGCTCCTCTTGTATTGCAATGTTCCAATGAGGATTTTGCTCAGCATCTTTAATGGATTGGGGCTCAAGTTGAGAGAGGAAACAAGCAAACATCAAGTCAGGGTTGAGTTGATGCCTTGTTTGCACACCAACTAAAATGTGTCCAATCACTTGAGGTCTAGGATGGTCTTTAAGTGTGACAAAATTAGTGGGAGGAGCTGGTTGGACAACAGCTTGTGAAATAAATTCCTCTTGTGGAATTTCATTAGCTGTTGGATATGGTTCAGTCACCTCTATACTTTCTTCTTTACTTTCTTCTTCAACTTGTGGAGAGGGATGTATTGGAACCTCTTGGGTGAGACTTAAATCATCCAATCTCTCTCACAAGTGAGATACCTGCTATGTGATGTTGGTAGAAATTTCTTTCTCCTTATAAGACATATTAGCTTCATCAAAAGTTACATGAACAGATTCCTCAATTTTTAAAGTAGATTTATTAAACACCCTATAAGCTTTGCTGACTTGGAAATATCCTAGAAATATTCCCTCTGCAGTCTTAGCTTCAAACCTTCTAATATATTTCTTATCATTGTTATGAATATAGTATATGCAACCAAATATTTTTAAATAGGTGATTTTATGTTTCTTCCCTTTAAGCAATTCATAGGGAGTCTTATTTTTAAGTTTATGTATTGGGCTTCTGTTCAGTACATAGTTTATTGTGCTCACAGCCTCTGCCCAAAAGGATATGGGCATGTAAGCATCTGCAAGTAATGTGCCCGCAGCTTCAATTCCGGTTGTATTTTTCTTTTTAGCTACCCCATTTTGTTGAGAAGTTCTAGGAGCTGAGAAGCAATGCCTGATACCTTCCTTCTCACAAAACTCATGCATAAGAAGAGAATCAAACTTAGTACCATGATCACTTCTGATCAATGCAACTTGAATAGAGTACTCAATCTGTATGGTCTTGAGAAAATCTGTAAGAATCTTGAATGTATCTAACTTAGAGCCCAGAAAGAACACCCAAGTGAATCTTGAGAAGTCATCTATAATAACTAGAGTATAAGATTTCCCTCCTAGGCTTTGGACAACAATAGGGCCAAAAAAGGTCAATGTGTAGCAAGTACAAGATCCTAGGTGAATCACTCTTATTAACTGATTTAAAGCTAGATTTAGTTTGCTTGCCTAATTAACAAGACCTGCAGAGGCCTTCCTTCTTGTAGCGACCAGAAGGCAATCCTCTAACAAGGTTGTCTTTAGATAACCTAACAATGTTTTTCAGATTAACATGACCTAATCTTTTATGTCATAAATCATTTTGATTGCTAACAAGGTTAAATAAACAAATATCTGATGTTGCAGATTAAAAATTAACTACATATATATTGTCTTGTCTATTTCCAATTAAAATATTTTGGTTTTATTTAGAAGAAATAATACAAGAGCTTGAGTTAAAAGATACCTGATAACCTTCATCACATAGTTGACTTATGGAGATGAGGTTATGTTTCAGTCCACTTACATATGTAACCTTTTTGAAAATGACTGTTCCAATCTTAACTTCTCCAAAGCCTTCAGACTGACCATAATTTGAGTCACCAAAGATCACATTTGGTCCCAGCTTAGACTTATAATTATTTAGGTTGTCCTTGCTGCCAGTCATATACTTGGAGCATGCATTGTCTAAATACCATTGTTGATTTAAAGTTGGACAGCTCTTTACCTGCAAAGGAAAAAATTAGTGGTTCTTGACCCAGATTACCTTGAGCCTTTTATTTTTCTAATATGAAAAACTTGTTATAATAGAAAATTCAGGTTGAGATTTATTTCCTAAGGGATCGTATCTCCTAGGTGGAATTTCACAATTAGAAAATGGATTAACTGGTTTTCTAGGTTGATTAAAATTTCTGTTAAAGTTATGATTTTTGTTAAGTCTGACTGGGTTCAATGAAATGTTATAAGTTCGTCGATCGGAGTTCGACGAGATGGGATGAGATAGGCGATCGCTGCTCAGAGAATGAATACACTCATAATCTGGGCCCCAAGTTCGTCGATCTCTGCTCGAAGAACCATACAAGATTCGTCGATCGCAGTATGATGAATTATTATGGCTAATGTTGGCGTTCATAGATCATCGATTGGAGTTCGACGAACTAACCATATTTCGTCAATCGGAGTTCGACGAAATCTGCTGAACATTGTTTTTATTTAAGTTTTCTTGTTTCTATTATGTTGGTTTTTAGATTTAAGTAAGCCTTATGTGGGTTGCTTATTGTATATAACTTTTTTTCCTTTTTCTGGAACAAATTTTATGGGGGTTCTCAGTATATTTTTCTTAAGTATGGGAGGTAAGCTTGATGAAGCACCTAAGCCCAGCTTGCCATTTAGTCTGCCATTGACTGTACTTGTGATGTCCATCAGCTTAAGGCTTCTCCCATTGAGAGATTCCTCAAGTTGCTTGGCCTCACATAATTCTGTTTTTAGAGAAATGATTTGTTCATTTGCTAAAACTAAATCATCCTTGAGTTAAGTATTTTCAGCAAATAGATTATCAAATTCAGCTTACCTATCTCTTAGCATTTTAATTTCTTTTTCAGATTTTATTAGGTCATTACATAAAGCTTTGAATTCATTTTTAAAATCAATAGAATTAAAATCAAAAGAAGAGATTACCTGATCCTCTTCTGTCTCTGATTCCTCTTCTGATTCCTCAGAATGAGTTTCTGCTTGATCTTCAGCATCTGGCTTGCTGCATGAGGCATTGATTTCCATGAGGCAGACTTCTCTTGCCTTGTCTTCTTATTCATCTTCACTGGAGCTGGAAGATGAGGTCTCTTCATCAGTATCACTCCAAGTTTCAGCAGTGAAGCCATTTTCCTTTATTTTATATTTGTTGGAGGAGTGTTTGCTTGAGTTCCTACTTGAGTTCTTTTTGTTCTCTTTCTCTTTTCTTCTATCTCTTTATTGAGCTCCTGGACATTCAGGAAGAATGTGCCCAGGCTTTCTGCATCTAAAGCAGACAATCTCCTTGGTAGGAGTTCTGTCATACTTAGGTTTATCATCACTCTTGGATGGTCTTCTCCTGAAGACTTTCTTGGATAGTTTGTAGAACCTTTTGGGCAACAAACTCATCAACTCTTCATTGGAAGGAAGGGTTTCTAATTCTTCTGTTGCTTTGAAGACAATATTGTGCTCCTTCCTTGAAGAGGTTGAGGCCTTCAATTCAGTAGCCTCTCTGGTCTTGATTAACTGTTCATAGGATTTTAGCTTTCCAAGGAGAGATTCAGTGGATATCTCATTCAAACTTCTGGCTTCTTTGATTGGCCAGATCCTGGAATCCCAAGTGCTGGGGAAGCACATTATGATCTTGTCATTAATCTCAGTTAAGGAGATATATTTATCCAGGTTGTTTAGTTCATTGATGATAACATTAAGCCTGTTATACATCTTAACCACTATTTCAGATTCCTCCTTGAAGTTCTCATATTGAGATATTAGGAGGGATCTTATGTCTTTTCTCTCATCTGCTGAGCATGCTACCATTTAGTTTAGAGAGTCCTAGATTTCTTTGGCAGAAGTACATTCAGCCACCTTTTGAAATATGTCATCTGACATAGTTTGGGCCAGTATATTCATAGCTTTTGCATCGGCTATTTTGCTTTCTTCTGAGCATCAGTCCACTCAGGTGGTGGAACTGCATGAGTGCTTGAAGTTGATGTGGATGTAGAAGCTGTTGGTTGAGGAGGATCTATCAAAATTGAATTGAAAATATCCTCATCAATAGAGTTCATGTAAAGCTTGATTCTTGCCTTCGACAGTGCAAATTTGTTCAAGTTGTAGACTGGAGGTCTGGTGCTAGCATAATCTTTATTATGTGTCATTGCTGTAATAATAGAAAAACTAAAGAAGTGAAAAACAATCTAACAAGGAACTTTGTTCAGATGTGATTCTGTGAAACCAAAGAAAACCTCGCTCTGATACCAATTGAAGGATGGTATGAAAGATACCACCTGAGGGGTTAGACTGTTTGACTCTAGAGGGGGGTGAATAGAGTATTTTAAAGTCTTGTTAGATTTTTATTGTGGAATTAAAATAGTAATACTTATATGTGTAATCAGATAGTGCAGAAAGAAAACTAAACTATTCAGCAAGCAGCACACAATAAAAATAAGATAACATCATAGACGACACAAGACTTTTATAGTGGTTTCCCTAAAACTTGGGTACGTCCACTCTTCTACCACCCTGGTACGAATCCACTCAGGTTTTTGATCAGGTGCCCTGCCACCAATCAGGTTTTTGCTCAGGTGCCTGCCACCACAAGATCTGATTCAGGTAGATCAGGAAACCCTTCAGGCTTTTGATAAGGTGCCCAAAAACCAAATCAAGTCTTTTGATCAGGAGACTTGCAACCAAGTGTTTAATTTTTGAAGGGTGCTAGAACCCTGTGAATAATGTGGTGAAACAAATAAAAGCTATAAGTTGTCTTCTCTTTTCTCAAAAAGAACTGAGAAGACTTGTGGATCCTTGATGGTGTCAAAGCTCCCCCTGAGATGAAAATCTGTTCAGGAAGATTGAGAGCTTTGTAGGGTGAGTAGGTCTTCTTAAAAAAATGTTCTCCAGAAAGTTGTAGACAGATTGAATTTGATTGTCTCTTGGAAGCTTGCTGGAAGAAGAACACTTGATGAAGACAGAGCAGAATTCTTTCTCTTGAATGATTTCTTGTGTTGTTTGTATTATCAGTTCTGTCTTATTCTCTATATGTTCTTTTATAGACTGAAAGAGAAAATCTCTTTTATATGTTTAGTCGAATTATCCTTTGAATTTTGAATTCCTTTTCATTAAATGCTGACTGCCTGGAGAATGAAATGCGGCTGGAGAGAATATTTTCATTAATGAATTTCCCCAACTGTCCCATTAAAAATAGCAAGTAATTAATATGATGAAGACCACAATCAATGCAACCACTTACGGTTATATTCAGAGAATATAAGCATTAATTACTCAGGAATTACTGCTATAAAATAATTACAAAATAAGGGAAATTTCCAAGTCTGGAACTACACAGGAATCGTCGACCAGAGAACAGATTTTGTTGACCTGAGATCCAAGTTCGTCGACCAGAGAAATCATGTTCGTCAACCTGAGAATTTTTGTTTGTCGACCTGAGTTCAGAGAACTGCTTTCTGAGGATAGTCTGCCAATTCTATAGTCCAAGTTCGTCGAGCTGATAACTTGTCTTCGTCGACCTGAGTTCAGCGAAAGTACTCTGAAAGAATGTGTTGAAGTTGGACTTCTAGAATTCATCGACCTGAGCTCGAATATCGTTGAGCTCAACTCAAAGAATTAACTCTAAGTTCGTCGCGCATAGCACAAATTTCGTCAAGCTGAGTTTGACGAACGTTGAACTCACTTCCTGAACTTGATATTCTTCTAAGTCTGAGTCTTCTACAGTCTTCAGTTGGCTGGTCCATGCAAGGTTGAATCTAAGAACTTAGCCTAAACTCTAGGACACAATGATATGACCCTGGCTATACATGGTGGGTCAAACATCCTAGTTAGTGAAACTAGCCCAAATCAAACTAGGGATCCAACAGATGTGTTAGGCTGTAGTCGGTCAGGTCCGGGCCTTTACCCGTGTGGGACCCTCGGCCTGGTTTCTAATGAAAGATGATCATCTTTTGTTAGAAACCAGGTCGGGGGTCCCACACGGGTAAAGTCCCGGCCCTGGCCGACTGCAGTCTAACACATACCCAACCAAATCTCCGTGCAAGGTTCCGAATTCACACACGGGAATATTGCACGACAGGTTGTTGAGAGTTGGTCTTTACCCCGACAACAACCTGCCATGCACTATTCCCGTGTGTGAATTCGGAGCCTTGCACGGAGATTTGGTTAGGTATGTGTTAGAATGTAGTAGGCCAGGGCCGGTCCTTTACCCGTGTGGGACCCCGGCCTGGTTTCTAACACAGATTAGCTTCTCTGTACCTTTTTGAACTGAGCCAACAGCTCAGCCCTATCTCCTTCTTCATAGCTCCCCAAGAGAATGTTCTTTAGGATTTTTTGGCTGGATTTGTGAAGCACCTGCAGCAAGGGTTGGCCCTAGATGCTATATCTTTCTCAATGAATCACCCTGAGCTTGCTAGCTGGTACAGATGAAAATGACACCAACAATCTTGTTGTTGAAGATGTTGATATCGACAACTAACTTGATATGCCTCTTGACTTGGTTGTCTTGGACTCTCTGTTCTTCAGCCACACCCACAACAATGTGTTTGGGAAGAACTACTATAACAACTACTCTTTTTGTAAAGAGCTTCTCCTTTTATTAAATGTAACCCAATGACTCTTTTAGCAGTGGGTCCCACTCCATTAATGCTGGTTGCATGCTTACTTTAACGCCTAACTGTTGTACAGTATGCCTGCGATGCCTTTTGTCAGGTAATGTGCCTTTGTCGCCCACAATTTTAATATGGTTGACCTTTTGACTTGCACATCAGCACCTGAAGACTTAGTCAAAATTCAAGCATTAGAAGTATATACGTTGAGTGAATGAGCTTCACCCAATGCAAAAGTACTTAGACAGTTTGGTCTATCTAGGCGTTGACAGCATTGAGTGAGTAAATCTCACTCAACACCTTTTTGCTTTGACCCTTTCTACAGCCTCTTTTGCATGCATGATGTTGAGAGCGTTGAGTGAACATACTTCACTCAATGCCTTGTGCCTTAGCCACATTCTGCATTTTAGGAGTTGAGAGCATTGAGTGAATATGCCTCACTTAATGCTTTCTGCCTTAGCCATTTCTATTTCTCCAGCATCTTAAGCATTAAGAGCGTTGAGTGAGCATGCCTCACTCAATGTTTTTTGCTTTAACTAATTCTGTGTCATGGTGTTGAGAGCATTGAGTGACCACACCTCACTCAACACTTTTTGCCTTAGCTAGATTTTCTGTTTCAAAATTTAGTTTGAGTTCGACGAACTTAGAACACAGCTCGACGAAATTTGAGCTTTGCTCGACGAATAGGTGAAAGTTCAACTCGAAGAACTCAGACCTTAGTTCGATGAACTCTGAGCTCAATTATTCAATAATTGTGAAGCTAAGGCATTGAGTGAGTGAGATACACTCAACACTTGTGGACTTAGCCACTTTTCAGCTCATTTATCTTTAGGCATTGACTGTATTAGCCTGACTCACAACCTTTTGCTGTATGACATTGACTGAGTTGACTTCACTCAATGTCTATGGACTTGGTCATATTCTAAGCTTGCCACTTCATGACTTTGACTAAATAGGCTTAACTCAGCACTATAAGTCATCTGGAATTGAGTGAATGACCTTCACTCAATGCCTGTGGACTTGGATAATTTTCTGTCTTTCCACAACTTAGGTAAGAATATACCTGACTTAGCCACTTAGGCTATCTGTCCCATCACTCCTTACTAGGACAATCTGCAATCATTAAACTTTAACACACGTTAGATCACCACATGTGTATACATTGTTTGTTGGTACTTCTTCAAATCCAGGACATTGGGATCAATGGACCCAACAACCATCCTCTTGTCTATATACCTTGATAACCAGTCTAGCTTTGTTCATCAAGCTTGTTTCTGTAAATCCATTTGGTTCTAATGATGTTATGTCCATGAGGTCTGAGAACTAGCTTCCAGACATTGCATCTCTTGAATTAGTTCAGTTCTTCTTGCATTGCTACAATCCAAAATGGATCTATATTGGCATCTGCAAACTTTTTTGGTTTAACTTGAGATAGAAAGCTTGAATACATTGCAATATTGAGGTTTCTGCTCCTTGTTGTTAAACCCTAGCTTGCATCCCTAATGATCAAGTTTCTAGGATGATCTCTTAGATGCCTGACTGCATCTAGCATTCCTTCTGTAACATCTTGAACTTCAATTTCTAGTGCTTGATGATTTTAATCTATGTCCAATTCACCTAGAGTATCTTCTGGAATGAACACACCCTTATCCTCTCCTTGTTCAGCAGAAGGTATAACGCCCCCATCCATCATATAACATATAACAGAAGGTCCGGCCGAGGCCCGATGCCATATACTATGGACAGTTAGTGGAGTTACTTATTGAGACCATAATCTGTAAACCTTTAACCTAACTCAAAGAGCATTCTAGCGGAAGTTAATTAAATGTTTATAAAAACCCAACCATTTGAATATCCATACAACTAGGTAGGAATGAAAGTACAATACATAAATGTTACGGCCTTAAGGCCTTGTAAGGTTTTTCTCAAATAATATTATCTTACATACATCGGCACGCAGACCAGCCACACATGAACAAAAATGAAAGAAATGGGTAACTCGCTTTGGCGTTCAAGGGCCGGCTTAACAATCATGGGTTCCAGCCTGCTATTTCCGGCTTGGCTTAAGTGCACCTACATGACACATTCCACTGCAATGGTGGCAAACATAGCAATGGTCAGCATAAAAATGGGTAACTCGTGGTGGCAGTGCTCCTTCCATGCAGGCATTAGCATATACAGATACTAGCAATCAGAACATGCAAAATAAGCATCATTCGCCACAGACGTTGGCAAAACCGTCCGACGCCCCATGCTCTCAGGGCATATTCTCGGCGCACAGGACCTAGGTGTGTGCACGGTGCGGTTTGGTGTGGTTTTGGCCCAAACCACAACCGCACCATAAGGGCTCGGTTTTTGCCCGAGCAAAACCGCACCGCACCGAAATTATGCGGTGCGGTTTTGGTTTGGTGCAGTTTTTTGCAGTGCGGTTGAGGTTTTGGTGCGGTTTTTAACATGTATTTTACATAGACTACAAGTAAGCATCAGAACTATGAATTTTGCTTGATAATATATGAGTTCTTTTAAGTTTTGTTGTTTTTCTCTCTTTATTGTATTAAATTACATCATTTTCTTACAACAGGTGATTTCATTTTCATAAATTTTGATGCAATTACTGATCTTTCTTTTTGGAGATGTCATACTAACTTATGAACTATATAATATATTGTGAATATCATGTTTTATAGACAAATATGTTCACGCTAAACTTTGTTGTAGGAGATTCATTCATTCTTATATATCAACACTTTTTATGCAATATTTTGTTTTAATTAGAATTATTAAAGAGACTGTTCTAATTGATATCCAAGTTGTCTGTTTGTGGAAGAGATACAACAACACTCAAACCTTTATCCCACTATAGTGTGGTCGGCTATATGGATCATTTGTCGTCATTGTGCCATTTCTTGACATATTCCCACTAATGTGTACATCATGTTTTCCTTATAGTTTTAAGCCTTTATTCCACTATAGTGTGTGTAGAAGAGATGATTTAACAAAATATCTCACTTAATTATAATAACGCTGATGGTAATATATCGTATAAATATATCAACTCTTACTTAATATACTTAAATGTGACATCGCATAATTATAAAAAATTAAATACATAAAATATTCGGTGCGGTGCGATTTTTGCGGTTTTCAAAATCCAAAAACCGCACCGCACCGAACCGCGCTCGGTTTGTAAAAGTTTAAAACCGCACCGCACCTAAATTACGCAGTGCGGTTTTTGCGGTGCGGGCGGTTTTTGCAGGTTACGGTTTTTCATGCTCACCCCTAACATGACCTCCAAGGGTCACACCTCCGTTCTCTATGACGGCCAGCAATGCTTGAGCATTCTAGTCTTTTAGGGCCGAAGCAAAAGATAACTCCCCTACGGCTATGACCAAGTCATGGTGATTCACACTTTGACGCACTCCAAGTCGATCAACATAGGGTTGGGTACAGTTTAGCTCTTTCCTGGTGCTCAAATCGTCGGGCGCAACAAGGCACGATGCGGGTCAGTATCCCATTTACCATCCATACGATACATAACCCCGTTATGATCTAAGGATAGTACTCACGACCGCCTAAGCTGGGCCACATGGGCTCTCAGCTCCATATACTGACCCCCAGGTTTTCGAGAGACAGACCTCACCAAATGATGGCCCCCCCAGGTCTCCACAAGACATGCCTCACAAAATAATGACCCTCAGGTCTCCACAAGATAGGCCATATAAACAATACAGTTTTCACTATGAGCTACTGTCAGCGGTAGCGCTATCACCGTGAGGTAGGGAACAAACTATCGATTCTTCCCCTTAGCTGGGTGGTTTCCTGGAGGTCATATCCTAGTACTCTCTCTGCATCCAACTGCATACCACGTGACTCGAAAATCTATACGATTACCACAGAGTCTTCTCTGGCATACGTAACATACAAACATTGCCAATCCAGACCAACCTGTTCGGATGGGCTTCACACAACATGCCTATTCTGTACTTCAATTCTGGATATAAATGCAACACTAATAGGGATACACAGATCTACCCGTCGAGAGAACCACTTCCACATGTTCGTGGAGTGTCTACCCTCAAATGCCAAAAAAAGACTTCACATGTCCAAAAAAGAGGATCGTTACCCTAGAAGTCTGTTTCAGCGCCATAAGAAAGATTCTAGCAGGATGGAAATGACCGCTACGGCTTTGCCTCACTAAACCCAAACTCATCCATCGAATCCGAGCCGTGAAACGCCAATGACGGCGAGATCTCCTTCGACCAAACCTCCCTCTTCCTGCTTCAGCCGCTTAGCCCAAAATTTTCAAAGAAATGAAGTGAAAACGGTGCTCCCAATGCATTAAATCGAGCTACCACCATGCGATAACTAGATACCTTCGTGCGGTAACTAGCTATAACCGTGTGATACCTCAATCGATGCCTTGGTTCTCGTGCCGACCGTCCAAGATCTCTAATTGTTAGTCGACACGTGGCCACGCCGTTACAGCCGAATATCGTCGTGCGATAGATTATTACCGCCACGTGGTATCTCGCGTCGGGTATGAAATGACCATTATCACTACCGCCATGCGATAACTACTACCATCGCGCGGTAACAACCCGAGAGCTTCGCCAATTAAATGGACCACGCTAACGCTAGCGGTATCTCTACTGCTGGGCGGTAACTTCTCGAAAGCTCTGCCACCCTTCTTATGGTACTACCGCCGGCATAGTAACCTACCACCGGGTGATATCTCCCAGAAATCAATTTCCTATCTTAGGAACTTGGGGCATTACAAATCTCCCTCACTTAAAGAATTTCGTCATGAAATTAAGCCATACAGGAAACTAAATAAGTAACAACATCAAATTGTGTACCTCAAACAAATAACTCGGGGAACTCCGCCTTCATGGTTATCACCTGTTCCCATGATAGATCCTCTCGGTCACAGTTATCCCAACATACCTTGACCATCCTGATAGACTTATTGCGAAATTACTTAACTTCCACGTCCTCAATGCGAATGAGATTGACCTTCATTGTCAATCCAACATCCATCAGTACCTGATCCGCCGTAACCACTTGCGTAGACTCTTGCACCACCTTCCGCAACACTGATATGTGGAATACGTCATGCTGACCACTATGTTCTGTAGAAAGCTTCAACCGATAGGCGGATTCACCAATGCACTCCAAAATCTGAAATAGTCTAAGGTATCTTGGACTCAGCTTTTTCAAGCGTCAAATCCTTGATACGCCTTTAAACGGTTTGATCTTCAAGTAAACTCAATCGCCTACCGCGAACTCGACTTTTCTATTCTTGGCGTTATAGTAGTTAGCCCGTCTATCCTGAGTGATCAACAACTGCTCCCAGATTGTTCGAACAATCGAAGTCGCATCATCGGCTTCCTTCCGCTTAAACAGATTGATTCGCCCGTCACCAGCCATGACAACGGTGTACAACACTTTCCCTCATAAAAGGCCTCGAAGGGCGCAATTTGGATGCTTACCTGGTGGCTATTATTGTAAGCAAACTCAATCATAAACAGGTGATCCTCCCACCTCTTCCCAAAATCTAGGGCACACATGCGAAGCATGTCTTCCATCATCCTATTTACCCTCTCGATCTGACCATCCATTTGCGGATGAAAGGTCGTACTGAACTTCACCTTGTTACCCAAGAGTTGATGTATTATCCTCCAGTCGCTAGATGTGAAGCACCCATCACGGTCACTTACGATGTTATGGTCCACACCGTGCAATCATACAATATTATCCACGTAAAGCTTTGCCAGCTTTTCTCTGATACCAAATTTTAACACCCCTATCAGTCATATAGTATATAACAGAAGGTCCGTCCGGGGCCCGACGCCATATATACAAATAATTAATGAAGTTACTTATTGAGACCATAATCTGCAAACGTTTAACCTAACTCAGAAAGCATTCTAGCAGAAATTAATTAAATATTTATAAGAACCCAACCATTTGAAAGTCCACACTGTAGTACCCCCCCCCCCCCCCAACCTTTTGCCTGAGTCGGGTCGGAGGGGTACTATTGGGCCAAGACTTCCACCCAGTACTTTTAGGGGAAACAATCCACCCTATCCAAGCACTAGATGGTCGTCTTGCTCAGCTCGAATCATAATATACAAAACCCATCAAAGTATAGCGGAAGCATTAACAGGAAATCATTGCAGATTTATATATTACATATCAAAATCACAGCGGTTCTAGGGTCGAAGCCTAAGTACTTATATAAGCCCGTGGGCTATACATGTGCTACATATAATCCTCATATACTCTCTCTCTCTACGCTGCTCGGCGGAACTCATGTCTCTAAACTCTGGAGATGGCGGGGGTGAATCTGCTCGAGCAGACCTAGCTGCTGGCGTAATCTCCTATGGCAGCGGGTCACTACGGTGCTCCACCTCATGTGAATGGTTAATCAAATAACCGTTAGTCACGGTGCTAAGTGGAAACAAATCTCCTCCCCGTATCCACATCCTGGGGACGAGCATGCACCCACCCAACAAAGTTAAATAGCCGAAGCAAGAGAGGGTTGGTACAACATTTCATATATGAACAACTAGGTGCAATTATAAAAGAGTGCAGTATAACCGGTAAAAGCAGCAATAGTATAAATCGGTTATAACAAGGCTCTACTAGCTCATCAGCACATCAGGTTTTAAATACTGAAAACTATCGCAGGCATTCACAGCCGCACACACACCGCAGACATTCAAAATCGCACACACACCGCAGGTATTCAAAGCCGCGTACATACCACAGGTATTCAAAGCCGCGCACACAACCCTATGTCGACATAGTTTGGACAGCTTTTGTTCCAACAGGGTTGCAAGCCATGCAGGCCTCACCGATGTGGTCGTCGGTGATAGTGGCCAGTCCTGCCACTCCTGGGGGTGATCGTACTGCACCACCCCAGGCCCTAACGTACAACCATGTGTACTCTTGCATGTGAGCGACATCCGACGAATCATTTTGGCCGACAAGCGGAGGAAAGCCGATGGGGAATATAACGGCCAGTCACCCGTGGTACTCATCTCCCTGTCACCTTGAGTCGTCAACCTTCTCGCACCGGTACGAACGGTCTGTGGAAGGGACTGACCCTCAACTATTTCATCGCAAGTAATTTAAAATCAATCAAATAAAAGGCAAATAATATAACATCGGGTCTACGTCGGCCTGCCCTACTAGGCTTATACTTCGGGCGTCGACACTCAGCTCTACTTTCGACAAGGAGCGTGGGAGCGCTTTATTTAGGGCTAGACCTGAAGGACTACTTAAACTCCAGTTATTCCCAACTAAGGCTCAAACTTAACAATGACTGCTCGTCAGAGCAGGACCCGGGAATATAAAAGTAAATTGCTATAAGGTCAAGTGCGGTGATTATGATGCTTTTTTAAAGTGCTGGAATGAAATGTGACCAGTACGAGACTGGAGTAGTACTGAGAAGAAAGTACTGAAATAAGCTTGACCAGTACGAAACTGGAGTAGTACTGAATTGAAAGTACTGAACTGAAAAGAATAAAGGAACTGGACCAGTGTAAGATTGGAATAATCATAAAGAAAATTTTTAGTAGTCCAATCACTCCATTTATGAGGTTTCAGTTCCATCTCCATTCTCAGGAGAGATTTTTCAGTTCAATCTCCATCCAGGAGGCACATTCAGTTCCATCTCCGTTCTCAGGAGAGATTCAGTTACATCTCCATTCTCAGGAGAGATTCAGCTCCTTCTCGGTTTTTTAAAGGCTTCCTTGGGTTACATCCATTTTTAAGGTCCAATTAATTTGGTTGCGCCACATTAATTACGGCTTAATCAGATCGGGGCTTATCAGGAGTTACACCCTCATTATTTATCGAGAATAATTTGCAACTCACTATTTGTACTCTCACTTCCGAGCGTGCCCAAATCACCCGAGAGTCGAGGCGCTTGAAGGTTTCATGAAATCTCGAAACACCAGGAGCTTGGTCACTTGCCTCAGCCACTCTCGTCGATAAGTCAATTTGAATTTATTATTCAAATTAGAAAGAATGGTCGCGCGCTCCAATTTTCACTTTCGAGGAAAATGAACGTAATAAATTCCGAGTGCGATCCTAGGTTTCCATAAATTGGGAAAAATATCAAAACTTATCCCCATGATCCCAAATTTTGCGACAACCCTTGGAAGGGTCTACAATGAGTCTAGAAAACGTTTCATAATTTTTCGAAGAGTTTTGGCACCTTAATTTGGCCAAATAATTTTCTTTTGGGCGTTTACAAATATCAAATCAACTCCAAATATTCTCAAACTTTTTGTGGAGGAAGCCCTAAACAAGGGAAACATTTTTTATGTTCAACAATGTTTCCCTAGGAGCCTATTTTAGTCTCTTAAAAATCAAACCCATTATTAATTATAATATTTATAATATTTATTATAAATATTATAATAATATATAAAATATTATTTATATATATATATATATATATATATATATATATATATATATATATATATATGAGATCACTGTAGATTATCTCCCTCCGCTACTGTACATTTCCGCGCCCTTACGGTGCTTCTCCGCCGGCGGCCGGCCGTGGCTCCGCCACCGGCCAACCCTCCGGTGGTGGGTGCTCCCTCCGGCGGTGGTCCGGCGGCCCGCCGCCGTCGGCCATCGCCAGAGCATTTTTTTTAAAAAAATGAACGGGAGAGGAGGGGGCGGCGGCGGCGGCGCTCCGGCGGCCGGGAGCGCCATGCAAGACATCCAAAATGGAGAAGAGGGAGGGAGAAGGCTTCCAACTGTGCTTGATGGGCTTGGGATGGGCCGGCTTGCTCGGCCATGGCTCAAGGTGGTGGAGGAGGGGAGGAGCTTCTCGAGTTGGCTTTTTCTGGCCACTAGAACTCCGGCAGAGGGGGAGAGAAGGGGGAGTAGGGGGAGGGATCTGCTCTGAGAGGTTTGGGGGAAGGAGAGGGGGTGGGGTCCTTTTATAGGGAGGGGGAGGGGGAGCTTCCTCCCTTTGGGCAAGGTGGGATTAATTCCTCCTTATGGAGGGATTAAATCCCCACCCTCCAGCTGACCAAGGACAGCTGGAGGCCCTCTCCACTTTTCCCCATGTGGGGAAAAAGGAAAGGAGCCCTTATGGGCTTGGGCCTTTAGGTGGGAAAGAGAGAGAGAGGGAGAGAGAAGAAATGGGTGGGCCTCCACTTGTAGTGGGATGGGGGCTTGCTGGTTGGGGGCCCAAGGAGAGTGAGGGGAAGTATGGGCCATCCTCCTTTGGAGAGGAGGTGAGCCCCTCATTTGGAGAAAAATCCAAAAAGTGGGTTTTTAGGAGGGTTTGACCAAGTCAACCCTAGGGTGGGTCCCCCTTGCTGGTCAAAGTCAAAGTGGGTCCAAGTCGTCTGGGTCGGGTCAAAGTTCGGGTGTCGTGTCACAATTGGTGTGTGCACGCTTTTCAGTGCACGACTATGCTTGATTTGACCACGGGTTGACCAATTGTCATCGAAATTGACTGTGATGACTTCGGTTGACTTCGTATTGACCACACGAGTCCAACGCCACTGACTGGGGTTGAATCGGAGTCCGTTTGGCGAATGTCCAAAATTTGCGCGTCGTAATGCGCTAAAATGGTCAAAGTATCCAATTTTGTCGTACAATCTCGGATTGTGACATGATGAGCTCCGATGTGCTCATATTGACTATATAAGACCACAGGAACTGATAGAACTCGATTCAGAGTTCTCTAGCTCGATTTCCCGCCTAGGGTTATTTCCCACCGGATCGTGGGTAGGGTTCGGGCCACATTTATTGGGCTCACTAGGGTTCTGGTGGCCCAATAAAAGCCGGGATGCTATAAACCAATAAAAATAAAAGGATTTTCGTCCCCAAAAATTTGTTTGAAGTGGGGGGAGAAAAGTAACATACCTGGGGAAAGAGTTCTGGGTGCTTTTCTCGGAGGAGTGCTTCAGGTTCCCACGTGAACTCCTCTCGTCCACAGTTTGATCATAGCACCTTAACCATCGGAATAGTTTTGTTCCATAGTGTCTTGACCTTGTAATCTACTACTCTGATGGGTTCAAGCTGGACGGATCTATCTGACTGTAGTTGCACCGGAGGGGTAGGAAGGTACTGCTCTGGTTACCGGAGAACTCGTCTCAAGGAAGAGACATGAAACACATCGTGCAGATTCCCCAACTCTGGGGGTAAGACTAAACGATAGGCGACGGGGCCAACCCGCTCTATCACCGGATAGGGGCCCAAGAAGCAAGGATCTAACTTTTTCTGCTTTCTCAACAGGGAGACACCATTCATGGGCTTTATTTTTAGAAACACCATTTCCCCCATGTTGAACTCCACCGGTCGGTGCCGCGCATCATAGTACTTAGATTGTCGGCTCTGCGCTTCCCGCATTCGCTCCTGAATCAGTCGTATCGCTGCCATAGTGTCATCGATATAAGCCACTCCCAAGGCTTTCGGGTCTTCTTCCTGAGCCCAAGTCAATGGGGTTCGGCAACGCCTTCCATACAATGCCTCGTACGGAGCCATCTTAATACTAGCCTGGTAGCTATTATTGTATGAAAATTTGACTAACGGCAACAGCTGCTCCCATGGCTCATTGTGCTCCAATATGCACAGTCGAAGAAGATCCTCCATCATCCGGTTCGTCCTCTCCGTCTGTCCGTCTGTCTGCGGGTGGAAGGCGGTGCTGAAGGACAATTTGGTTCCCAAATACGCCTGCACTAGCCTCCACTCCTTAGATGTGAAGCGCCCATCACGATCTAACACGATGGACTTTGGTACTCCGTGAAATCGTACCACTTGCTCTAGGAACATCCTGGCTAGGATATCTACCCTGTCACCCTGTCGATTTGGAATGAAATATGCTACCTTGGTGAGTCGATCAACAACCACCCAAATTAAGTCATTCCCAGCGCGGGATCGAGGCAGGCCGTGGACGAAGTCCATGGAGATGTCTTCGAACTTCCACTTTGGTATCGGCAGGGGCTGTAATAGGCCTCCTGGACTGCGACATTCGGCTTTGACCTTCTGACAGGTCTGACACCAAGCCACGAATTTGGTGACATCTCTTTTCATTCCAAGCCAGTAAATGGTCTTGCGCAAGTCCACATACATCTTAACTACGCTAGGGTGAATTGAGTACCTGGACTGATGGGCCTCTTGCAGAATTTTCTCACGAATCCCTCCGGAAGCGGGAACGAATATGCGATGTCTAAATTGCAGAATCCCGTCATGCACTTTATAATCCTCATGTGCCCCTCCTTGCAGAGATCGGATGATCGGCATCACCTCTGGGTTGATCTTCTAGGCTTCTCGTATCCGGTCCCGGATGTCGCATTGGATCTCCATCCAATACAGCTGAGAATAGTATTCTTCCGGTTCTCTTCGGGCAACCAGGGTAATCTCCAAGCCTATCAAAGACTGGAGAAGTTCCTTAGGGATCTGCTCCATCCAACTCCCAGCTATCGCAGGCTGGTGGCTCAAAGCATCAGTGACTCTGTTAGCCTTCCTGGGGTGATATTGGAGAGCGAAGTCGTAATCGCATAATAATTCCAGCCATCGGCGCTGCTGTAGATTCAGCTCTTTCTGCGTGAAGATGTACTTGAGGCTCTTGTGGTCGGAGAAGATCTCATATCTTACTCTGTATAGATAATGCCTCCAGATTTTGAGGGCGAATACGACGACACCCAACTCTAAATTGTGCGCAGCATAGTTTAATTAATGCGGCTTTAATTACCGCGAAGCGTAGGCCACTACCTTGTCATGTTGTATTAGGACTGCTCCCAATCCTTTCAGTGAGGCATCAGTGTAGATTTGGAATCCCTCAGTCCCTGTGGGGATCGTAAGGATTAGCACGGAAGTCATCCGCTTCTTCAGTTCGATGAATGCAGCCTCGCACTCTGACGTCCATCGGAATGTGACGTCCTTCTTGGTGAGAGCAGTTAGGGGTAGGGCAATCTTGGAAAAACCCTCGACAAACTTCCTGCAGTATCCGGCAAGACCGAGGAAATTCCGGATATCGGCAGCCGTCCTGAGTGGCGGCCAATTTTGTACTGCCTGGATCTTGGTTTGGTCTACGACCACTCCTACCTTATTTATCGTGTGGCCCAAGAATCCAACTTCTTCTAGCCAAAATTCGCACTTACTGAATTTGGCGAAGAGAGAGTGCTCCCGGAGTTTTAATAACACCATCTGCAGGTGCCGAGTATGGTCCGTTTTGGTCTTCGAGTAGATTAGGATGTCGTCTATGAAGACGATAACAAAGTGATCTAAGAAGGTGGTCGAAGACTCTATTCATCAGGGCCATGAAGGCGGAGGGTGCATTGGTGAGCCCGAAGGGCATCACTAGGAACTCGTAAAGACCGTAACGGGAGCTGAAGGCAGTCTTGGGGATATCTTCTTCTCGGATTTGAAGCTGGTAATAGCCGGACCTCAGGTCCATCTTGGAGAATACTGAAGAACCTTGCAACTGATCGAACAGTTCGTCGATCTTAGGAAGGGTGTACGTGTTGTATATGGTAAGCTTATTCAGTTCCCTGTAGTCGATGCACAGACGCAGAGTCCCGTCTTTCTTCTTGACGAAAAGTACCGGGGCTCCCCAGGGCGAGGAACTAGGGGCGGACGAATCCAGCATCTATTAGTTCCTGGTGCTGGATCTTTAGTTCAGTCAGCTCCCTTGGGGTCATCCGGTAGGGGGCTCGCGATACTGGTCGTGCTCTGGACACAAGCTCGATCTGAAAGTCGACCTCTCGTTGTGGTGGCAATCCCGGGAGGGACTCAGGGAAGATAACTAGAAAGTCGCGGTCTACTGGGACCTTGGCAAGCACCTGGGTTTTGTCTTCCATCTCAAAATAAACAAGGAAAACTTCGTCCTTCTGTAGGACGGATTTCACCATTTGCATAGAAGTCCAAGATAATGCGCGAGACAGAGGGCACCTGTCAACGCGACGCTCTGGCCATTTGGATTTTGTAGCCGGACTTCTCGCGTGGAACAGTTTATCTGGGCTTGGTACTCTGCCGGCCAGTCCATCCCCAGAATGATGTCAAATCCAGTTATTGCTAGAATGGTTGTGTAGATTTCAAATTCTACCTCTCCCAGCATAGCCTGGAACGAACACTTTTCAGTAGATGTCATATCCGACCCGTCTAGTAAACAGATTCGTATAGACAGTGTGGTTGAACAAATAACATTCCCTTTCGTTGCGATTAATTTGTGGGAGACGAAAGAATAGGTCGCTGCTGTGTCGAAAAGTGTTTTGGCAGGGTGTCCTTCTACCAACAAGATTCCTGATGACATGGGAAAATATATTTAGATATATATCATCCAACTAATATACATATATACATATATATGAAATATACAGTATCAGTGGAAGATTCGATATCTCTTATCACCTAAGATATATAACTATGACTACGTCATGGGCCGGTCCGTGCTGCAGGTCGAGTGCGTTGGCCTCCTGGGGCGCTGCTCGCCCCTGATGGCCTCTCATGCCAGATCTGCCTCTGTGGCCTCTCTGACCATGTCCTTGTGCCGGCTGCCCACCCTGAACTGCTCCTAATCCGGGTCTCCCCGTTGCCTGAGGGCAAAAGGCCCTCATATTTCCTGGCTGCTGACACAAGAAGCAGTTCCCTACGAAGGGAACATCTCGTCGGGCCACTAGTGGGGGCTGTGGAGCTGGAGCTGGTCTAACGTCTAGCTGTACAGTTGGGGGTGCTGAGGGTACTGGTGGGCGCCTATAAGGTTGCCGGCGTCGTCACTGCCTACGCTCTCTATCCTGTATGTGGGGAGCAACACCTCCATCTTGCCTCTGGTCTCGAGGGAGCTCTACCTGACCTCTGCGCCGCTGAGCCACTGTCTACTGGTCAAACTCTAAAGCTGCCGCATGGGTGGCTATAGTGTGAAAGGTGGCCTGAGAGAGCATAATCAGGGCCTGCCTTAGGTCGTCTCGTAGTCCTCGGTAGAATCGAGAAGCTCTATCCCTGTCGGAGGCAGCCAGGTTCCCGGCGAAGCGTGCTAGGTGTATGAACTCTCTCTTATATTCTGCCACAGTGCGGTTGCCCTGCCGGATGAGCAGGAACCTATCTTGCAGCGCGAATCGGTCTGCATCTATGATGAAAAACTCTAGTAGATCCATGGACAACTCCCCCCAAAGGATCGTGCTCATCGGCCGACCTCGAAAGGTAGAGCGACTAGCCGCTCTCCACCAGTCCCTCGCATATCCCTCCAAGAGGGTCACCACCAAAGAGACTGCTGCCACAGCTGGGCACATCATCCCTACTAACAGCTCCTCCACTCGCTCCACCCACTCCTCTACATGAATGGCCGTCTCTGTACCCCTGAAAGGGGGGAGGCCTCAGTCCTCAAAAAGTCGTCAGCAGATCGGTGGGTGCAGTCATCTCCTGCGGTGGCTGTTCTAGGGCATCTCAAAAAGTCGTTAGTATAGACGTCAGTGTCTGCCCTATATCTGTCTCGGCAAACAGTACGGTCGCGGGAGCAACCGGGTCTGGTGGTGGGGTAGCTGGAATGTATCCTCTGGACAAGAATCCCCTGTTACTGTACTCCGGTATCTGGAGAAGTAACAGGAAAGGGTGTCAGTATTTTGCAAAAGTAATGGAAATTTGCAAAAGTGACAACCCAAGCGGAAACAACGGTGTATGGGCATACTATCATACAGTCTAGAATCCCTAAGCCTCTACACTATGGTCCACCACGCTTTCGCTACATGGTTCATCCTGAACCCAGAACGAAGCAAGGGACGAAGGGATCCTGAGACTGCTCCACAAGGAGGAATCGTGATGGCTCTGATATGTTTGTAGTACCCCCCCCCCCAACCTTTTGCCCGGGTCGGGCCGGATGGGTACTATTGGGCCAAGACGTCCACACAGTGCTTTTAGGGGAAACAATCCAACCTATCCAAGCACTAGATGGCCACCTTGCTCAGCTCGAATCATAACATACACAACACATCAAAGTATAGCGGAAGCATTAACAAGAAACCATTGCAGATTTATATAGCACATATCAAAATCACAGCAGTTCTAGGCCCCGCCCAACTTTTGCCCGGGTCGGCCAGAGGGGTACTACTTGGCGCCCAAGACAACTACCCAGTGCACTTAGGGGAAATGATCCACCCTATCTAAGCCCTAGATGGTCGGCTTGGTCGGCTCGAATCATAACATTCACAACCCATCAGAATATAGCGGAAGCATTAACAGGAAACCATTGCAGATTTATATAACATATCATAATAATACAGAGGTTCTAGGACCGAAGCCTAAGTGTTTAAATAAGCTCGTGGGCTGTACATGTGCTACATATAATCCTCATATACTCACTATCTATGCTGCTCGGTGGAACTCACGTCTCTAAACTCTGGGGACGGCCGGGGTGCATCTGCTCGAGCAGACCTAGCTGGTGGCGTAATCTCCTGCGGCAGCGGGTCACTACGGTGCTCCACCTCCTGTGAATGGTTAATCAAATAACCGTTAGTCACAGAGCTAAGCGAAAACAAATCTCCTCCCCGGATCCACATCCTGGGGACGAGCACGCACCCACCCAACAAAGTTAAATAGCCGAAGCAAGAGAGGGTTAGCACAACATTTCATATATGAACAGCTAGGAGCAATTATAAAAGAGTGCAGTATATCCGGTAAAAGCAGCAATAGTATAAATCAGTTATAACAAGGCTCTACTAGCTCATCAGTACATCATGTTTCAAATCCTGAAAACTATCGCAGGCATTCACAGCCGCGCACACACCGCACGCATTCAAAGCCGCGCACACACCGCAGGCATTCAAAGCCACACACACACACCGCAGGCATTCAAAGCCGTGCACACGCCGTAAGCATTCAAAGCCGCGCACATAACCCTATGTCGACATAGTTTGGACCGCTTCTGTTCCAGCAGGTTTGCGAGCCCCGCGGGCCTCACCGATGTGGCCATCGGTGATAGTGGCCAGTCCTGCCACTTCTGGGGGTGATCGTGCCGCACAACCCCAGGCCCTAACGTATAACCATGTGTACTCTTGGATGTGAGCGACATCCGGCGAATCATTTTGGACGACCAGCAGAGGAAACCCGACGGGGAATATAACGGTCGGTCACCCGTGGTACTCATCTCCCTGTCACCTTGAGTCGTCAACCTTCTCGCACCGGTACAAACGGTCTGCGGAAGGGACTGACCCTCCACTATTTCACTGCAAGCAATTTACAATCAATCAAACAAAATGCAAACAATATAACATTGGCTCTACGTCGGCATGCCCTACTAGGCTTATACTTCGGGCATCGACACTCAGCTCTACTTTTGACAAGGAGCGTGAGAGCGCTTTATTTAGGGCTACACCTGGAGGACTAATTCAACTCTAGTTATTCCCAACTAAGGCTCAACCTTAACAATGACTGCTCGTCAGAGCAGGACCAGGGAATATAAAACTAAATTATATAAGGTCAAGTGCGGTGATTATGCTGCTTATTTAAAGTGCTGAAATGAAATGTGACCAGTACGAGACTGAAGTAGTACAGAGAAGAAAGTACTGATATAAGCTTGACCAGTATGAAACTGGAGTGGTACTGAATTGAAAATACTGAACTGAAAAGAATAAAGGAAGTGGACCAGTGTAAGACTGGAATAATTATAAAGAAAATGGTTAGTAGTCCAATCACTCCATTTAGGAGGCTTCAGTTCCATCACCGTTCTCAGGAGAGATTTTTCAGTTCCATCTCCATCCAGGAGGCACATTCAGTTCCATCTCCGTTCTCAGGAGAGATTCAGTTCCATCTCCATTCTCAGGAGAGATTCAGTTCCATCTCAGTTTTTTAAAGGCTTCCTTGGGTTACATCCATTTTTAAGATCCAATTAATTTGGTTGCGCCACATTAATTATGGCTTAATCAGATTGGGGCTTATCAGGAGTTACACCTTCATTATTTATCGAGAATAATTTGTAACTCACTATTCGTACTCTCACTTCCGAGTGTGCCCAAATCACCCGAGAGTCGAGGCGGTCGACGGTTTCATGAAATCTCGAAACACCCGGAGCTTGGTCACTCGCTTTAGCCAGTCTCGTCGAAAAGACAATTTGAATTTATTATTCAAATTATAGAGAATGGTCGCGCGCTCCAATTTTCACTTTCGAGGAAAATGAGCGTAATAAATAACGAGTGCGATCCTAGGTTTCCATAAATTGGGAAAACTATCAAAACTTTTCTCCATGATCCCAAATTTTGCGACAACTCTTGGAAGGGTCTAAAATGATCCTAGAAAAATTTTCATAATTTTTCGAAGAGTTTTTGCCTTTAATTTGACCAAATAATTTTCTTTTGGGCTTTTAAAAATATCAAATGAACTCCATATATTCTCAAATATTTTGTGGAGGAAGCCCTCAACAAGGAAAACATTTTTCATGTTCAACACTTTTTCCGCAGGAGCCTATTTTAGTCTCTTAAAAATCAAACCCATTATTAATTATAATATTTATAATATTTATTATAAATATTATAATAATATATAATATATTATTTATATATATAATGAGATCACTGTAGATCATCTCCCCCCGCTGCTGTACATTTTCGCGCCCTTACGGCGCTTCTCCGCCGCCGGCCGGTCAGCGGCCGGCCATGGCTCCGCCGCCGTCCAACCCGTCGGTGGTGGGCGCTCCCTCCGGCGGTGGTCCGGCGGCCCGCCTCCGCCGGCCATCGCCGAAGCATTTTTTTAAAAAAAATGAACGGGAGAGGAGGGGGTGGCGGCGGCGGCGTTCCCGCCGCCGGGAGCGCCATGCAAGACGTCCAAAATGGATAACGGGGAGGGATAAGGCTTTCACCTGTGCTTGATGGGCTCGGGAGGGGCCTGCTTGCTCGGCCATGGCTCAAGGTGGTGGAGGAGGGGAGGAGCTTCTCGAGTTGGCTTTTTCCGACCACCAGAACTCCGGCAGAGGGGGAGAGAAGGGGGAGCTGGCGGAGGGAGCTGCTCTGAGAGGTTTGGGGGAAGGAGAGGGGGTGGGGTCCTTTTATAGGGAGGGGGAGCTTCCTCCCTTTCGGCAAGGTAGGATTAATCCCTCCTTATGGAGGGATTAAATCCCCACCCTCTAGCTGTACAAGGAAAGCTGGAGGCCCTCTCCTCTTTTCCCCATGTGGGAAAAAAAGGAAAGGAGCCCTTATGGGCTTGGGCATTTAGGTGGGAAAGAGAGAGAGAGAGAGAGAGAGAGAGAGAGAGAGAGAGAGAGAGAGAGAGAGAGAGAAGTATGGGCCATCCTCCTTTGGAGAGGAGGTGAGCCCCTCATTTGGAGAAAAATCCAAAAAAGTGGATTTTTAGGTGGGTTTGACCAAGTCAACCCTAGGGTGGGTCCCCCTTGCTGGTCAAAGTCAAAGTGGGTCCAAGTCGTCAGGGTCGGGTCAAAATTTGGGTGTCGTGTCACAATTGGTGTGCACACGCTTTTCAGTGCACGACTATGCTTGATTTGGCCACCAGTTGACCAATTGTCGTCGAAATTGACTGGGTCGACTTCCGTTGACTTCATATTGACCACACGAGTCCAACACCACTGATTGAGTTGAATCGGAGTTCGTTTGGCGAATGTCCAAAATTTGCACGTCGTAGTGCGCTAAAATGGTCAAAGTATCCAATTTTGTCGTACAATCTCAGATTGTGACATGACGAGCTCCTATGTGCTCATATTGACTATATAAGGCCACAGGAACTGACAGAACTCGATTCAGTGTTCTCTAGCTCGATTTCCCGCCTAGGGTTATTTCCCACCGGGTCATGGGTAGTGTTCGGGCCACTTTTATTGGGCCCACTAGGGTTCTGGTGGCCCAATAAAAGTCGGGATGTTACACACACAACTAGATAGGAATGAAAGTACAATAAATAAATGTTACGGCCTTAAGGCCTTACAAGGTTTTTCTAAAATAATATTGTCTTACATAGATCGTCACGCAGACTAGCCACACATGAACAAAAAAAGAAACGGATAATTCACTTTGGCCTTCAAGGGCCGGCTTAGCAATCCTGGGCTCCAGCCTGGTATTTCCAGCTTGGCTCAGCTGCACCTGCATGACACATTCTACCGTAACGGTGGAAAACATAGCAACGGTTAGCTTTAGCTGACCAAATTATAATGTCCCCACCCCTCACTCGAGGTTGCAGTGCTCCTTCCCTGCATACATTAGCATATATAGATACTGGCAATCAAAATGTGCAAAATAAGCATCATTCGCCATAGAAGTTGGCATGGCCGTCCAATACCCCATTCTCTCAGGGCACATTCTCGGTGTACAGGACCTCCAAGGGTCACACCTCCATTCTCTGTGAAGGTCAGCAATGCTTGAGCATTCTAGTCTTTCAAGGCCAAAGACAACGCCCCTATAGCTACGACAAAGTCATGGTGATCGACACTTTGACTCACTCCAAGACGATCGGCATAGGGTTGGGTACAGTTCAGCTATTTCTCGGTGCTCAAATCGTCGGGCGCAATAAGCTATGACGCGGGTCAGCATCCCCTTTCCCATCCATACAATACATAACCCTGTTATGATCCAAAGCTAACACTCACGGCTGCCTAAGCTGGGCCACACATGCTCTCAGCTCCACATATTGACCCCCTGGTTTTCGAGAGAACTCACCAAATGATGGCCTCCAGGTCTCCACAAGACAGGCCTTACAAACCAATGGCCCTCAGGTCTCCATGAGACAGACCATACAAATAATACATTGCTCACTGGGAGCTACCACTAGTAGTAGTGCTACCGCTGCGCAGTAGGGGACAGACTGTTGATTCTTCCCCTTAACCAGGTGTTTTCCTGGAGGTCATCTCCCAGTACTCTCTTTGCAGCAAACTGCGCAACCTACGACTCGGAAATCTACGCGATTACCACAGAGTCTTCTCCAGCATTCGTAACATACAAACATCACCAATCCAGACCAACCTGTCTGAATGGGCTTCACACATCATGCCTATTTCGTACTTCGATTCCGGATCTAAATGCAACACTGACGGGGATATACGGATCTACCCATCGGGAGAACCACTTACACATGTTTGTGGAGCGTCTACCCTCAAATGCCCAAAAGAAGGACTTCACATGTCCAAGAAAGAGGAGTGTTACCCTAGAAGTCTATTTCGGCGCCATAAGAGAGATTCAAGCTGGATGGAAACGATCGCTACGACTTTGCCTCCCTAGATCCAAACTAGTCCTGCGAATCTGATCCCTGAATCCCCAATGACGGTGAGATCTCCTTCGACCGAACCTCCCTCTTCCTGCTTCAGCCGCCAAACACAAAATTTTCAAAGGAATGAAGTGAAAATGACACTCCCAAGGCTTTAAATCGAGCTACCATCGCGCGGTAACTAGCTACCTCCGCGTGACACCTCAATCGATGCCTCAATTTGCATGCCCACCACCCAAGATCTCCAATCGTTGCTCGATACGTGGCCATGTCGTTATAGCTGATTATCATAGTGCGATAGATTACTACCGCCACGCGGTATCTAGCGTCAGTTACGAAACGACCGCTATCACTACCTCCACACGATAACTGCTACTGCCATGCGGTAACAACCCGGGAGCTTTACCAATTAAATGGACCACGCTAATGCCAGTGGTATCTCTACTGCTGGGCGGTAACTTCCCGAAAGCTCTGCCACCCTTCTTACGGTATTACCGTCGGTGATAGCAACCTACCGTCGGGAGGTATCTCCCCGAAATCAATTTCCTCCTTTAGTAACTTGGGGCGTTATATAAGGTATGTTATTGATGCTCAGCTTGTCCAACTTCAATTCTTCACCTGCAGATCTAGAGGATCTAGACAGCTCACTATGAATCATAAAAGTCTCATCAAATAATACATTGACAGACTCTTCTACAACTTGATTCTTCAAGTTGTAGACTCTATAGGCTTTGTTGTGGTTGTTATACCCAAAAAGAATTCCCTCATAGGATTTGACAATAAACTTTATCAAGTAGGACTTCCCATTATTAAGCACAAAATATTTGCTTCCAAATATCCCGAAGTTGGTAATATTCACGAAATGATAAGCAGTTTTCATTGTCTCAACCCAGAAGTATTCTGGGAGAGAAGTGATACCGAGCAATGTTCTTCTAGCCTTTATGAGAGTCCTATTTTTCCTCTCAGCTATCCCATTTTGCTGGGTGTTCTTAGAGAAGAAAACTCCTGAAATATACCTTGCTCTTAACAGAACCTTGTCATGCTTTCATATTAAAATTTCATGTCATGGTCATATCTGATTTTGACCACATAACAGTCCTCATCCTGAATTTTCTTAACAAAGGTCATAAAGATGTCAATGGTTTCAAACTTTTTCTTAAGAAAGAATACCTAAGAAAATTTGGAATAACCATCAACTATCACAAGAGTGTAGACTTTCATACCTAGACTGTGAACTGACATATGACCAAATAAGTCCATATACAGGAGGTATAAACACCTCTCAGAATCCTTAGCCCCAATGCTCTTAAAGGAGGCCATTGTTTATTTACCCTTTTGGCATGCAGAGCAAATGCCCTCTTTGATGCATTTCAGATTGGGTCAATTTCTAACTAGCTCTTCACTGAAGATCTTGCATATTGCCTTGTAATTCAAGTGTGCAAGCCTCTTGTGCTGTTGCACACAATAAAAGACATTCTCATTTGCAACAAGACACACTGGAGAGTCTGTACTTATACATAGGAAATTTAAACAGTAAATATTTCCACTCCTGGTGCTTGTCAAAATGATCTCTTGGTAACTTGACCTTTTGATCATACACTTATCCTTGTGGAAGACAATGACATAGCCAATATCACATAGTTGGCTTATGCTAATCAGATTATGTTGCAATCCTTCTACATAAGATACTTTTGTAATGGAGACTATGACATTGGTAATTATACCATAGCCTTTTATAACTCCTCTATCTGAACCACCAAAGATGACTTTAGGTCCATTCCTCACTGGAGTATAATCCTTTAGATGACACCTTGTTCCAGTCATATATCTGGAACACCCACTGTCCATGTATCATATTGGCATTTGATGGGTTCTTGGACTACCCTGCAATCACAGATTAATTTACCTTAGGAACCCAAAAAGGTTTGGGTCCTTAGTTCATGTTAGCTTGAGAATAACTATGTCTACTTGCAGTAGCCCTGACAAGACGACTCAATCTTTCACTTGACACACTTGGGTTGTGTCAACAATCTATAACAAAGTGACCCACCTTGCCACAGTACCAACACTCATAGATTTTGCATCTCCTCTTCTGAACAACCTTTGAGGTATGTAAGCCATCATTTTTTATCTGTTCAGATAGGAGAGCAGCAACCTTCTACCTATTTCTTTTAATAAGAATTTGACTGAAAGTAAGTCTACCAGTAGGTACACTTGGATTATTTCTGATTTACACCAACACATGTCTTCTTTGCAGCTGACATGATGTTGATGGCATCAGAAATAGTCAAGTGTGATTTACTAACTGTCTTCCTCACAGTCTTACTCTTTGCAGGAGGAACTTGGGGGTTGGTCATTTTCTTGTCCTTAAGAGTGGGTGCTGGAGCACCAAACACAAATAGTCCATGGTGGGCCATTTGAATTTCCTCATGAGGAGCCTTTAGTACACTCAATCCCATACCCTTTCTTCTTCTATTGGGAGCAGCATCCAAGATCTTGGAGGATGAATTTCCATTCTTGTAGTGACCATACATACTGCATGATCATACCTATTAAAAGAGAGAATAACCTTCTGAAAGGTGGTCTTAGGCACAACTCGAGCCTTGCTCCAGTTAGAATGGGTAGCTCTAGTGTTTCACATGATCCCCAATCCACTCTTATTATTTTGAGAGTTGAAGGAGTCAATTAGTGGCAGTACTATCTTGAGCTTAGAAAACTTAGCCACTAGCATCCTCTCTTTGAGGAGCTTCTCTTCAATATCCTTGATGATCTTATTCTTCTGGCTAATGGTCCCTATTTGGATGATTGAGATTGTATTCAGCTGACTGACTTTCCTCCTCATCTGAGCTAGCAAAAAAGCTGACTCAGATTGCAGGGAATTAGCTTGCTGAAGAGATGCAATCTCCTCAGCTTGTCTTTTGACATGCTTCTTGCTCTTCTTCAGAGCTTCCAGGATAACACAATACTTGTCAATCAATTGATTGACATCATCATCTGATTCTGATCCATCATCCCCGCTGGATGAAGTGGATGCCTCAGAGTCTGAGCAGGTCTCATAGATAGAAGGAGAGTTGGGGAGAGAGTGTACCTTATCAAGAATAGAGTTGTCCTGATTATCTTCAGTTAAGGACATGAGGCTAAACTCATCACCATCTTTAAAATCACTGTCAATAGAGGACAGTGGTGTTCTTATGCCACTTATAACAGTAGGATAATCAGCCTCCTCTTTAATATAAATGAGACCATTATATGCCTCTTCTTCTTCTGATTCTGATGACTCAGATCACTATCTGACAAGCTGATTTTCTTCTTGGCCAAGAAGCTCTTTTTAGCCTTCTTGTCCTTGTAATGCTTCTTGTCATCAAATTTCTTATTTTCCTTCCTCTTGACTGGACATGCATCAATGACATATCTAGATCTTTCCCCAGAGGGGTCTTTTCTGGACTCTCCAAGCTGGTATATGGCTTTCTTGATCTAGAGCTAGAAGATCCCTTGTTCTTCTACTATCTTCTCCAGCTCTACATTTTCTTGAACTGTTTGTAGACTCTGCAGCTCTCCTTGGTGGAGAAGGAGTCTTTTCCCTGCTCTTCCTTATGACTTCAGCTCTGAAGGACACAACCTTCTCTCTATTGAGGGTTCTGACAACATCTTCTTCTGCTCTTCTGGAGTTCAGATGCATCTCATGAGATAACAACTTCTCAAACAGGTTTTGAGGCAGAGTGTTGACCAGATTGCCAACCTCCCTAATGACACAGATCTTGATATCTTATTCCTTGTTGAGAAATCTCGAGAACTTGTCATTCAGCTCATAATTTAAAAACTATCTGCCAAAAGTGATCAGACTGTTCACTATTATGAAGAATGTTTCATAGAAATCAACTATGGAATCTTTCTTGCCTTATTTGAAGGCCTCATACTGTTGATTCAGAAGAGATTTCCTGTCATCCCTCATCTCCTATGTCCCTTCCATATACACAATCAGAGAATCCCACATCTCTTTAGCAGTTCTATAGTGGACAAGGTTTTTAAATATGGAGTCATCTATGACACTTACAATAATGTTCTGAGCCCTTTTGTCCATAGTTTCCAGAATGACTTCATCCTTGGACATCTCAGTAAATTTCTTGGGTGTCTGGATATTAGAATTTATAGCAGAGACCTTTATATGAATGAAAGGTCCCTCTTGAACAGTTATGTATATCCTAGGGTCTGAGGCTTCCATAAATAGCCATACCCTTTCCTTCCAGATCCCAAAATTTTCCTTCATATATATAGGAAGTTTCATAGAACCCAACTCATTATGGTTCTCACCTAAAGCCATGGAGATAATCTCCTGCTACCTTTGGATATCTGTTCATACTGTTAAGTCCTTTTTTGAACAAACTCCCGCTGATACCACTTGAAAGTCTTTTCTAAGGGTAGCTAAATACTTAGAGTGGGGATATGTATGTTTTAAATCTTTTAAAAACTTGAAATTTATGAGCTTAGTGTTTATTAATGTTAGTTGTTAGCTTTCAAGAATGCATAACAACACACAAGATTTATAGTCATTTCCCTATCTAGGGTACATTCACTTTTCCCCCTCCACCTATCTAGTAGTGAGCTAGATTCATCTAACTTCTCCTATTTCCTCAGCTCCTTGAGCTTACACCTCAGATCTCTCAGGATCTTACACCTCAGAATTAAACTCACTCCTATCGCTCAGACTAAAGATAGTCCTACCTCAGGCTCAATATCCCTACCTAAGGCTCAATATAAATGCATGATTTACATACATCGGCACGCAGGTCAGCAATATATAGTAGCTATGTACACAAAACTTTGGCTTTCGAGGGCCAGCACGACACTGGGTTTCAACTTGTTATTTCTCGCTTAGCTCGCCAGCACTTGCATATGTACAATTCACAAAGATGTGGCAAAACAAAACAGCATTCAGCTTTAGCTGACCACAATGGTATAACAACCTCCCCTATTCCGGGGGAACTGATACTTCTTCCCTGCAACAAATTGTACAAACATCACTCACATATATATCAACAAAAAGTGCAGCTGTTCTATACTAAAGCATAACCATGATGTTAATAACATCGTATCACAAATGTTGTCAAGCACGACCACGTATACATTTCATGCTCACAAGGCACACTTCGATGCACTCAAACTCTCGTATGAGAGTAGTCACACCAATCCAAGTTCTATTAACTCGTCGGTGCACTCAGACTCTTTTTCGAGAGCTGTAACAACCTCCCATGCACACTACTCAAAAGGACGTCCACTGACACCCCCAACACCTAGCACAAAAGGGTCCAACCTCAAATAGTCTGCAGACCATGCACCCAACCCCTCTCTATTCACAGGTGGGTTGTTGGAGGCCGTAGTCTACCTTCGATGAGAAGTGATCCAGTTAAGTGCCCCTAAGGGGATATTCTAGGAGGTCACCCATCCCAGAACTACTCCAGCCCGAGCACGCTTAACTGTAAAGTTCTTTATGTTGGATCTTATGGCGCCCTTAGAGGGGGGTGAATAAGGGTTGACAAAATTTATTTATTAATCTTAATTTACTTGATGAAATTATTAAAGAAATAAAAACTAATTTTTCATAATAAAATTAACACTTAGAAATAAATAATAACAAAAATGATAATCTTTTATTTCATAAGTGATAAACCAATATACATGATATCTCTATGAAGCTAGAGATTAAGTCTTATGAAAAATATAGTTAACTTTTGATTTTGCCAGTTCTTCTACCAAGAACCGGCAGGCTAAAGCGTATCTCTCCCTAGATCTTGCTACTAGCCTCTCCTAGATCTAACCACGATCTAGACGCTACACACAAGACAGTGATTACTCCCTAAGCCGCATAATGACTTGGATGCCACACACAAGACGACGATTTTACCCTAAGCCACCCAAGGACCTAGACGCCACGCACAAGGCGGCGATTTCCTCCTAAGCCACGCAAGGACTTAGACGTCACACACAAGGCGGCGATTTCTCTACCGATTACAAAGATGATAAGATAAGATACAAAATATAAATTCAGAATAAAAACTCCCTCAAAATGAAGCTCCAATGATGACGTCGAATCCTTGTAATGATTGCCTGAGATGCTGCACATGAACCGTCTCTTCTTCGCACTTGAACGTTTTTGGGAAAATGAGAGTTTTCTGAAGGCTGGAGCTCTCTGGATCAGTTACACGGGAAGGAACACTCCAAATTCTGCAATCCTTCATCTCCACGGAAAACTGAGTCACTTTTATATAGTAGCGATATCGCCCGGTGATATTGGATATCGCCAATCAGCGATATCCTATCTGACTGCCACGTGTCCCACGATTCTGAGGTTTCCACGGGAAAATTCGATGGTGGAGCTATCGCCGGGCGACAGTGGCTATCGCCTAGCGATACCTTCTTTTCACTTTTGTTGTCCGAACCAATTCCAGAGTATAGATGACTTCGATCTCATTCTGGAATGGGGTGGCACGTTCCGTAACTCCTCCTGGATTAAAAGTTATGGTTGTTTGAAGTTTAGCACACAAAACTCATCATTTTGATTTTTTCTAAAGTGTCAACACACTTGGATCATGCCCATGACTAAGTACTTGTCTTCTCATTCAACCTGTATAACCTACACACTATAAACACACAAAAGAGTAGATCAAATACATCATTGTATTTTTTATTCTCAAACCAAGAGATGCGGAATGCATGCTCCAACAATCTCCCCTTTTGATAATAACAAATACCTATATGAGAAATTTGTGAGTTTAAGATCCTTTATATTTATAAGTTAGTGTGGTAAAATATATGCATGGATAATAAGTTTATGACATGGTAGCTTTAAAGCAAAGCATACTCTTCTTATATGAAGGCTCCCCCTACAGAAGTGTTCCCTATATATTTTGCTCCACCTAAATATCAAATCCAATAGATTTCTCAATTTATTCTCCCCCTTTTGTTATTAGCAAAAGTGGGTGGGGATGAATATATACCTTTTAAGATTAATTAGGGATAACTGATTGGAAGAATAACCATGATCGAGTAATATAATAATATATGCACTTCTTCTATAATTACTCCTGGTACATAGATATTTCCTATGAAATTTATAATGTACTCCCTCTAAAATTTTAAGTTCATGCAAGTTATTCTCCCCTTTTGATTGTATCAAAGGAGGATAGAGGTGAGTGTATACAACAAAAAATAGTTTATTCTATGTAGAGAAGGAAAATTTGATGTTATAAAAAGCTTGTTAAATACCACTTATTATAAATATGCATGGTGGAGCATAAAGTAGTAAGCAACATAAATGAAATGATAGAGTAAGCATTTTTATTTCAAGATACCTCTTGTTAAAAAAAATCATGAATAAGTGCAAGCAATAATCACATCAGAAAGTATAATAAGCATTCTTAAAAACAAATATCTTTTTAGAAAGTAAGAGCATATAAAGGATAATGAGTTTAAAACTGAAAATTAGATGTTTGATTTAAAGTTCCAAGAAATGTTATTCCATTGAGATATAACTGCAAGCATGATTTGAAAATATCAAGAAAAGATATAAAACTACAATGTAATAAAATTTGCATTTCAAGTAAACAAAAACATTGAAGTGGTCATATTTTGCTATCTAGTGCATTTACTTAAGTTTGTAGAGAATTTTGTAGATATGCATTAGGATCCAATTCTCATGAGTAGAAATTTTATATGTGTTAATAATGTGTACAAAAGTGATTTGATAAAGTATACAAATGTATTAATCAAAATGAATGACATATATAATGAAATAATACAACCTTAAAATACACAAATAAAATTACTTCCACGATATTTCAATGCACATACATAAAAAATACAAGTACCAAGGTGCTTCACACACACAATGCTCACTAAGACTTATCAGGGAGCGAAGTATTGCTTGGGGGATCACTTTTATTCTTTTTAACTTTATTTTTATTTTTATGATCCAGTGTACTAAGAGAAGTAGTGAATATTTTTGTTTGCTACAAGATACTTTATAATTCTTTCCAAGGTACTTAACCTCACAATGCTCATTAAGACTTATCAGGAGGGTAAGTAGTGCTTGGTGGAGTTTTCCTTATCATTTATTCTATGCTTTTTATACTTGTGACCAAGGACTCCGAATTCACTTGTTTTGCAAACAATATCATTTAAAATTTCAAACCACTTTTCTCTAATAAATAAGTGCATGAAAAACAAAGAATTGAAATAAACAATTCAATGTAGTGTAGATAATTTATTTATGCATTTTAATTATTATGTTATTACACTACACAACCATGCAAGTATTAGATTAAAAACACATGTAGCTTATCAAAATAAGTGAGTGTGTAAAGTCATTATCAAACACAAAATATTACTCATACTTAGAGGCATGCTAAACAATTCTACATATATTTTCTATAATCGATTTCATTGCACATAACAAGATAATAATCAAGACATGACATAAACAACAATGTTTTAAGAAACTTGAAAATTAAATTAAACATTGTATTTAATCTTTAATGGATATAATTAGTCATCCTTGATAACGACAATGAATAACAATCATTTTTTATATATATAGTTTCTGTTTTTTTTATAACAATACAAGACAATAAACACACATAAATAAATAATAAGTAAACAAAACATATTTTATTTTTAATGGATTTATAATTTTTTGTTGGTTTTTTTAAAAATATCTTTAAAAATAACTAGTAGAAAATAATATACACATGTTTAAACCAATATGCATGATATAAATAATTATAGGTGTAAAATAATGTTCATACAATGAATATGATATTAGTATTTCCTATATGAAACTACCCAAGCTATATGTCTACACCCTAGCCCCGTACTAAGTGACAGATTGGCATGAGGAGGTGCATGTGTGTCGTAGGTTGGGGTGTTAATTCCATATGCATACAAAAGAGGCCGCTACACCTAACACTCTTTCCCCCCAGTGCCTCACAAGGCACCACTGGAACCCTTCCCCAGTTAAGGACAAGATGATTTACAGATTAGTGTCTCTAATGCATACAACCCTACGCCCTCGCTATTGTGAGACATATACTATGGGTAAATAATCATGGATATACTAAGTGTTTAATCCTAAGAATGATTTCTTAAAATATGGGTTTATTTGATATTTAAAGTTATAGTAGATTTGAAACCACATAGTTATTATGAATTTAAATTTAAATTTTTCAACTTTTAATTTATTTAATCATGACAATAGGAAATAACTAGCATGGATAATAATATTCAATATATGTGGATAATAATATTCATTATGTGATAATGTTCATTATGTAATAATATGCGCATTTAATGTTTTAGCCTAAGACCTCTTAATAGCGCATTTAAATCCATTTTTAGAATAATTTCATTAAAATTGATAGTATCACATAAGGAATTCAGTGCTCAATTTATAATGAAAAAAATAATATAATAATAGACAATGAATTTGATAAGTCACTTGAAATTTGAAAATAATATGACTTATTATTTAATTTCATTCAATTTGATTTATTAGAGATTTTAGGCTTAATATGTGAAAGTCATATATCAAAATATATAAAGTGACCAAAATACGTGTTGGCTCAAAAACAAAAATAAATTTCACAAAAAAATATATTCATTTTAGCATATTGTGAAGTAGATTTTTATGTATTTCATATTAGATTGATTTCTACTTCACACAAATGATCGTACACTAATGAATAAGAGATTTAGGTATCAAAAGTGAACCGAGTGTGATGGTTCTTTTGGGTAGCCAAATATAGCATGTTGGATTATGTGGAGAAAGTGAAGAATGGACCATTTCAAGTGGAGTTAATGTTTCATTTTTAATCTTGGGTCTCCATTCACACTTTGGTTGAATATGTTTCAAATTTCCATAGTCATGAAAATGATTCGTATAATTATAGTGATTTTTTAAAGTATTATTAATAGAAAATTTGTGAACATTTAATTTAGAGTTGGGAGAAAATTGATTTTGTGAAAAATAATGAAAATTGTTTGAAAAATAATGAATTGAAGATTTATGAGTTTTGACATTATTTTTCAAATTATAATTATGTTGTTTTCCATTTTCACTCTTCCTTTTATACATACATTTACTTAAAATACTTGTAGAAGTCTTACATAATTTTGAAGATAAACTAGAAATAAAAGATTTTTTATTACTTGAAAGTTGTTTTACAAACAAATTTAATGATTCAAATTTATTCATTATAGCATTGTTTTCATTTATCAAATTTTTATTATGCTCTTTTGAAATTAAAATCACTTCTTCTAATTCCTTGAATCTTTCTTTAACATCATTGCAATCATAATAAGGTGTAGAACTTTCAACTATAGAGCATGAAAGAGAATTTGATACATCAATATGTGATTCTACTTTAGCGTTTTTTTAAACTTATATTTTCTAAACGTAATTTTGAATTAACAATTTTCAATTTCTTAATTCTACGTTTAGCAATTTCAAGCATGTGATATGTAGAAATAGAATTTGAAACAAAAAGAGATGAATTAGATTTTCTTACAACACTTTTGGATGAGGCATGATTTGAACATATAGGTCCTTTAACATCTTCATCATCCTCTTCTATTGATGAGATTTCATCTTCCCTGCCATTTGATGTGTTGTCATCATTTGAGTATAATATTGTGATGTTGCATTCTTCTTTCTTAGATGAATTTGATAGATCTTCCTCCAAACATGATTCCTCATCGATTTCTTCGCTTGAATCCTTAGGAAATTGCTCTTGTTCATTATCTGTGGAAAGAAGACTATAAGAATTCTCAAGATATTTCCAAACTTCATAAGCTGTAGGAAATGTATAAATAAGTTTGAAAATATTTTGAGCTAGTGCACAAAATAAAATATTTAATGATTTAGCATTTAAAATCATTTTATTTCTATTTAAAATAATTGGGGGCTTTTTAATTGTAATATTCCAAACTTCAATATTTAAGGATTTAAGAAATTTTTCCATTAAAATTTTCCATTCTTTATAGTTTTCACCCATAAACAATGGTGGTGCAAAAGATTTTTCATTTAATAAAATTTCATCCCCTCTAGTGGTTGCGAGATCATGAAGCGCCATTATTCCTGGTTATGAAGCCATTTTGGAATACCCTGGCTCTGATACCAATTGTTGGATCTTACGGCGCCCTTAGAGGGGGGGGGGGTGAATAAGGGTTGAGAAAAGTTATTTCTTAATCTTAATTTACTTGATGAAATAATTAAAGAAATCAAAACTAATTTTTCATAATAAAATTAACACTTAGAAATAAATAAGAACAGAAATGACAATCTTTTATTTCATAAGTGATAAACCAATATACATGATATCTCTATGAAGCTAGAGATTAAGGTTTATGAAAAATATAGTTAACTTTTGATTTCGCCGGTTCTTCTACCAAGAACCGAAAGGCTAAAGCGTATCTCTCCCTAGATCTTACTACTAGCCTTCCCCTAGATCTAACCACGATCTAGACACTGCACACAAGGCAATGATTACTCCCTAAGCCGCATAAGGACTTGGACGCCACACACAAGGCGGCGATTTCCCCTATGCCACCCAAGGACCTAGACGTCACACACAAGGCGGCGATTTCCTCCTAAGACACACAAGGACTTAGACGCCACGCACAAGGAGGTGATTTCTCTACCGATTACAAAGATGATAAAATAAGATACAAAATAAAAATTCAGAATAAAAACTCCCTCAAAATGAAGCTCCGAAGATTACATCGAATCCTTGCAAAGATTGCCTGAGATGCTGCACACGAACCGTCTCTTCTTCGCACTTGAATGTTTTGGGGAAAATGAGAGTTTTCTGAAGGCTGGAGCTCTCTGGATCAGTTGCACGGGAAGGAACACTCCAAATTCTGCAATCCATCATATCAACGGAAAATGAGTCACTTTTATATATTAGCGATATCGCCCGGCGACATTGGCTATCGCCAATCAGCAATATCCTATCTGACTCCCACATGTCCCATGATTCTGAGGTTTCCACGGGAAAATTCGATCGTGGTTCTATAGCCGGGCGACAGTGGCTATCGCCTGGTGATACCTCCTTTTCACTTTTGTCGTCTGAACCAATTCCAGAGTGTAGATGACTTCGATCTCATTCCGGAATGGGGTGGCACATTCCGTAACTCCTCCCGGATTGAAAGTTATGGCTGTTTGAAGTTTAGCACACAAAACTCATCATTTTGATTTTTTGCTAAAGTGTCAACACACTTGGATCATGCCCAGGACTAAGTACTTGTCTTCTCATTCAACCTGTATAACCTACACACTATAAACACACAAAAGAGTAGATCAAATACATCACTGTATTTGTTATTCTCAAACCAAGAGATGCAGAATGCATGCTCCAACACTTTCACTTCTCATCACCAATTAAGTTGCAACTAAATTGGTGATGAGAAGTGAAAGAACTTTATATTTAAGCGTGCTCGGGCGATAGTAGTCCTGGGATGGGCACGCCTAACACCACGCTCAAAAGGGTTCATCCTCAAATAGTTTGCAGACTATGCACCCCAACCCCTCTCCATGCCTACAGACGGGTTATTGGAGAATGCAAACTCCCTTTGATGAGAAGTGATCCAGTTAACTGCCCCTATGGAGACTTCCTCGGAGGTCACCCATCCCGGAACTACTCTCATCCGAGCATGCTTAACTATAAAGTTTTATCGCTTCTCCTTCAAAAGGTTGATCTCTTGAGATGGTAAGCGATCAATTTTTGTGATTCTCGTTCCTGTTCTTGAATGTGCTCTTTCGAAATCTTTTTTCGAACAAGAGGGTGAAAGTTCTCTCCATCTTTTTCTTGAGTCGGTGCCTCCTTGCTTTAGAGATGGTTGAGAAACCTTACTATGTGCATGTTTATCTAAGGAGAAATTTTTTATATGGATTTTAAGTATGATACTGCTGGTGGTAAGTTATCGCGTGGTAGTAGGCTCTACATTTGTATTTTCTACTAGCTATCCTGCTCCTAGGAAGACATATGTGATTTATTAGTGAACATCAATTGGTGTGGAGCGATTGTCAAAGTGTGGTGAAGTAAGGGTACTTTATTAGGCAAGTGCATAGCTGATCTTCGACAGATAAGGATGGTCGTGGCTCTTTCCTTATAAACTCCTCTTACCATGGAGTGGTAATTCACTACCTGCAGTTGTGTTATTTCATTTTATGAATGCCACCAAGTTCCAGTGTTGAGCACTCAATTGTAGAACATGTGTTTTGTATCTCTTGGTTTGAGACTAACAAATCCCAATTTGTATTTAACTTTGTTTGTTGTGTGTTTATAGTGTGCATGCACTATAGTTTCAATACTATTTGGAAGACAAGTCAATATAATTAAGATGGTACTCTTTCTGTTGCTACCGACGAGCAGTATTGATATTGCTGGCACTAACATGAATAATCTGGCAGCAGGAGCAGAAACATGACAAATCATGTTCTACCAATGGTAGTTACCTCTAAGACTCACGCTAGTACATATGACAGAAAATGCAAGGTCCTCAAGAAAGGAAAGGTTGCCAAAATTGGAAGGATGAGGCTAAAAAAGAACAAGCTACTGCCGAGCTATAACACTAGCGCAAGGCAATATCTTTTGGAAAGTTCTTTTTTGGAGGGAAATGTTGCCAAAAATATTGCTTTCTAAAGATAGAAAAGTTTCATAAATTAGCCATCGTCGGGCGGTAACACGCAGTAGGGTTTCTACCTGATGTTTATTTTTCTTTCGATGCTACACGTACACCTGTCATTATTCTATCCAACTCTTTCATGCATAATAATTGGACTAAAATTGCACTGACTATCTATCACACAAGTATACTAGTACATGATAACTATTCATGACGCTTTCAATGTTACACTACATTAACTTTATAAATAACCTGACATTGTACGTCAAATCTTGTGTATTTAGTTTCACATGCTTTGTCCAAAATTTCTTATGCTATGTCAATGATTTAAATCAAATATTTTTCTTATTCGCTAGGTCTGTAATCATTGTGCCTAGCTTGTATTATTTTTATCTCATACTTTTGTGTTTTCTTTGCCAAAACATCATCTCTCTGCTTAATCTTACACAACTACCATAAATTCCCCGCCCTTTCGATAATATCAGAAGGGGGAGAATTGTTTGTTCATAAGTAAGTCCCATAATAGCCATCTAGGGGAAGATCACATGTTGGGGGAGCACATGTAAGGGGAGGACACATGCAGGAGGAGTTGTACTTCCTACTTCTGTTTATATTTTATGATGTTTGTTGAACTACACTATACCTTGCTACTAATGATTTATATCTCATGAACGAGATATAATATTATCATAAGGGGAAGTTTATTGGAACCAATGGTCTGCATCTCTTTAGTTTGATAATATCAAATCCCAAGTTGTATTTGATCATACTTGTGTTGGGTATAGTGTACAAATTTATAGGTAATGAAGAACACGCTTTTCAATTTTGTGACCTACCGCCGTGCGTTAGCTCTACCGCTGGCGCTAGCAATGTAGGAATAAAGTGAGCAAGTAAACATTTCCCTTTGTGACATACTACCGGGTGCTAGCCTACCGCCGGGCACTAGCCATTTCAACGACCATCGAATCAATTCATCGAGAAGAAACTGTCGTGGTATCCAAAAGTGGCGCAAATATTATTTTGTATACTTTTACTAATATAATGGACATCTAGCGACATCGCATGAGAATACCTACCGCCGGGCACTAGCTCTACCGCCGATGGTAGCTTTTTTAAAAGGTGAGTATAAAAGCACGCTTTTTTCCTGAGAAGACATGAAGAAGGATTTCAGATCTAATGTACGACTACCGTTTCTGTTAGTACGAACCACCGCGTCAAAGAAAGAAATAAACAAAATTTCTCCCTCCCATTTGTGATCAAAGAACTCTAAAGAGAGAAGTCTCCAAAGACCATCAGCGGATGATCGAGTGCACTAAGAACGACATTTAGAAGTCTCAACCGCACACCATTTTACGGAGGATTTCTTGTTCTGAAGGCTCGTCAATCTTGATAGATTGTTATATGGATAGACTAACTCACTTAGAGGGGGGTGAATAGGTGGTTGAAAGAATTGGTTTCAAGATTATCAGAACACCTAGAGGGGGGGTGAATGGGTTCAATTCCAATTCAACTTAGGCAGTTAAAAAATGATCTCAGCACAGTTATAAATACTACAGCTACCACATCACACAATCATTCAATCACAACATACACACATATTTATAGTGGTTCCCCAAATGATGGGTATATCCACTTTCCTCATTCGTCTATCTAGCAGTACACTAGTTTCGGCCAAACTTCCTTCCACCTTCTCAGATCCTCAGATCTTACACCTCAAAACCCAAATTGGTTTCTACAACTCATACCTCAACAAGTGCTACAACTCAAGCTCTTCCCAAGAACCCTACCTCAGAGTGAATCCACACTCCTACCACTCAGTTAATCAATCCCTACCTCATCCCTTATCACCAGGCCTACAGCTCAGAGAACTTAATATCCTACCTCAGGAAAACAGCCCTACCTCAGCCCTTATAATTACATGCTTACAACTCAGAGATTGAAATCTCTTACACTCAGATCTAAAATAGATCTTACAAAAAATTGACTAAGAGTATGTTTCTTCCTTCACCCAGATAGAGAGAAAAGGGGTGAGGGAATCTTGATCAGATCTTGATTAATCTGCTTTCTTTAGACCATTGCTGCAATGAATCAGATTTAGCCTGACTTAGCTTATTCAAAGCTTCTTGAAAGAGAGAACCTAGGTTGAATCTTCTTGAGAAGTTGGTGTAGATCCAGCTTCTTCCTCCTTGCAGAGTTAAATCTGCAAACACTGACAGATCTGATGAGATGATATCCCCTTCTCTCATTTAGAATAAGAATCTTCTTGCTGTATAGAATTCTGTGAATTCTTCTGGGAGTATTCCTCTTTCTTCTTGGTTTCCCTTATACTTTCTCTCTGTCTCGCTGTCTTCTTTTTCTCTGATAGCTCAGCTTTATTTATAGATCACATCAGAGGCAGCCGACTGATCCGATAGTTGACTGACATCTAGCAGTTCTAACATATCTAACAGGCCTTGACAATTCTGGCAGCTGTCAAGTCTTCAGTCTTGAGACTTGGCACATAGAGTTATTTAACTCAACTGAATGTATCGAGACATAAGGATATTATGTGTAGACACAGATGAAGTATGTGTCAACACAATTATCAGGGTGTCGACACACTTCCTTTGGTGTTGTTGACAAACTCCAGAAACTGTCGACATAGCTCTTCATTCAGTCTCAACACTGCCTTTGTAGAATGTGTCGACATACTTCAGAAACTGTCAATATAGCTCTTCATTCAGTCTCAACACTGCCTTTATAGAATTTGTCGACATACTTCAGAAACTGTCGACACAACTCTTCATTCAGTCTCAACACTGCCTTTGTAGAATGTGTCGACATACATCAGAAATTTTCGACACAACTCTTCATTAAGTTCTCGACACAGCTATTTTAGAATGTGTCGACACAAGTCCAGTGTGTCGACACAGCTTCTCCAAATGTCGACCCAAGTCCTGGATGTCGATATAGTTGCTTCTTTACAATTGTCAGTACAACAAGGTCTAAGTGTGTCGACATAAGCAATGAGTGTCGATATAGTTGATGTCGACTTAAACTCTAGGTGTCGAGACAAGTCCTGTGTGTCGACACAGACTTGCTTCTTGTCTCGACACAACTCCTTCAAAGGTGTCGACACTAAATAAGTGTCTCGACACTTTTGTACTTAGAATAATTTCTGCAATCTTTAGCCTACACAAGTAAACTCAAAATGCCATCAAATACAAACTGACATATATCATTGAGTTATGTGAGGCTTCCCCAAATCTGGTATATAATTTACAATCTACCCAACAATATCCCCGTATTTGGAGAGTCATAACCCTTAGTCAATGATATACACCAATATAACAAAAGTAATAAACAAGATGTATACAGACATTTCAAATAGAGTTATTCAAGAGCAGATCTAGCATGTTACACACAAATATTCAAAATGAAATATCATAAGAAAATCATGTAACTCAGAGACAGATATATAAACTGTTGTCAACCCAGAATTTCTTTATCATATAACCAAAGTAAGATTACAAGGTTTATGTTTTTATAAGAACAACAAAAGGTCTATATAGTACTTCTAGAACCTAGTCAATCTAAAGTTAAGGTTGATCTGGTTCCTTGATGATAATCCCTTCGCCTGTCTGAATAGTAGCTTTGACTTCAGCTTCAGTATTAGTAACATGCTTCTTACCCTTGATGTCTTTGGCCTTAAGTTGAGCAGCTTTCAGTTTTTGCCTTTCAAAGTAATGGAATGGTTTTGGGAAGTACTTGCAAGCCTCTATGGAGTTTGCAGTGATTCTTCCAGCGTTCAAGACCTTCCTGAATTTGTAGATTGTTTCTTATTGTGCAAGATATTTATCCCATTCCTGTTTGGAGTACCACTTACCCTTATAATATTGATTTTCAGCAACTGCATTCCATGCAGTTAAGATGATGCTTCTGGAGGTTGGACTCCATTTCTCAAAATAAGGCCTAGCCTCAGCCTGTTTTCTGAATGTTTTCTTGGATAACTGGTCCTCTTGCTCTTTAAGTAAAGTTGAATCAGCCATGTCCACTTCCTCAGAAATTACTCTCAATTTTTCCAGTGGAGGGTTGTACATATTCTGGACTGCTTGTTGAATTTCTTCAAACTCAGAAGGGGGATATATGACTTGAGCTACTTCATGTTGCATCCCCTCTAAGAATGCAGGTTGGCATCCAAATTCTGTAGTATTGTTGTCATCACATAAGGGTGGATATACCAAGGTAGCTCTGATACTATTAGATACCCATTTTGCATGTTCAGAGCTAGCCTGAACTAATACCCTCTTCCCCTTTATGACTTCTCTATGAATATGATCTCTGAGATCATTCTTCTGAAACCTTATTTGATCTGTAATATGATAGTTCTCAGTTGTATAGTAGTCTTTAAACTTCTTTACTTGAGCCAAAATTGCAGACTCAGAAGTTTGGATAGCACTAGCAACTGTTGCCAAATCTAGTTTGATCTGTGCTTCTATAGCAGATACTTTGGTCTTCGTATTGATTTCTATGGCAGTGGTTTGTTCAGCTAATTTTGTTAGAGTGATGGAATGTAGTTCCATGAAATTCTCATTCAGACTTTTTTGATTTTCTAGAACAATGCCTTGCTTGACAATCAGATCATCTACTTCAATTTTAGTATTTTGTTGTTGTTTGGTAATATATACCATAACATTGCCTCCCTTATGGAAGCAGTCTGTCATTTCTTTCTTAAGCAAGTTTACCTCAAATCTTATAGATTTGATGACCTGTGCCAGACTGAACTACAACTCCTTGTGGCTTTCATCCACATACTTTTCTAGTGCAAGTCTTTGCTCATCAAGTTTGACTTACAACTATACTAACAGATAACTAAAATCCACTGTGGGAGCAGTAGATGAGGATCCAGCCTTTAAGGATTTCTTATAACCTGAACTATTCTTTCTTAGCTTCATGATTTTTCTTTTCTTAAGTACTGAGGCTACTTCCTCATTTTCAGAATCAGATGATATCTCAAGTTCCACTGTAGTGCCTGGAACATCTATATCTAGTCTTGGGGCTAGGTCTGGTGCCTCCCCCTCAACCCTTGCAGTAGTCTGTACATCAGCAAAAATATCTTCCTTGTGTACCGCTTCTTGCTCCCCCTGGAAGTCAGTCTCTAATTCTTGGATTACATCAGTCTCAGGAGCATGAGGTTTCTCCGGCAGATCAGGAATATGCACATCATGTGCCTCTCTTTCAGAAGGGTCAGCAACTGTTGGGTATTGTATCCACAACGTACCTGATTTGAAGAAGCCCCTGATCAAGCTAAGGTAAATAGGCAATGTTTTTGACAAATTATTTCAAGTTGTGCTTGCAGTTTTTCCACGCTAAGTGCACACCAATGTCATGGTGCAGTAGGTCAATATAAATGGGTCTGCACGACGTAATCCCTCGTTGAGCAGATCAGTGTGTTGGCCTATGTGTACTCTCTCTATTGGAGTGCACTTACTTTCAAGCACAGGGCTGTAACTATGCAGGAGCAGACAAGGAAGGATGGGCCAAGGAGCACCTCATGGGTGGAAAGACGAAAATTCATCTAAGTGTAAATCGACGAGAATCACCAAGTGATTCTCGCCGATTCGGCGAGAATCACTAGTGATTCTCGCCGATTCGTCGAGAATCAGTGGTTGATTCTCGCCGAACTCGATCCAGCCACTTCTAAGCGAGCACCTCTGCTTCTAAGTAAGAATCGACGAGAATCACCAAGTGATTCTCGCCGATTCGGCGAGAATCACTAGTGATTCTCGTCGAATCGTCGAGAATCACTGGTTGATTCTCGCCGTCTAGACCTGGCCTAAAGCAGTGCGTGCAACCAAGGCAAATTCGACGAGAATCATCTTTGATTCTCGCCGAATCGTCGAGAATCACCTTTGATTCTCGGCGACTCGGCGAGATTCACTTTCGATTCTCACCGATTTTGACTTGGGCGATTTCTCTGGAAGTTCCTGAACCGGATTCTGCCGCTGACAATGTTCTGGACCGGGACTTAAGGATTCTTCTTGTGGGTCCCACAACGGTCATTTTGAAAGCATCTACAGTATATATATTCGGGTATTTTGAACGGAATACCCAGACAGAAAGAAGCCGAGCAAGAGCAAACCCTAAAATCGTGAAATCGCTCCGCCGCATCCGTCGCTGCTCGCGCTAGTTGGTCGCCGCTGCTGATCACATTTCTTCCCGATCTACGGCGACAGAAGCTTATCCAAGCTTAGAGTCTCACGCGTCTATCAAGAGATCCCTTGTCTGTCGATTTGTTGATCGGGAAAAACTTCCCCGTCTGAATCGATCGAGACGACCGATCCTCGTGTGACCGTTGGTAGACCTAGCTAGCTTTGCTATGAAGTTTGGATCTCTAAAGAACAGCTGTCGCACATTGTCGACGCCGCCGATCCCGTGAACCTAGCCGCCGTCCTTCTCGCCACCGCCGGTTCCGGGGAGATCCTCTCCAAGAGATACCAAGGTTGTGGACTCTTTGTAGACTTCAAGATCACGTCGTCAATAAAGAGGGACACCGTAGTCTCCTCACGTAGTTTGTATTTCTTGTACATTCTATTTTTCTTTTGTTGTAAAGGAACGTTTGTTCCGTGTTGTAAGGGTTGGGTGCAACCCGGTTTGTGGGAGTGTTGACTCCTACGTGTGGAAGGGTTCCTTCCGATAGTGCAAGGATTGGATTTCAATCCTGTTGGAGAAGTGACCGAGTCGTCCCTTGTTGGGAGATAGGTCGAAGGGGGAAAGTGGATGTACCCAAGTCAGGGAACCACTATAAATAGCTTGTGTACTCTATTGTGCTGTGTTGTTTTATTTTCGTGTGCAGGTACAATTTAAATTCCGTAAAAGCGCTGCTCGTCACCTATTCCCCCCCCCCCCATAGGTGAACATAGTTGACACTAGGTGGACTTTCAAGTGGTATCAGAGCCAGGTTACTCATCAAAAAGGTTAATACCTTGAGTTGAATCCTGCCCCTAATGTCAAGAAGAAGACAAACACTTACTATGGACGGGCTCAAGTACACAGGCAAGATCCCAGTGTGCACTAGGCTCAACTTTCCTATCTGGAAGGAAAGGATCAGGTTCTACATGGAAGCAGTTGATCCTCGTCTCTTCATGATCGTGGAGGAGGGACCTTATGTCCCCACTAAGGCATCCACTATTGATCCTACCCAGAAAGTGCCAAAGAAACTTTCTGAAATGGACAAGGACGAGATGGTGCTAGTCGGACTTGACAAGAAGGCGCGAAACATTCTAGTCAGCGCAGTTGATGACTCAATGATGCAAAACTTCAGCAACTGCAGGACAGCACAGGAGATCTGGCAGTGCCTGATCATCCTAATGGAGGGCACGGATGAAGTGAGGGATGATCGGAGATCCCTCCTGAACCAGAAATATGAGGCCTTCAGACAAGGGCATAAGGAAGAGATCGGAGTCACCTACGAGAACTTCCTCAAGATCGTCAACGCCCTCAAAGGATACGGAAGAGTGTTCACCAATGGTGAACTCAATGATAAATTCCTTAGGTCCCTTACTAAGGAATGGGACACAAAGATCTGCGCCATCCGAGAGTTTGGCAGACTAGCTGAAATAGACCCACAAATTCTGTTTGGGAAGCTAATGTCTTATGAGTTGCAACTGAACGCCAGGAAAGCAAAGGAAGAAGCAGAGAAGGCTGCTGCCAAAGAAAAGACTGTGGCTCTAAAAGCCAGTCACTCCAGAAAAGGCAAGGGTGCGGTTTCATACCGTGCCAGGAATAAGGAAGAGGAGGAGGACTCCGAGCCATGCTCCTCCAGCTCAGAGCTGTCGGAGGAGGATTTCTCCCTTATCACCCGAGAGTTCAAGAAGTTCCTCAAGATGAGGAATCAAAGAAAGAAAGACGGCTCCTCCTCCAGGCATCAGAAGAAAAATTATTCTTCTGACAGGTATGCATCTAATCCTAACAAACATCGCTCTTCTGACATTATTTGCTTTGGATGCAATAAGCCAGGACACGTCGTGGCCGACTGCTATCAAGGCAAAAGAGAAAAAGGGAAAGGAGAGGAGCTCAAACCCTCCAGAGATAAGAAGAAGGAGCGGAGCTACATTGCCAGAAGGCCAAAGACACTAAGTGAGTCTGATTCCTCTGACTCCAGTGATGATGAGGAAGCCTACTTCGGGCTGGTGGGTCGCTCCGACTCAGAAGGAAAATGTCCCCCATTTTCTGGGAAGGTAAAAGCTCACACCCCTCTCTCCGACTCTGACTCTGATCCTGAGTCTCAGGATGATGAACTTGAGGATAGCCTTTCGGCCCGCGAAGCTGAGCTCCTCGAGAAGTATGAGCTTCTGCTCAACACTTTCGAGGAGTGCAGAAAGAGATTGAAGGCTGAGAAAAAGGAAGTAAAATTCCTTAAGGGTGAGTGTGTTTCCCTAAGGGAAGAGGTCACCAGCTTGATTTCTCTCTGACAGGAGCACCTTGACCTGACTTCAAAGCACTCAGAGTCTCTTAAGCTCCTTGATCTTAAGCAGGAGGAAGTCGACAAGTTGGAAGAACAACTTGTGGCAGATAGGAAGATCGTCAAGAGCTTCTCTATGCCAAAAACTGTTCTTCCAGTAGTTGATACCTTCTCTGCTCAGACCAAAGGAGCTGGCTTGGGGCATGTAGGGGTATCTGGTTCCTCATCCAGGAGAAACAGGAACCAAAGGAAGAATAAGGCCGTCAAGAAGGCCTCTGCTGATGAAAAGTGCAAGGCTCCTCTTAGTCCTGTTGCGTTCAGAAAGCCTAGCTTTCCTTGCAACCAACATGACTTCGAATCAACATTTGGTCATCACTTCCGGCCCTCGGTTGCAAAGCCAAAGAGCCGATATGATGGTTGGACCTTTCCCCGGAACTTCGGTGAGAGTGCATTCAAGGCACCTTATGAGGATATCCACATGGGAAATTATGGTCAATTCTCTAGCGGCCATAATGGAAAGCAGGCACTAAAAGCCAAGCCTGTTATACAGAAGGTGATGAAGTCATGTGACTGCCGTCACCATGAGGCCTCCACCTCCAGATCCAAGGCCCCAGTTGTACCCACCGTTCCCAGGGTAAGGCAGGAGCCTAGGAAGAGGTACAACAGATTCGACTGTTGGTGCTGTGGCAAAGTCGGTCACTTTGCCATGGATTGTTGGTTTAATCCAAGGTACTACGAGACTCCCCATGTTAGCAATGCGAGGCCGACCACTCGTAGGGTTAACCATCCGAGGGGGAGTGTGCTAACCAGGAATCTAGGACCCAAGTTCGATTGGGTTCCTAAGGCAAATTAATTTTGTTTTGCAGGAATGTCCAAAGGCCACCAAAACGCCGATCTGGTATTTGGACAGTGGATGCTCCCGGCATATGACTGGGACAAGAAGCCTGCTGCGTGATTACACTCCAGTCGAGAATGGACCCAAAGTCATCTTTGGAGGGTCAGATCGAGGAGTCACCAGAGGTTACGGTATGATTTCCAACGGTATAATCTCTATAACCGACGTGGCTTATATTGAAGGGTTAAACAATAACCTGATCAGTGTAAGTCAGTTATGTGACAAAGGTTATGACGTTAAGTTCTGCAAGGATAAATGTCTGATAATTTCACGTACCTCTTCTGAGACGGTATTATCAGGCATTAGGAGCAGAAATATCTTCTGCTTAGACTTTCTCAGTTTAGATTCATCTACCCCCGTATGCCTTGTGGCAACAGGCAGTGCATCTCTTTGTGACCAATGGCACAAGAGATTGACACATATTAATTTCAAAACAATTAGTATGTTGTTTTCTAAGAACTTAGTAAGGGATGCTCCCAGTATCAAGTGCATCAAAGATAGCCCCTGTCCTGCATGCCAGATGGGCAAACAGACTCGGGCTACCTTTAAGAGCATTGCAGACAAAGACTCTTCCCGATGTCTTTACCTTTTACATATGAACTTATTTGGTCCAATGTAAGTTCATAGCTTGGGAGGCAAGTCCTATACGCTAGTGATAGTTGATGATCATTCTCGGTTTACATGGGTGTTCTTTTTGAAATGAAAGTCAGATACATTTGACATCTTCACTAGTTTTGTCAAGCAGGTTCAGAACGAATTTAACTGCTCAGTGGTCAAAATCAGAAGTGACCATGGAACAGAATTCGAATCTGGTGCTATGACAGAATTTTGTGAAGAACAAGGTATCTTTCATGAGTTTTCCTCCCCGCGCACTCCTCAGCAAAATGGAGTTGCGGAGAGGAGAAACAGAACCCTCATTGAAGCCTGCACGACAATGTTGAAAGACACTTCTCTCCCGGAATACTTCTGGGCAGAGACTGTCAATAAAGCTTGTCATGTACAAAACTGAGCATTGATCAACAAGCATCATCGTAAGACGCCTTACGAGCTACTGAAAGGCAGGAAACCAACCATGTCCTACTTGAGGATTTTTGGTTGCAGATGCTATGTATTGAATAATGGGAAGTACCCGCGTACTAAATTTGGTGAAAAATGCTTCGCAGGCATATTCATGGGCTAGACCTGGCCTAAAGCAGTGCGTGCAACCAAGGCAAATTCGACGAGAATCATCTTTGATTCTCGCCGAATCGTCGAGAATCACCTTTGATTCTCGGCGACTCGGCGAGATTCACTTTCGATTCTCACCGATTTTGACTTGGGCAATTTCTCTGGAAGTTCCTGAACCGGATTCTGCCACTGACAATGTTCTGGACCGGGACTTAAGGATTCTTCTTGTGGGTCCCACAACGATCATTTTGAAAGCATCTACAGTATATATATTCGGGTATTTTGAACGGAATACCCAGATAGAAAGAAGCCGAGCAAGAGCAAACCCTAAAATCGCGAAATCGCTCCGCCACATCCGTCGCCGCTCGCGCTAGTTGGTCGCCGCTGCTGATCACGTTTCTTCCCGATCTCCGGCGATAGAAGCTTAGCCAAGCTTAGAGTCTCACGCATCTATCAAGAGATCCCTTGTCTCTCGATTTGTTGATCGGGAAAAACTTCCCTGTCTGAATCGATCGAGACGACCGATCCTCGTGTGACCGTTGGTAGACCTAGCTAGCTTCGCTACGAAGTTTGGATCTCTAAAGAACAGCTGCCGCACATCGTCGACGCCGCCGATCCCGTGAACCTAGCCGCCGCCCTTCTCGCCACCACCGGTTCCGGGGAGATCCTCTCCAAGAGATACCAAGGTTGTGGACTCTTTGTAGACTTCAAGATCACGTCGTCAACAAAGAGGCACACCGTAGTCTCCTCACGTAGTTTGTATTTCTTGTACATTCTATTTTTCTTTTGTTGTAAAGGAACGTTTGTTCTGTTTTGTAAGGGTTGGGTGCAACCCGGTTTGTGGGAGTGTTGACTCCTACGTGTGGAAGGGTTCCTTCCGATAGTGCAAGGATTGGATTTCAATCCTGTTGGAGAAGTGACCGAGTCGTCCCTTGTTGGGAGATAGGTCGAAGGGGGAAAGTGGATGTACCCAAGTCGGGGAACCACTATAAATAGCTTGTGTACTCTGTTGTGCTGTGTTGTTTTATTTTCATGTGCAGGTACAATTTAAATTCCGCAAAAGCACTGCTCGTCACCTATTCCCCCCCCCCCCCCCATAGGTGAACATAGTTGACACTAGGTGGACTTTCAGCAACTGTGTTGATGTCATGAACCACTTCCATTACAGTGAGGTTTGCAGTCTCACTGTCTAGCTGGGCTTCATTGGCAGTTTCCCCAAGGACTGATATCTCTTGATTATCTGTCAGATGGACAGTCTCCCCTTGGATTTGAGCTTCAATTCCAGGTGTGTGAGTTGGAGACTTCCTGGGTGGTTCAGTGTTATCTTCATCAGAATTGAATTCAACTCTTTCTTCTGAGTCACTGGAGGTCTCCTCAGCTTGCACTGTATCTTTCTTTGATTTTGGGATCTGTTTGGACTTCTGCTTTGGTGCATGGTCTTCCTTGGACAATACTCTGTCCTACCTAGACATGATTCTTATATCCATTCTCCTCATGTGATTAGTATTTGAGCCAACAATCTGGTTTAGCACCTCAGGTATGCTGACATCCAGATATAGACTTAAGATTCTGCCTAGATTTGTCTTCTTAATACGTTCCTTAATCTTGTTAAAGATTACAGCACTCCAGTCAGTCTTCACCTGGAAGATGACTCTTGTCATGAGGCTGAACATGTAGGAAGAGATCCTATCATGCCTCATAGTTTCACAGAGAACTACCTTCCCAATAATCTCTGACAGAAACTTTCCTTTGGAGTTCATTCCTTTCCTAGTCATGGATAATCCAATGTTTGTGGTTGAGGGCAGCCCACACCATTTGAGGGATTCTACAGTTAGTGTAGAATCAATCTTTGCTTCTTCTTTAATCCTTGGTAGTTGAAGAGATTTGCTCAGATTTTTGTGGGTTATTTTTACTGTTTCTCCGTGAACAGTTGATTGAATCTTGTTCCCCTTTGAATTCAATATAGCATTGGAATAGAATTCTAGAACTTCCTTCTTCCAAATTCTTATTGGTTCTGAAACCATATAATCTAGTCTTGCTTCCTGGATTAGGTCCACAACCGCCTTGATATCTTATTCAGCATCATTGAACGCTCCCCGGACTAGCTCATAAACTTCATTAATGTTGTTGTCCATCTTGGGAGCCATTGGAGATGAGAGAAGTGGAAGTTGAATAGAGAGAAGAAGAATTTCTTGTCAACACTAATGGTTTAGTGTCGAGATTTCTGAGAGAGTAGTCGACAAGGTCTCGTTTCCTCCTATTTATACTTTTCTAAATATGGAAGGTCAAAAGACGGTCTGAAATTAGAGTTTCGTATGTCGACACAATTTTGATTGTGTCGACACAGACTGCTAAAGTCTAAACAGGGAGTTTAGAGTCTCGATAACTCTATGTGTCGACACTAATTTCTGAGTGTTGACACAGATGACTTTATGTGTCGACACCAACATATGAGTGTCAACAACTCTATATGTCGGGACCAACTTCTGAATGTCGACACAGACTACTTTATGTGTCGACATCAACTTCTGAGTGTCGACATAGACTACTTTATGTGTCAACACCAACTTCTGAGTGTCGACACATAACTTACTTAGTCATATGTTAAGTAGAATTTTTCTTAATCCACCATCCTATTCCAGGTTCAACATACCTAATTCAATTTTAAAATAATTGAATTTATTTCATCTAGAGGTTTAGTGAATATATCAGCTACTTATGTATTAGTAGAAATAAACTCTAGACTTATGTCCTCTTTCTCAACATGTTCTCTAATAAAATGGTACCTAATTTCAATGTGCTTTGTTCTGCTATGTGAAACAGAGTTTTTAGCAATTGATATAGCACCAGTAGAATCACAATATAATGGAGTTCTACTTATCTTGATGTCATAATCTTCAAGTTGATGTTGTATCCATAGCAACTGAGCACAACAACTTCCAGCTGCAATATATTCTGACTCTGTTGTGGATATAACAACACTTATCTACTTTTTGTTGTTCCATGACACCAATCTTCCACCTAGGAATTGGAATGTACATGTGGTACTTTTCCCGCCTTCCTTGCAGCCTGCAAAGTCTGCATCTAAAAAACCTGTTAGCAGAAAATCTCTATTCCTAGTGTACCACAGACCAAGATCTGGTGTGCCCTTAAGATATCTTTAAATTTTCTTTGCAGCAGAATAATGAGACTCTTTATGGCATGTCTGGTATCTATCACAAACATATGCAGCATACATGATGTCAGGCCTACTTGCAGTCAAGTATATTAAGGAGCAAATTATCCCTCTATATAAAGACTCATCAATAGGTTTCCCTGCCTCATCTTTGCCTAAAGCATACTTGACCCCATTGGAGTTTTCAAGGGGGAAACAGTCTCCATGCCATATTTTTTAATCAACTCCCTTGTGAACTTAGACTGAGATATGGACAAACCATCCTGTCTTACTTGAAGTCCCAAGAAGAACTTTAGCTCATCCATGCTGCTCATCTCAAACTTCCCTTATATAAGTTTGGCAAACTTCCTGCAAAGGTTGTTCTCATTAGATCCAAAGATTATGTCATCAACATATATCTAGACTAGGATGATCTTGCCCTTTGATTCCCTCAGCAATAGGGTCTTGTCTATTTTCCCCCTTGAGAATTTGTTCTCAATGAGGAAAGTAGACAATGTCTCATACCATGCTTTATGGGCTTATTTCAACTCATATAGAGCTTTCTTAAGTCTATAGACATGATCATGAAAGTGTGGATCTACAAAACTTGATGGTTGGTCTACATATAGTTCCTCTTTCAAATCTCCATTCAGGAATGTTGACTTGACATCCATTTGAAATACCATGAATTCTTTATAGGTTGTATAGTCAAGGAATAGTCTTATTTCTTCCAACGTTGTTACTGGGGCAAAAGTCTGGTCAAAGTCTATTCCTTCTTACTACATGTAGCCTTTTGCCACCAATCTGTCCTTGTTCTTGACAATAATGTCATTTTCATCTAACTAATTCCTATAGATCCACTTATTCCCTATCACATTATGTCCCTTAGGTCTGGGAACCAGTTTCCAAACTTTGTATCTCTTGAATTGGTTTAGCTCTTCCTACATAGCACCAATCCAGAATGAATCTTGGATAGCCTCTTCAAACTTCTTTGGTTACATTTGAGACAGAAATCTTAAACATAGTGCTGAGTTCATGCTCTTGCTTCTGGTCATTACACCATGACTTGCATCACCAATGATTTGATGAGTTGGATGATCTTTTAAATGTCTCATAGTTAGAGGCAATCTTTCTCCAGCTTGCTGATCCTCAATGTCTTCAGTTGGTTATTCTTCATTCTCAGCTTGTAAGTCTTGAGCTCCCCCTGGACAGCATCCATCATCTTCAATCTCTTGGCTTGCTGGTTTATCTTCCCTGATGGTCAGATTGTTCATCTTATCCTTTAAACCTGCAAGACTAGAAGAAGTGCTTAGTAGCTCATAGTTAATTAACTTAAACTCATCAAAGACAACATGAACAGATTCTTCTATCACTTGTGTAGTCAAGTTATAGATCTTATATGCTCTATTATTGTTGATATGCCCAACAAATATCCTTTCTTGGGACTTGGCAGCAAACTTAGTCAAATGAGACTTACCATTGTTTAGTACATAACACTTACTATCAAAAATTCTAAAATAGGATAAATTTTGTTTTCTGCCTTTCAGAATCTCATAGGGAGTCTTTTTGTGGCTTTTGGTGATGTAAGCTCTATTGAGAACATGACAAACAGTATTTACTGCCTCTTCCCAGAAATATTCTGGGAAAGAAGTGTCATTTAACAAAGTCCTACCTGCCTCAATTAGAGTTCTATTCTTCCTTTCAGCAATTCCATTTTACTGGGGAGTTCTAGGTGAGGAGAATTCCTGATGAATCTCAAGCCCTTCACAGAACTTTTTCATGCATTCAGACTGAAACTCAGTCTCATGGTCACTTCTGATCTTGACCATTGAATTATCAAATTCATTCTGAATTTACTTGACAAAAGTTTGGAAGATATCTAGGTTTTATATTTTTCTCCTCAGGAAGAATACCCAAGCAAACCTGAAAAAGTCATCAACCACCACAAGGGTATAGACTTTCTCACCTAGACTATGAACTGGCATAGGACCAAATAGATCCATATGCAGGAGGTATAAACACCTCACTGTGTATTTGGTTTCAATACTTTGGAAGGAAGACCTGGTCTGCTTGCCCTTTTGACAAGCTGAGCAAATTCCCTCCTTAATGCACTTAACTTCAGGACCATTCCTCAACAACTCTTCACTAAAGAGTCTACCTATGGTCTTGTAGTTCAAGTGAGCTAGCCTCTTATGCCATTTGACATAATGAGAAACTTTCTCATCTGCAACTAGGCATATAGGAGTGTCCCCACTCTCATACTTAAAGTCTAGACAATAAATATTTCCTCTCCTAGTGCATGTCAAGATAACCCCTTGGTCACTTGACCTTCTAATTTGACCGTCATCCTTGAGTAAAGAAATGTCATAACCCAGATCACATAGTTGACTTATGCTTACAAGGTTATGTTTCAAACCTTGCACATAAGCTACTTGTGTGATAGTTACTATGTCATTAGTTATCTTACCAAAACCTTTAGTTACCCCTTTTTCTGATCACCCAAAGATAACTTTGTGACCATTCTTAATAGGAGTATATTCCTTTAGCATGCTCCTTGTTTCAGTCATGTGCTTGGAACAGCCACTGTCCAAGTACCATGTAGGGGTATGGCCACTTGGACTTACCTGCAATAAATATATTATCTAACCTTAGGACCCCAAATTTTATTGGGTCCTAGGTGCAAGTTAGACTTAAACTGAACATGCCTACATGTAGTTCTTCTGACAGGTAAGCCACCATTACTTCTCTAGACACTCTCAATGTGCCAGCAATCTATGGCATAGTGTCCTACTTTGCCACAACACCAACACTCATGCACATTGTACCTTATTTTAAGAACTGACTTCACAGTAATGTTGTTTGCAGCTCTCAAACCAGCTAGTACATCAGATCTTTTCTTAGGTATTTCAGCCAAGGCTTGCTTAGGGACATGTCTGGCAGCAGAAGTACTTGGGATATCTTGAACCGTATTTTTAGCTGCCTTCTTTTCAGAATGCATACTCCTGATAGCTTCTGATATTCCTAAGTCTGTTTTGCTAACAGACTTTCCCTTAGCTTGCAAATGGGCTGGCAAACTTTGTGAGTCAACTGCTACCTTGTTCTTGAGTTTTGGAGCTGGTAAACCAAACACAAATGGTCCATTATGAGCCATTTGAGTTTTCTCATGGGCATCTCAATAGGCACTAGCACCCTTGCTATTTCTACTGCCTTGCTCACAGTGACCATAAATACTATCATGGTCATACCTATTAGAAGGTTGAATCACTTTTAAAAAAGAAAATGGAGTTGGATGCAAGTGGCTGAGCTGGAGCTTTGTCTTTCCTGTTGGAATTAGCAGCTCTTGTTCTTCCTTTGAAACCTAAACCCTTCTTACCCTTTTGGGAAGAAAATGGATCTATCAAAGGTAACACAGAACTAGGTTTTGAGAACTTGGCCACTAGCTCCCTCTCCTTTTGGAGTCTACTTTCAAGATTTCTAATATGATTATTCTTGAAAGTAATAGTATTTATCAGATTAACAGTTATATTCTTCAATTTATTAATCACTTTTAACTTCAGATCCAGCACTTTTATTGAGTTTGAGGCGGACAACTTCGGACTAGCATTCTCCTTTGCCAGCTGTTTGGCTAGGAGCCTGCTTTCCTTAAAGGCTTGCAGGAGCTCTCCATAATCATCAATCAATTGATTGATGTCTCCTTCAGATTCAGAGCCACTTTTATCTCTTGATAAAGATGCTTCTGACTCTGGACTAGTAATATAATCTGACACTGAGGGTGAAGATTGTACCTTACTAGGACCAGCCTGCTCCTGGCTGAATCCATCCTCAGCTATAGCCATCAGCCCTATGCATTGGCTATCTTCTACTTTATTGATATCATCCAGCAACTGCAAGAATTCTATTTCTACAGAATCTTCCTCAGTTGAGAACAACCCAATGTAGGCCTCAACATCCTCTTCATTTTCTAACTCTGATGAAGAAGAGTTAGTCCAGCTTTTCTGCTTCTTGGCCACAAAGGATTTCTTCTTCTTGCCTTTATGCTGGTGTTTCTTTTTCTCACCAGACTCCTTTCTTTTGACAGGACAATCTGCTATAACATGTCATGGCCTCCTGCAACAATGACAAAAAATTTTAGTAGAAGTTTGTTTACCAGGTTTAAAACCATACCTTTCCTCTTTAGAGGTTTTCTTCTTTCCCTTGTAGTAGTCATCTTTGGAGTAAGAAGAAGAGGATGGCCTAATCCTCCTGTTCTTTTTCTTTAGGAACCTCTGGAATTGCCTAGAAAAGGCAGCAAGCTCCTCATCAGAATTATGGCCATCTACTGTGCTTGTGTCTGAACTTTCTGAATCAATATCAACAACTTTTCTGGGAGGATGAGTCTTTCTCCTGCCCTTCCTTGTAGCTTCAACCTTGAAAGCCACAGACTTATCTTTGACAAAAGACCTGCTGCTCTTCTTCTCTTCCTTTCTGGCAATTAGCTGCATTTCATAAGACAACAATTTTCCAAACAAGGTTGATGGAGTAGTATCTGCAAGTCTGGCCACTTCTCTAATGGCACAGACCTTGGTATCCCAATCCTTGGTTAATGATCTGAGAAATTTATCATTCAGTTCATAAGTGCTGAAGACTCTTCTATAAGTCATCAACTCATTGACAATTCTGAAGAACTTTTCATAGCATATAACAATGCTATCTGTCTTGGCTTGTCTGAAACTCTCATATTCTTGATTGAGCATAGATTTCCTATCCTCTCTTTGTACAAACTTGGGCTCGCGGGAGGTCTTTCTAGTGATTGTGACACAGACAAACTGGAGAGAGGTACTTGATGGGCGAGTGGGACCGAGTGGTCCACTCGCAGGGGGTGAGACGGAGGTTCTCGGTAGAAGGAGAGATGGCCTATGGGGTCGCGAGCTTGGCCCTAGAAGGCGAGATGCCTATGGGGTGAGAGGCCGGCGAGACGAACAGATGGGATCGTCTCGCCCGCCAGTCAATTCCCCCACTCGCCGCATAGGAGGAAAGATGTTTTTACCCTTTTACCCCCAAGGGGGATTTTACTCTTCTGCCCCAGGTAATTTTACACTTCTACCCCCTGGTGGTCTGCATATAGCTCTTCAGGACAGCAAAGTTTGACTGTTGGCAGACCCGACCCAGGGTATCTTGGTAATTTCAGGTTGGTTCAGTATGGATATTTGCAGATCAGACTCAGAGGCCTATAAATAGACCGACAAGGTGCTTGGAATGGTTGTGGAACCCTTCTGTATTCTTCCTCACAGGCACCTAGCTCAGCAATTGGCTAGGAAGGGTAAGGACTTCAGTTTCTTCCGGGTAAGAGGTGGAACCTCTGAGCTGAGACCCCTCAGTCTGTTTCTAGGTCTGCAAATCTCGTCGGGAGGGTGGTTCAAGAGGAGTGGGTGTGGGCTACAACCTCAGGTCCGAACTCTAGTCGGGACCAGAAAGTTGGTTCCAACATTTTTGTTGCGGTGAGAATGGACCGCAGCATTCAGAGAAGAATCTTGAGCAGACACATGGCGGGAGGCCACAGAGAAGGAGAAGGAGAGGGGTCTGATAACCAGGGAGGATTTGTTGGAAGAGAAGAGTTCATGGTGTCAATTAAAGGTATCATGGATCTGCTGCAAGGGATCTCGCGACAGGGGGACTGTTCAACCCCGCTACCTCAGGTGCCCGCTCTGGCGCCGCAAGAGGAGCTCGTCTCGGCACGAGTGGGAGAAGATGCCCCTGGAAGGAGACCGGGGAAGGAAGTGATGGTGGATGGAGGAGGGAGAGACATGGCTGGAAGGGAGATGTTCCCCAGCCCGGCGAGCGCCATCTCGCCAGGGGAGGTAGTCGCGCGAGTAGGGGCGGCAAGATCAGTGGCGAGAGGGTTGCCTTTTTGCGAGTTGATCTTGTCGACTCCCGTCCCGGAGGGATTCGGGGAACCCAAGATGAACTACTATGTGGGTAAAGATGATCCCCTTCATCACTTGCAGTGGTTCAAGGACGCGGTTTCGATCAGGCCCATGACAGACGCGTTTAAATGTCGTCTTTTTGCCATCACTCTAAAGGACAAAGCTAGGGACTAGTTTCACCAGCTCCCGACAGGCTCAATATACTGCTTCGAGGACCTGAGCAGCAGTTTCCAGTTACGATTCTCAACTTTGAAGAAGAGGAAGAAGAACCCACAGTCTATCTTCTTAATTAAGCAGAGGGCGGATGAGTCTTTAGCTCAGTATGTAGACAGGTTCCAGGAGGAGATCCTAGACATTCAGGAGGTGCCTGGATTCACCCTCCATATGGCCTTTACTGTGGGGCTACGAGAAGGCTTCTTCAAGATGAGCCTCACTCGGAAGGCGCCAATATCGTTCTAAGGACTAATGGAGAAGGTGGCAAAGAAAATAGCTATGGAGGCGGTGAATCTGGCTTTCGCAAAAAAGCTAGCGAGGCTGACAGAGGTAGAGTCAAGAGAATCAGGAGGGAGACAGCAGGAGGTGAGGAGAAGGGAAGAGCCGAAGGCCCCGGCACGGCAGGAGTTGGGATGGAGGCAGCAGGAGGGCCCGGCCCCAGGGCAAGGGAGAGGATTTCCTCAGGAGGAAGGAACCAACCGGGAAGACCTGGGAGATTTCACCAGCAAGGGTGGGGGTACGGTCATAGACCGCCCCTACCCCCGCCATCGCAAGCTACGGCAATCGGCCGAGGGAGGGGCAGAGGTCGAGAAAGAGGAAGAGGAGCAGGAGTAGGAAGGAGAAGGAACCCACAAGAAGGGAGGCAGGGGGAGGTAGCCTTGCCATACTGCAACTTCCACGAGGAGGAAGGTCACGCCACAGCTACCTGCCCAGAATTCTTGGAAATGAGAAGAGCTAGGGGTGCAGGAGAGTAGCAGAGGCCGGTGCGGATAGAGGAGGTTACAGGAACCGGAGAGGAAGATCGATGTGTGGATCGAGCGGACGTTGGAGACCGGGGGTAATTGGAGTAATCCAAGGGGGGATCGAGGCAGCTCGAAAAGCGAGCCTTCACACTATGTATCGTCGTAGAGTAGCCTCTACATCACAATCCCCTCCCCCGGATGAGAAAATCACCTTTTCGAGGAAGGATATGCCCGACCATGAAGACCCTTTCTGCGATGCACTAGTGATTCGAACTGCCATTGAGAACTTTACAGTATCACGGATCTTGGTGGACAACGGGAGCTCAGTGAACGTTATTTTAAAAAAAGGCGTTCAACGAGACGAGGGTGGAGGCCCCGAGGGTGCTGGTAGTAGATGGACCATTATTTGGATCCTCAGGGGAAAGGAAGGAGGTCGAGGGGGGAGTGGGGCTCCAGGTGACCCGGGGGGACTATCCAGGAACTGTCGTTTCATCATAGTGGATTCCCCCAACAGTTACAACGCCATTTTTGGGTTCCCCTTGATCAGTGCTTTCAGATGCGTGTCATCATTCTTTCACCAGTGCTTGAACCTCAACTCCGTAGGTACCCAAATCAGAGTGCGAGGAGACCCGAAGGCAGCCAGGGAATGCTACGTGATGACGGTGAACACTATCTCGTGGCAGGAAGAGGCTGTAGAGATGGAGAAGACGATGAAGCAATGGCAGCGGGAGTTTGAAGAAGAGTCTGGAGGAGATAAAGAAGTGGAGAGGGTGGGAAGCATTGCGAGGGAGTCGTAAACAGCGAGAGTGAAGTACAAAGAGACGGGAATGGAAGAGGAGGAAGAAGAAGGAGAGGTTGGAGGAGATAAAGAAGTGGTGAGGGTAGGAGGCATTGCGGGGGAGCCGAAAATGGCGAGAGAGAAGGACGGAGAGACATGAATAGAAGAGGAGGAAGAAGAAGGAGAGGTTGGAGGAGATAAATAGGTGGTGAGGGTAGGAGGCATTGCGGGGGAGCCGGAAATGGCAGGCTAGAAGGAAGTTGGGATGGAGGTGGCGGGGGAGAGATGGTCAAAGGAAAGTGAAGGAAGGAGGAGAGGAAAAGGAAAAATGAGGGAAACAGGAAGGTCACCCGGGAGGGGGGCCCGACTGGGAAGAAGAAGAATCTCGCTACTAGAGGGAGAGGACACTAGTAGATAGGAGATGGAGGAGCTTGAGGAGGAAATGGTGGTGACTATCACAGAGGATGAGGCTAGAGAACATGATGCGCTGGGAAAACGGGAGGGAGAGGAGGAACCGTCAAGGCTAAAAGCAGCGGTGGAAGTGCTAGAGATGGAGATCCTCACCAAATAAGGAAGGAAGGGGAAGATCAAGGTTAGTGGCGAGCTCAGCCCGGAACACCAGGAGGAGATCAGGGCATGCGTGCAAAGGAACCTTGACGTCTTCGCTTGGAGTGCGGCCGACATGCCAGGGGTCGATGCGGACATGGCTTGCCACCATCTAAACCTCGACCCCAACACCCGCCAAGTGCAGCAGAAAAAGAGGGCCATTGCCTCCAGGATGGTCGGGCCCATTAGGGAGGAAGTAGAAAAGCTACTCAAGGCGGGGTTTGTGTCCTCCTGTAAGTATCTTAGATGGGTGAGTAATGTTGTAATGGTTAAAAAGGGGGAGGGAAAGTGGAGAATGTGTGTAAACTTCTCTCTTTTAAATAAAGCATGCCCTAAGGATTGTTACCCGCTGCCTCGAATCGACGCGCTGGTTGACTCAGCCGTCGGTTTCTCTCTTATGAGTTTTTTAGATGCATTTTCAGGATATCATCAAATACGCATGCATCTTCCGGACGTCAAGGACATCACCTTCGTCATGGAGGATGGGTGCTTCTGTTTTAATATGATGCCCTTCGGGTTGAAGAATGCGGGGGCAACCTACCAAAGAATGATGAATCAGATCTTCCGAGAACAGAAAGGAAGGAACCTCGAGGTTTATGTGGATGACTTGATGATCAAACGTCGGGACCTCAGGTCTCATGTATCGGACCTTGAGGAGACCTTTGAAACTTTAAGAAAATATAAAATGAGACTCAACCCCCTTAAATGTGTTTTTGGAGCCAATAGGCGGAAGTTCCCAGGACATCTCCTTATCCCATCCGGGGTAGAGCCCAATCCTAATAAAGTGAAGGCAGTTCTAGAACTGGAGTCTCCCAAAAATGCTAAGGAAGTCCAACGTCTCACCGGCAGGCTGACCGGACTTTCTTCCAGATGTTAAGAGGGGGCCAGAAATTCGAATGGACCCCCGAATGCGAGCAGGCTTTTCAGGCTCTAAAGCAACAGCTCACCGAGACACCTTTACTCCAGGGGCCAAGGGAAGGAGAGGTCTTGTTCTTATACTTGGGAGTAGGGACTGGGGCTGTGAGCTCGGTTCTTATGCGAGAGGAAGGGAAGAAGCAATTTCCGATCTATTACGTGAGCAGGGTCCTAAAGAAGGCGTAGATCGGGTACCCCATTCTTGAAAAATTAGCATTTGCCCTCATCCTCTCGGCCAGGAAGCTCAGGCCGTATTTTCAGGCTCACTCTATTCGGGTGGTGAAGGATCACCCCCTTCGTCGCATCTTGGAGGGAGTGGAGCACTCCTGGAGGCTGGCCAAGTGGTCGATAGAGCTCAGTTAATTCGAACTCGCTTTCATTCCTCAGCTTGTCATCAAGGCACAAGCAGTGGCCGACTTCCTGGTGGACTACATAGTTGAGGTCCCAGAGGCTTAAGCGTCCCCTCGAGTGGCTTGGAGGATGACGGTAGATGGGGCGTCAGGGAGAAATTCCTTTGGAGGGGGAATGATCTTGGTAAGTCCAGAGGGGACCAGGATTGAACAGGCCTTGCAGATCCATTTCAAGATCACCAACAACCAAGCGGAGGCGATCATCGCAGGGCTACTGTTAGCTCGGGAACTGGGCATATTATATATTGAGGTCACGACATGAAAGTGCAGCTAGATCTGATATACTCTAGAGGGGGTGAATATAGTATATGGTGCTTGAAAGCTTTTTACAACAATGGTTGTAATGTGAGTGAGCAGGGAAGCAATTATAAATCTAATTACAGAACTAAACTAATCATAAGCTAATCACAGAATAATCACAGCCAGAAACAAAAATAAAGACAAGCAAAACCAGATGACACAAGGAAATATAGTGGTTCCCCTAAACTTGGGTACATCCACTCTTCTACCACCCTAGGTAGGAATCCACTGCAGGATGAGTTGATCAGGTGTCCTGGGCACCAATGAGCTTTTGATAAGGTGCTCAAAAACCAAATCAGATTTTTTTGATCAGGTGTCTTGCCACCAATGAGCTTTTGACAAGGTGCTCAAAAACCAAGTTCAAACTTTTGAAGGGAGTTTGAGAAACCCTTTACAGAGATGGGGGTGAGAGAGTGATGGAAGTCTTCTCTTTTTCAAACAGCTAAGAAGACTATGTGGATTGATGGTGTCAAAGCTCCCCCTGAGTCCTTGAGATCTTCAGGAAAAGAAGCTTTGTTGTAGGGTGATAGGCCTTCACAAGTTGAGCTCCAGCAAAAGATGATTTCAACAATAGCTGAAATGTTAGATGTCTGGAGTCTTGAAATATGTTAGCCTTGAACACTTGAGAGAAGAGAGATCTGAGGATTTGAGAAAGTTTGATCTCCTTGGATGTGTGTTCTGAGAATTCTTTGAGACAGAATATTTTTTTTTTGTTCTGAAGATTACTGATGTCTGTCTGTGTATCTGTGTTCTATGTGAGATTCAAAAATCCTTCTCTTTTATTCTCTGGTACAGAATGGAAAAACATCCTCTGTCAAGAATAGTCGTTGTCCTGCATTGATTGCATCCTTAATTGCAAAATATCTTCTGGAGGAAAGTCCATAGAAATATTCCTTGAAAATCCCTTGAAACTTGGTCCAGAAATGAATGAAAACGGCTAGTAAATCTTCTGAATTAATTGCAGAATAACTCCTTAACTGATTTGAATTTGAATCTTGAAAATCTTTGAAGTTATCTGAAAACATCGAACTGAGCTCTGCTATCGTTGAACTGAGCTTAGCGATATGGATTTATACAGCAGCAAAATATCGTCGATCTGAGCTTAAAGATCGTCGAACTGAGCTCAGAGATAGAGATCCAAAGCTGAGTCAAGATCGTCGAACTGATCTCACCGATCGTCGAATGGAGTTCGACGATATGATGAAGTTGAGCTCAGCGATCGTCGAATGGAGTTCGACGATCTGTCGAAGTTAAGCTAGACGATCGTCGATCGGAGTTCGACGAATCGTCGTGCTGAGCTCGATGATATGACTTAGTCTCAAACTGAAAAAGTCTTGGTCTTGAGGGCAGCTTCCAAACTTAGACTTCTAACCCTTAGACTCAATTCTAATTGACCTTTTGAGCTATACAGGAGGTCAAGCATTGGTTTCCTAGAGACATAGTGATCCTGACCCAAATTAGTAATAGGGTGTTCCAACAATCTCCCCCTATTTGGGTTAGGATTACTATTTACATAGTTTGGAAAATTTAAATAACAAACAAGCAGCAAAACAGAAAAGCAACAAGCTAGACATTGCAGAACCACAGATATATATATATATACAAGCAGTCGTGCACGGGGGACCCCGTGCGGGGTGACGACATTGGTCGGGGTTACGACATTGTTCGGGGCGGCGACACTGGTCGGGGGCGACGACATTGGTCGGGGCTGCGACATTGATCGTGGACGGCAACATTGGTCGGGGGCGGCGACATTGGTCGGGGGCGGCGACATTGGTCGGGGCGTCGACATTTACTGGGGGCGCCGACATTGGTCGGGGGCGCCGAAATTGTTCGTGGGCGCCGACATTGGTCGAGGGTACGACATTGTTCGGGGAGGCGACATTGTTGGGGGCGGCGACATTGGTCGGGGCAGCGACATTGATCGGGGGAGGCGACATTGGTCGGGGCGCCGACATTTACCAGGGGCGCCGACATTGGTCGGGGGCGCCGGCATTGGTCGTGGGCTTCGACATTGGACTTGGGGGGGCGACATTGGCTGTGGGGGTGACATTGGTCGTGGACGGCGATATTGGTCGTGGACGGAGACATTGGTCGTGGGGGTGACATTGGTCGTGGATGACGCCATTGTTCGTGGAGGACGACATTGATCTTGGGCGGCGACATTGGTCGTGGGCGGCTTCATTGGTCGTGGGCGGCAACATTTGATCGTGGTCGACGAAATTCCGCGGAGGCTAACATTATTGTTAGATTATTTCGAAATTTGTCTCAGATCAGTTATGTCTTCTCAATCTTTTTCATCCTCGTATGAATCGTTGAATCGTTCTTCTCTATTTGAGCGTTGATTAACAAAGGCTCTGTTTGAGGGGACTTATTTTCACCGGTCAAGCGGTTACGACCGCATGAACCTGACCTTAATTAAGGTCCAGTCCATGCGGTCGTAACCGCTTGACCGGTGAAAAAAAGTCCCCTCAAACGTAGCCAAAGATTCAACAGGGTGTGGGTAATTTGGTAGTGACAACAAAATAAAAAACATGTAATAATAGTTACTTTTTTCTTAATCTGACAAATTTTTCATAGAACTCCATTGATATTAATCCAAATCAAAATAAACTTATTTACAACTGGGTAAAGTTAAATGAAAATGATTAACAAAGCTACACTACTTACAAAATACACACTACTCTGTTGTTGTTAGAAAATAGCATCCCTTTACCTCCTTGCTACTCTTTATATCACACGAACGCACACAAACACGACTATTTATAGCTATACTTAGTTTACCTAAACAGAATAGTATGAGTATAAAAAACCCTACTATGCATAACAATATTTCTAAAGCATCTTACCTGAACGGAAAATGCAAGGCCGACTTCCAATTCTTGATTAGAACTACCATTATGAAGAGTGAAATTTAGAGAAATAGGTAATAATAGCTGCATTAAAAACAGTTTACCTAGATGAAAGCGAGGAGGCCCCCGCTTCCATGGAGTTCTTGGGCCGCATGGAAGCGGGCGTCGCCCGCTTCCACACAATCATTTTCATTCTCGGTATCCTACTTGGGGCCCCCTGAAGTCTTGAGAGCATCAATAATGATTCCTGGAGTTCTGTTGCTCCTCTTAAAAGATCATCTGCAATGCACCTCTGCACTTGAAAGTCAGCAGTCAAATGTTGGGAGCACGAATCAATTATTTTTGTGAGTTCATGATGTCAATGATCCAACTCCAAACGCAATCATCTCTTTGTTACCATTGATGTGATAGTTTCAGGACCCCACATGAATTTAAAGAGAAACCATTAGACAAAAAGTGCATCTCACATGAAGAGGTTCACATGAAGAGGTTTGCAGATGGTATGAGGTCTCGCTGGAGAATGTAAGATTAGCATTGTCATTCCCAGCCCCACATCCTACAGTATGGAGTTGGACTTCGAAGTAATAACAGGCATCTCAATATAATGTAGAGCATTTTGTCGATATATTTGACGTTGTTTTTCAGTCATCTGGGATACTCTCCCTCTTCATGAACTCATTGTGATGAATATATCATATTCAATCAAATTATGGAAATTGAGCTGCCATTGTTAAATCAAACTATGGAATTAAATTACACTGCAGTGTGTGTGTGTGTGTTGGGATGTATTATTTTAATTCAAAAGTTAATCACTCCTTTGAAAAACATCTCATCCAAATCAAGAATAAAATACACTTTGTTGCTCCTAATCAAGAAGAAAATTATTAATTTATATGAGCGATTAGCTTTGCAAACCAAGTAGAAATTATAACTTACAGAAAAGACTTGGTGCTTGATGTCATCAAATTAACAATAAAAAAAAGAAATTTTGGGAACATCAGAGTGGAGTAAGCATCCACTGTTCAGTAATTAAATAGTTGTCATATTAAACTACTTAATGGCCTTTAGTTAATAGTTGTCATATTAAACTACCCACTTTAAAGAGAAATCTGACCCTACAAACGTATGAAAACAACAGATGTATAATAATTTCCCCCCTTCCACATTTGATGGATGAATTTATATTGAAATTCAGAGGCCTAGGTCGGCATTACAGAGAAGTTACCTGAGGGCGATTCTCCATGAGCTCTTGGACATAATTCTCTCCGAAACCACGATGGCTGGCTTCGTAGACGTGGCGTACGACAGGGACGGACTTCGTCTTGCTCACGGCCACGACCCTCACCTGCTCAGAATATCGGGATTTTAAGCGGAATCGGAAATTGGAAAATACCTAGGTTTTGAAACAGAAATTACTCAGCGGAAACCTTAGGTTTTGAAGCGAAACCCTAGGTTTTGAAGCAGAAAGGAGGAGTGTGAGGTGGGATTACCTGGACGAAATGAAGATGGGCGGAACTCCTGGACGGCGAATTAAGGTTTTGAAGCGAAACCCTAGGTTTTGAAGCTGAAAGATGGGCGGAACTCCTGGACGGCGACGGAACTCCTGGACAGCGGAGACGGCGATGGAACTCCTGGACAGCGTGAGGAGGAGTATGCCGCAGCGGGAGAAGAAGCACGGGAGTCGCGGGAGGAGGGATTGTTGCAGGGGAAGAAGCATGCGAGTCGCAGAGCAAGAAATCGCGGCGAGCAGCAGCCCTCTCCGTGCGCGGAAGAAGAAGAAGACGTGCGATTCGCAGAGGAAGAAATCGCGGGGAGCAGCAGCCGGGTAGCGGAGACCTGCGCAGAATAAGCAAGCAAACGCCGGGTATCGGGATTTTATGGCTGATGAACAGTGGAGCTCAAATTTAATTAATCGATAATCTAGCTGAAAGACCAAAATACCCCCTAGTTAACCCATCAAAAGGGATTTTTTGAGGGCATTTTGGTCCAGTAAATGTTACACCATGAGGGATTAGGCCTTTCCTTATAGTATAAAGATATATATATATCATCCCAGATAATAACCAGAAGTCAGAGAGATTGTCACCTTACATAATCATTTCTTTTCCTTGCCCTTAACAAGTTTGATTTCTCTGTTGGGATTGAGGGCTTCCTTCTTTGATCTAGTATCATCTGCTGCACCTAAAGTGGTTTACTGTTTGGGCCTGGGAACTACAGCTTCAGGATGCAGTTCCATGTATCTATCTGAATCAAAAAATTTGCTTGATGCATATCTTTCTAGCTCTCTCTTTCTCTGTTCAGACATTGTGGAGATGTTGGAGGAATCTCTTCCTTGCTCTTTAGCCTTTTTGATCTGATCCAGTGCAGCAAGTTCCTTCATCCTTGCAGTCCAAGCAGCTGGATTGTTCTCAGGGTCCTCAAAAGGTACTGGTGGCTCATATCTGTTAGAAGGATTGTCTTGAGCAGGCCTGGATGAAACAGTTTCCTTCAGCTTATAGGGAAAAGGACCAGATGTGGTATCAGATGAAATTTGTCCTTCCCTGGAGTATGGGTGTTGCCTTGAGTATCCTTTGGAGTAGACTTGGACTTCTCTTTGATTGCCTCTGTATCCTCCTCTCCTGGATTGAGAACCCCTGGATTGGCTTCCCCTATGGTAAGATCTGGCATATGGCTGATAGGGGGCTTGACTTCTAGCAAGGGGTTGAGCAGCAGAACTTCCACCTGCACCTGCATCAGGAGGAGGTGGTGAAGGAGGATGAGAGTGTTGGAATTGTGAAGAACCCTTTTCATATTTCCTCTTCTTTTTCATTGCTTTCAGTTGATTCTTAGAGTACTGCATCCAATGCTCAGTGATAGGGCAATCATGAAGAATGTAGTATGGTATGTCATTGTTATCCTTGACCTTGGCAGGAGGTACTCTCTTCATGGCTTTGCTCCTTGCCTTTCTTTTCCTGGCAATGGTAGTAGAAGAATCATCAGAGTCTGTTCTGTACTCATCACTTTCAGAACTCTGATCATCATAAAGGGCATCAATTTTCTTCATCAAATCTTTCTTGAGCTGTATGGAAACAGATGAGGCAGCAGAGGGTGTAGCAGCAGAAGTTGAAGCAGTGGCAGAAGTGACAACAGCAGATACATAAGTTGTTGCAGTTGAAGTAGAAACAATAACAACAACAGCAGCAACAGATTCACTAACAGCAATATCAGTAGTAGAAATATCAGTAGAAAATTCAGAAGGCTCAAACTCAGGTGCCTCTGTCATAAGGATCTCTTTAGAGATTGGCTCATCAGCAGTAACAGAAGTAGCAGCAGTAGTATCAAAGCTTTCAGCAGCAGTAGGGGCAGCAACATCAGAAACAACAGCAATGCATTCATCAGAAGAAGCAGCAGCATACACTGAGTGGACAAAAGAGGTGATGATGCTGGGGTCACAGCAAGAGAATGGTACAAGGGCCTTGGACAGATCCTCTGGGGGCTGGACAGCAACTGTCTCTGGCAGACATCTGAAATATGCAGAATCAAATTCTGAGAGCAAAGCGCTGAGGTCTAATGCAAAGACTACAGCAGAAGGTTGAACAAAAGCTTGAGATATAGCAGTAGGAGTAGTAGCAGATTCAAGAACTGAGGAAACAGCAGCAGGCAGGCTCATAGAAACAGCAATAACAGCAGCAGCAGGCAGACTCACTTCATAGGGCATCTCCCCCTGCCTAGATTCAGACATGGCTGGATCAAGGCACGCTGCTTAAGGGGCTGCCTGAGGGAAGAGGGAGGAAAGCCTGGCAGAGAGGGCTGCCACTGACAGGAGTAAAGGAGCCAAGGAGGTCTCCAAGAGAAGAGATAGCCTGGGGGATAGTAATTCATACAACCTGTCAGCAAGGGCTGGAATGTCTACCTGCTCAGTAGTGACTGGAGCAGTGGTAGAGGATGGAGTAGTTGCTGTTGGTGAGGGTAATGGAGAGCTGGTGAATGGGGGAAGAGATGGATGAGGTGTGGGTAAGGTGGATATAGAGGACAGTGGGATGGAGATGGATGGGGTGAAGGTGGGTTGGTCAATGATCTCTTGTAGAAGATCTTGATAGAATGGTGAGGATGAGGGTAGCTCAGGAGGAGAGGATGGTGAATCATCCATAAAGGAATCTTCAATGAGGGTGAAGGATGGAATGGAGGGTGATGAAGTGATATCTTGTTGAGTGTAGGAGAATAATGGATGGAAGTGGTCTTCTATGAGTGGAAGAGTAGGGACTGGAGATGGTGTGGATGTTGGAGAGGGGCTGGAGATGATGATGGTGGATGGAGTCTGAATGGTAGATGGAATTGGAAGAGATGGAATTGGAGGAGGAGGAGGAGAGGCAACATCAGCAGGCAGGTCATCTGCAGGGGCAGAGACCTGTGGGGAAGTGACTCTGAGAGTCCTGGTGCCTGAAGGAGTGCTAGAGGAGGTCCTGCTGGGCTTGCTGATCTGTCTGTCCCATTTTCCAAAGAGGGCACAGGACTGTCTTTTGGATGCATTGATGTGGATTCCAGAAGAGACCAGTAATGCAGGGCACCTTTGCTACAGAAACACCCTTATAATTCTTCCAAAGTTTATAAAACTTTTGTTTATCTTCTTCTTAATGAGGTCAAAGAATACCTCTCCCCAATTCAAATTCTTCCTGTCTACTAGGGCTCCCATTAGACAGACCTGATACCTTGAGATTGTATCATGAGCAGAGTGCTTAGCCAGTAGAACTTTCCCAACTACATCTGTCATGAATCTGTATTCCACAGAAAGGTTCTTTTTCAAGAGCTTGCTAGGGTTAGCCTCAGAATGACCCATTCTGGCAAGCAAGTCAGTATACTCTTCTCCAGACAAGTCAGCAGTATCTCCACCAGTTCTTAACTCAAAAACCTCTGTTAAAATTTCTGGGGTCAGAGGTACCTGTGTGCCAGATATTGATCCAACAATGGTGGAGTTGTCCTGATTGTGGGCAGTATAGACTCATTCCTTAATCTCATCAGAGGCAAGCTTAATCCTTGTGGTCATGATTGCTGTCAGGTTCTGCTCTTTGAATAACCCCAAGATATCCTGAAAAACCTGGTCGGTTGTGCTGAAGGATTCCATGTCGATGTCGAAGCCAGCATCAAACTTCATGGCGGCGAGAACAGCAACAGACACAGCCATGGGTACCTGCAAAAATTCAACAAACAAAACGACCAAGTGCAGAATTATTTGGAGGGAAAGAAAATTCTTGCAGAGAAATCGAAAGCGCAAAGGAGAACGACGGCGAAAAATGAATTTTATATTAGGGTTCGACACAGAATTGGAAAGATCGTCGAACTCAGTTCGACGATCGAGGCTTCTAAAAGAATCTGAAGAGTCTTCAACATCGTCGATCTCCGTTCGACGATATTGGAGAGCGTCGAGCTCTGTTCGACGATCGTTCAGAGAACAAGATCGTCGAGCGCCGTTCGACGATCGTTGATCGGAAGAGATAGTTCATACTATGTGAGAAACGCTAAACTCAGGTTGATGATCTCAGAAATCGTCAATCTCTGTTCGACGATCTGAGGGAAAATCGTCGAGCGCAGTTCAGAGATCAGAAAAACTCTAGACACTAAGAAAAATCAAGATGTTTGCCTAGTCTTGGTCAATTTTTAAGCTTTCAAAATCTGGGATATTATTTAAGACTTCCTCCATCTAACATTCCTAACTGATTTAGGAAGGTGTGTTTCTTTTCATCCAAGGTCTTGGTGAAAATATCTCCCCTTTGTAAATCAGTTGGGATATATTGTAGTTCAATTTTATTCTTTTCAACATTATCCCTTAAGAAATGATGTCTAATCTCTATGTGTTTTGTCCTACTATGGAGGACTGGATTTTGAGCTATAGAAATAGCACTGGTGTTATCACAAAAAATTTTAGACTTCTCTAAGTTGTAGCCATAGTCTAGGAGTTGGTTTTGAATCCACAAGATTTGTGAATAACAACTGCCTGCAGCCATATATTCAGCTTCAGCAGTTGAAGTTGACACAGAAGTTTGTTTCTTACAAAACCAGGAGACAAGTCTGTCACCAAGGAACTGACAAGTTCCACTGGTGCTTTTCCTGTCAATTCTGCATCCAGCATAATCAGCATCAGAAAATCCAGTTAAATCAAATGCTGAATCTTTTGGATACCAGAGACCTAGATTTGGACAACTTTTAACATACCTGAGAATCCTCTTTACTAATGTTAGGTGTGACTCTCTAGGGCTTACTTGGAACCTAGCACATATACATGTAGCAAACATTATATCTGGTCTACTAGCTGTAAGGTACAGTAAAGAGCCAATCATTGCTCTATATGTTTTCTGATCAACAGGTTTCCCATGTTCATCAACATCTAATACAGCATTAGTAGGCATGGCTGTTTTCATACAAGATGCTTCAGACATGCCAAATTTCTTAACCAGTTCATTTGCATATTTGGTTTGAGAAATAAAGATGCCTTCAGCATGATGTTTGACTTGCAATCCTAGGAAGAAGGATAGCTCACCCATGCTACTCATCTCAAATTTAGAATGCATTAGGTTGGAAAACCTTCTGCACAATTTGGAGTCAGTAGAGCCAAAAATAATATCGTCTACATAAATCTGCACTAGTAGGGTATGGGACTTATGGGTTCTAATGAAAAGAGTTTGGTCTACTCTACCGCTCAAAAATCCATTTTACAAAAGAAAGCATGCTAGAGTCTCATACCATGCTCTAGGAGCTTGCTTGAGACCATATAATGCTTTGTTCAATCTAAAAACATAATCAGGATAAGTTGGAGAGATAAAACCTGGAGGTTGTCTGACATATACTTCCTCTTTGATGTCTCCATTTAGGAATGCACTTTTGACATCCATCTGGTATACCTTGAAGCCTTTATGTACTGCATAAGCTAAAAATATTCTGATGGCTTCCAATCTTGCAACTGGTGCAAAAGTCTGGTCGTAGTCTATTCCTTCTTCTTGAGAATATCCCTGAGCAACTAGCCTTGCCTTGTTCCTTACAATTACTCCTTGATCATCCAGTTTATTTCTGAATAACCACTTTGTTCCAACAATGGAGTGATCCTTAGACTTTGGCACTAGTTCTCATACTTTGTTCCTTTCAAATTGATGCAACTCCTCTTGCATTACAATGATCCAGTGTGGATCTTGCTCTGCATATTGAATCGACTGAGGTTCAATTTGAGATAGGAAGCAGGTGTGCAACAGGTTTTGGTTGACCTGATTTCTGGTTTGCACACCAGCTGAGATGTCTCCAATTATTTGGGAAATTGGATGATCTCTTGATGTTACTATATCAACAGTGGGTGTTGATTGTTCACCAACCTGTGTTGTTATTTCCTCTTGTGGTACAACAACTGGCTCTTCACGTTGTTCTTCAATATGTTGAGCACTTTCTTCATCTTTACTGCTTTCATCCCTTTGAGTAACCTGTAACTTGTTCAAGTCTTCAACAAGAGAATGTTCCTGCAAAGGTTCTATGGTAGAAGAGATCTTCTCCTTGAAGGACATGTTAGATTCATCAAATGATATATGAACAGATTCCTCAATTTTTATAGATGATTTATTATAAACTCTATAAGCCTTGCTGATCATGGAGTATCCCAGAAACACTCCTTCATCAGCTTTAGCTTGAAATTCTGCTAAGTATTTCTTGTCATTATTATGTACATAGCAAATACAGCCAAAAACTCTAAAATAATCAACTTTAAGTTTCTTCCCTTTGAGTAATTCATAGGGAGTCTTTCCCTTTATTTTATGTATTAAACTTCTATTCAGCACATAGTTGGAGGTGTTCACTGCCTCTGCCCAAAAGGATAGAGGAAGGTGAGCATCTGACAACAATGTAGTGGCAGATTCAATAAGGGTTCTATTTTTCCTTTCAGCTACCCCATTTTGTTGAGGAGTTCTAGGAGCTGAGAAAGTATGCCTGATCCCTTCACTCTGACAGAACTCTTGCATAAGAAGAGAATCAAACTCTGTCTCATGATCACTTCTGATCAGGGTAATGTGAGTATTGAACTCAATCTGTATACATTTGAGAAACTCTGTCAGACACTTAAAGTTATCAGACTTCTTCCTTAGAAAGAACACCCAAGTGAATCTAGAAAAGTCATCTACAACTACTAAAGTGTAAGATTTCCCTCCTAGGCTTTGTACTGTGATGGGTCCAAAAAGATCCATGTGTAACAGATACAATATCCTAGGTGAATCACTCTTATTAAGTGACTTAAAGCTGTTTTTAGTTTGCTTGCCTAATTGACAAGCCCTGCAGAGTCCTTCCTTCTTGTAGTGGCCAGAAGGTAGTCCTCTAACAAAGTTGTCCTTGGATAGCCTAGCAATAGTTCTAAGGTTTAGGTGTCCTAGTCTCTTATGCCATAAAATATTTGGTCTACAGACAGAATTAAACAGGCAAATATCTACATCAGTTGAAAGAAAATCTACTAGATAGATGTTACCTTTCCTTTTACCTGTCAACACAGTTGTGTTGTCCTCTGACTTGATTTTGCATAAGGCTTTGCTGAAGGTCACCTGATAGCCTTCATCACACAGCTGACTGATGCTTATTAAGTTGTGCTTCAGTCCTTCCACATAAGCTACCTTCTTGAATGTTACTGATCCAATCTGGACTGCACCATATCCTTTAGTCTGTCCAAAGTTTGAATCACCAAAGATAACTTTGGGTCCAAGCTTGGCTCTAAAGGATGTGAGGTTGTCCTTGTTCCCTGTCATGTGCTTAGAGCACCCACTATCCAAGTACCACTGCTGGTTAGATGTTGGATAGGTCTTCACCTGCACATAGAATAATTTATTTGTTTTTGACCCAGTTTACCTTGGGCCTAGGTTGATAACCTTTAAATTCTGAAATAAAAGACATCCCAGGTTGACTCTTATAACCTTCAGGATGATATCTCCTTAGAGGTAAAATCCATTCAGTATAAGGGTTAAAGATTTTGGATGAAGGACCCTTAGGATTGAATTTTGATTTGCCCTTGAAAAACTTTACAGAGCTCTAACCTCTGTTCGACGATCTTGGAGCTGCGTTCGACGATCTTGGGTCAGATCGTCGAGCTCCGTTCGACGATCGACTATGGCTGAGTTCAGGTACTTGAGATCGTCGACCTGAGTTCGACGATCTTGCCTGAGATTGTTGATCTTCGTTCGACGATCGTCGATCTGCATTCGGCAATCGTCGATCTCCGTTCGACGATTTCTGCTGGGACTTAGTTTTCTTAGGCAGATCAGAATTTTTCCTAGCTACCTCTACAACTCTCTTTCCTTTGTCAGAAATGAACTTGAATGGAGTGGTTAGAACTATGGGTTGGCTGGATGAAGCACCCAAGCCCAGTGTACTATTAAATCTGGAGTTCACTGTACTTGTGATGTCCATCAGCTTGATGCTTTTCCCATTGAGGGATTCTTCAAGCTTCTTGGCCTCAGATAGCTCACTCTTCAGTGAAGCTATCTGCTTCCTACAGCTCTCCAACTCCTGAGAGAGTTTGAGGTTTTCTGACTTTAAATTATTATGTTCAGATAAATGATTTCTGAGAGAGATAATTTCTTTCTCAGATTTTAGCAGATCTAAACACAATGCTTTAAATTCAGATTTAAAGTCCTCTAAATTAAAATCAAAAGAACTAATTACCTGATCTTCTTCAGGTTGAGTCTCTGAGTCTGACTCTGACTCCTATTCATCTGAGTTATGTTGTGAGGCATTGATTGCCATCATGTAGAACTCTTTCTCTTCTGCATCATCCTCATCATCACTGGAGCTGGATGAGGCTTCTGACTCCTCTTCAGTCTCACTCCAGGATTCAGCAACAAACCCCTTTCTTGTATGTTTGTTTTTGCTTGATGAGGGTTTGCCATTGTCATTCCTCTTGGAGTCTTTCTTCTTTCTTTCTTGTCCCTTCTGTCCTTGTTTTTGTTTTCTGGACAGTCAGGAACTATGTGCCCTGGTTTCCTGCAACCAAAGCAAACAATCTCTTTATTATTAATTGACTTATCATACCTTGGCTTATCATGCTCCTTGTATGATCTCCTTCTGAAGTCCTTTCTGGCCATCTTGTAAAATCTTTTGCCCAACAGACTAAGCAGCTCATCATTGCCCGTGACTTTGTCTTAAGGCTGATCTTCAGTTGCCTTGAAGGCTATGGTCTTCTCTTTTCTTGTGGCTGGTGAGGCAGCCTTCTGTTCTTCTTCTCTATTTTTGATGAGTAGCTCATAAGATTTGAGCTTACCCAATAGATCTTCTGTGGTGATCTCATTCAAACTTCTGGCATCCTTGATTGGCCAGATTCTTGAATCCCAAGTGCTAGGGAAGCACATTAGAATTTTGTCATTGAGTTCAGTTAGTGAGATCTCTTTATCCAATGTCCTGAGTTCACTGACAATTAGACTGAGCCTGTTGTACATATCTCCCACTGACTCAGTTTCTCCCTTCTTGAAATTCTCATATTGAGATATGAGGTGGGATCTCCTATCCTTTCTCTCATCAGCTGAGCCTGAGACTATTTCAGAGAGTTTGTCCCAAATTTCCTTTGCTGAATTGCATTCAGCCACCTTTTGAAATATGTCATCAGACATTGTCTGGGATAAGATGTTCATAGCCTTGGCATCAGCTACCTTCCATCTCTTGATGTCAGCATCTGTTCCTGATAGAGGTGGAACAACATTTGTACTTGAGCTCTCTGGAGGTCTTGGACATACTGTCAAAATAGAGTTAAAAATATCTTCATCAATAGAATTCATGTATAGTCTGATCCTTGCTTTCCAAAGTGCAAACTTGGATAGATTGCACACTGGAGGTCTGGTGCTAGCATAATCTTTGTTTTGGGCCATGATTTGTGAAAACAAAATCTAATAATAAACTTCAAAAGAAAACAGATCTAATTAGGGATCTTTGGGTTCAGGTGTTAGCCTGTGCAACCACCAAGGTGTGGTATGTTTAACCAACCTGGCTTTGATACAAATTAAAAGTGCAACTAGATCTGATATACTCTAGAGGGGGTGAATAGAGTATATGGTGCTTGAAAGCTTTTTACAACAATGGTTGTAATGTGAGTGAGTAGGGAAGCAATTATAAATCTAATTACAGAACTAAACTAATCATAAGATAATCACAGAATAATCACAGCCAAAAACAAAAATAAAGACAAGCAAAACCAGATGACACAAGGAAATATAGTGGTTCCCCTAAACTTGGGTACATCCACTCTTCTACCACCCTAGGTAGGAATCCACTGCAGGATGAGTTGATCAGGTGTCCTGGGCACCAATGAGCTTTTGATAAGGTGCTCAAAAACCAAATCAGATTTTTTGATCAGGTGTCTTTCCACCAATGAGCTTTTGACAAGGTGCTCAAAAACCAAGTTCAAACTTTTGAAGGGAGTTTGAGAAACCCTTTACAGAGATGGGGGTGAGAGAGTGATGGAAGTCTTCTCTTTCTCAAACAGCTGAGAAGACTATGTGGATTGATGGTGTCAAAGATCCCCCTGAGTCCTTGAGATCTTCAGGAAAAGAAGCTTTGTTGTAGGGTGATAGGCCTTCACAATGTTGAGCTCCAGCAAAAGATGATTTCAGCAACAGCTGAAATATTAGATGTCTGGAGTCTTGAAATATGTTAGCCTTGAACACTTGAGACAAGAGAGATCTGAGGATTTGAGAAAGTTTGATCTCCTTGGATGTGTGTTCTGAGAATTCTTTCAGACAGAATATTTTTTTTGTTCTGAAGATTACTGATGTTTGTTTGTGTATCTGTGTTCTATGTGAGATTCAAAAATCCTTCTCTTTTATTCTCTGGTACAGAATGGAAAAACATCCTCTGTCAAGAATAGCCGTTGGCCTGCATTGATAGCATCCTTAATTGCAAAATGTCTTCTGGAGGAAAGTCCATAGAAATATTGCTTGAAAATCCCTTGAAACTTGGTCCAGAAATGAATGAAAACGGCTAGTAAATCTTCTGAATTAATTGCAGAATAACTCCTTAACTGATTTGAATTTGAATCTTGAAAATCCTTGAAGTTATCTGAAAATGTCGAACTGAGCTCTGCTATCGTTGAACTGAGCTCAGTGATATGGATTTATACAGCAGCAAAATATCGTCGATCTGAGCTTAAAGATCGTCGAACTGAGCTCAGAGATAGAGATCCAAAGCTGAGTCAAGATCGTCGAACTGAGCTCACCGATCGTCGAATGGAGTTCGACGATATGATGAAGTTGAGCTCAGCGATCGTTGAATGGATTTCGACGATCTGTCGAAGTTGAGATAGACGATCGTCGATCGGAGTTCGACGAATCGTCGTGCTGAGCTCGACGATATGACTTAGTCTCAAACTGAAAAAGTCTTGGTCTTGAGGGCAGCTTCCAAACTTAGACTTCTAACCCTTAGACTCAATTCTAATTGACCTTTTGAGCTATACAGGAGGTCAAACATTGGTTTCCTAGAGACATAGTGATCCTGACCCAAATTAGTAATAGGGTGTTCCAACACGACAGATTCCATGGTGGTCGCGGGCCAGATAAAAGGGGAGTTTGAAGCATGGGAGCCCACCCTCCAGCTGTACCTAGGGATGGTCATAGACATCATCGGGCAGTTTCGAAGATTTTCAATTCGGCACGTCCCGAGGGAGGAGAGTAATCAGGCTGAACAACTTGCTAAGTATGGCCCGCGAGCCGGAGGAACGATGACGGAGCTTTTCAGGTCGTCCATAGAAGAGGGAGAACTCATGGAGATAAGCCAGCAAGGGTCTTGGATGGACCCCTTCCTCACCTTTTTGACCTCGGGGCAACTACCCGCGGATGATCTCGATAAGAAGCGTGCTAGGTACAAATCGGCGTACTACCTATTAAAAGATGGAACTTTATACCATAAAACACTGTCTGGTCTGCTGGCTCGATGTGTGTCAAAGGAGGAGGTTCCAAGGGTCCCAGAGGAAATTCACTCGGGAGAATGTGGCAGTCATTCAGGAAGCCGGACTCTGGAGGGGAGAGTGTTGAGATAGGGGTACTTCTGGCCCACCCTCAGGAAAGATGCAGAGGAATTTGCAAAAAGATGCCAAAAGTGTCAAGAGTTCGCCCCCCTCCAACTCCTTCCAGCCCAGAGGCTACGAACAATCACAGCTCCCTGGCCCTTTGCAATATGGGGGCTAGACCTGGTGGGTCCTTTTCCCCAGGAAAGTTGCCAAAGGAAGTTTCTGCTGGTCATGGTAGACTATTTTTCAAAATAGCTGGAGGTGAAAGCGTTGGCCAAGGTGACATCACAGGTGGTCAAAACTTTTGTATGGGGGGAGATCATCTGTCGGCATGGGCTACCGATGGCCATTGTGACTGATAATGGGCCGCAATTTGCTAGTAGAGAATTCATGGACTTCTGCATCCGTCTGGGTATAGATCTCCGCTTTGCCTCGGTTCATCACCCGCGGAGCAATGGATAAGTGGAGGCAATAAATAAGATTATTATTAACCTTTTGAAGAAGAAAGTGGAAAACCTGAGGGGGAGTTGGGTGGAATAGCTACCTTCAGTCCTATGGGCCTTGAGAACCACACCAAACACCGCCATAGGAGATACCCCCTTTAAGCTCTCTCACGGCTCGGAGGTTGTCCTACCAGTAGAATTCGAGGTCACGTCACTAAGAGTAGCTGTTGCAAGAGAGGGAGACGAAGGATGGATAATAGAGAACATGGAGGAACAAAAACTCTCCCTTGATCTCGTGGAGGTGCTCAGGGATCTGGCGGTGATCCGACAGGAGGAGGTCAAGCGCCGGATGACGAGATACTTTGACAAGCTTATAAGGATCAAACAGTTCCAGAAGGGTGATCTAGTTCTCAAGAAGGTGGATGCAGCAGATAGAGGGGCCTCCGTAGGAAAGCTCAATCCAAATTGGGAGGGTCCTTTTGTAGTAAGGGAGGTCTTGAAGTCGGGAGGGTACCACCTCCAGGATGTGGATGGGGTACCCCTTGATCGCGCCCGAAGTGGCGATGACTTGAAGAGATTTTATCCGTAACACATTTTGTTCATTGCGTTTTTATTGTTCAATGCTTACAATTTGAATGTGAGCTTAGGATGAAATCACGGGTGTCCCTTTTCATGACATTAAAGGTGAAGTGTGGAGACAGCTGTAGGGAGACCCCGAACAGACCCGCTGACCAGGCTCCCATCTAGCTGGCAGGGCTGTAGGCTCACTCGGTGGTTGGAGTTGTTTTGGACAGGAGACCCCGAGCAGACCTGCTGACCAGGCTCCCATTCAGCTGACAGGGTTGTATGCTCACTCAATGGTTGGAGGTGATTTGGAGAGGAGACCCCGAGCAAACCCACTGACCTGGCTCTCATCTAGCTGGCAGGGATGTACCCTCACTCGGTGGTTGGAGGTGTTTTGGAGAGGAGACCCCGAGCAGACCCGCTGACCAGGCTCCCATCTAGCTATCAGGGTTGTAGGCTCACTTGGTGGTTGGAGGTGATTTAGAGAGGAGACCCTGAGCAGACCCGCTGACCAGGCTCTCATGCATTTAGCTGGCAGGGTTAAGGCTCACTCGGTGGTTGGAGATGATTTGGAGAGGAGACCCCGAGCAGACGCGCTGACCAGGCTCTCATCAAGTTGGTAGGGTCGTAGGCTCACTTGGTGGTTGGAGGTGTTTTGGAGAGGAGACCCCGAGTAGACCCGTTGGCCAAGCTTCCATCTAGCTGGCAGGGTTGTAGGCTCACTCGGTGGTTGGAGGTGATTTGGAGAGGAGACCCCGAGCAGACCCGTTGACCAAGCTTACATCTAGCTGGCAAGGTTGTAGGCACATTTGGTGGTTGGAGATGTTTGGGAGAGGAGACCCCGAACAAACCCGCTGACCAGGCCCTCATCTAGCTGGCAAGGATGTAGGCTCACTCGGTGGTTGGAGATGATTTGGAGAGGAGGCCCCGATCAAACCCGCTGACCAGTCTCTCATCTAGATGGCAGGGCTCTGGCTCACTCGGTGGTTGGAGGTGATTTGGAGAGGAGACCCTGAGCAGACCCGCTGACCAGGCTCCCATCTAGCTGGCAGGGTTGTAGGCTCACTCGGTGGTTGGAGGTGTTCCCAGCAGACCCGCTGACCAGCTCCAATCTAGCTGGCAGGGTTGTAGGCTCACTCAATGGTTGGAGGTGATTTGGAGAGGAGACCCCGAGCAGACCCGCTGACCAGGCTCTCATCTAGGTGGCAGGGTTGTAGGCTCACTCGATGGTTGGAGATGCTTTGTAGAGGAGACCCCAAGCATACTTGCTGACCAAGCTCTCATCTAGCTGGCAGGGCTGTAGGATCACTCGATGGTTGGAGGTGATTTGGAGAGGAGACCCTGAGCAGACCCGCTGACCAGGCTCTCATCTAGCTGGCAGGGCTGTAGGCTCACTCAGTGGTTGTAGGTGTTTTGGAGAGGAGACCCCGAGGAGACCCACTGATCAAGCTCTCATCTAACTGGTAGGGTTGTAGGCTCACTCGGTGGTTGGAGGTCTTTTGGAGAGGAGACCCCGAGCAGACCCGCTGAACAGGCTCCCATCTAGTTGGCAGGGCTGTAGGCTCACTCGGTGGTTGGAGGTGATTTGGAGAGGAGACCCCGAGAAGACCCGCTGACCAAGCTCCCATCTAGCTGGCAGGGCTATAGGCTCACTCGGTGGTTGGAGGTGATTTGGAGAGGATACCCCGAGCTGACCGGCTGGTCAGGCCATCATCTAGCTGGCAGGGTTGTAGGCTCACTCGGTGGTTGGAGGTGATTTGGAGAGGAGACCCCGAGCAGACCCGCTGACCAGGCTCCCATCTAGCTGGCACGGCTGTAGGCTCACTCGGTGGTCGGAGGTGATTTGGAGATAAGACCCCGAGCAGACCCGCTGACTAGGCTTCCATCTAGCTGGTAGGATTGTAGGCTCACTCGGTGGTTGGAGGTGTTTTGTAGAGGAGACCCCGAGCAGACCCGCTGACCAGGCTCCCATCTAGATGGCAGGGTTGTAGGCTCACTCGGTGGTTGGAGGTGATTTGGAGAGGAGACCCCAAGAAGACCCGCTGACCAGGCACCCATCTAGCTGGCAGGGTTGTAGGCTCACTCGGTGGTTGGAGGTGATTTGGAGAGGAGACCCCAAGCAGACCCGCTGACCAAGCTTTCATCTAGCTGGCAGGGTTGTAGGCACATTTGGTGGTTGGAGATGTTTGGGAGAGGAGACCCCGAACAGACCCGCTGACCAGGCCTCATCTAGCTGGCAGGGCAAGTGGTAAGAGCTCAAGGTAAGATGTCCATATTTGTCAGAAAATTGATAGAGAATTCCTTGGAAAAGGAATAATTGGAGGCGAGGCTGAGGGGGAGGAGCACCTCTGGCGGGTACTCGGCATGGGTGGTCTTGCTCGCAGCAAGTGGGTGTTCACTACCAAAGGCACAGTCCTAGCATAAAAATGAGGGACCTGTCATGAGGAGCGGTTGATCTCCAAGATTTACGGCGCTGGGCCGATCTCGCGGCGAGAGGGGAGCAAAGGAATAGGCAGCCTCGCGCGCGGCAAGGGCGAGGAGAAGCCCAGGGACAAGTGTTTTGAAATAACTAATCAAGCGAAATGGTCGGATAAAGCGCAATTAAGTAAGAAATGCAAGAGGTTACAATAGAGTTCCCTTTGTTCATTACAAAAAAGAAACGTTATAACAGGAAACACATCACTATCACAAGAAATTGAAATATTTATAAGTACAAGAGAAGATAAAAAAGAGGCGGGAAGGTTGCAGATTTCAACATCTTTTCACTCCTCGCCATCAGAGGTGGAGTTGTCATCCGTCTCTCCATACAGCTGGGGGACCAAGTCACGAACGGTAATCATCTCGGCATCGTCCCGGACCACCACCAGCTTCTTCATCATCTGGAGAACGAGCTCCGCCGCCTTGATGTTTGAGTCTCGGTAGAGAGCGTCGACCTCATCCATGGAATAGAGAGGTTGTATGGGAGCTTGGAACGGATCTGGAGGGAGCGCGGTGCTGTCCAGAAGACGGGCGTTTTCAGCCTTCAACTTCTTGATATCTCCCTCCAAAGACGCAATGCGCGAGCGCATGCGATCAGCAGTCTCGGCATCCTGCGAGAAGGTCGTCAGTCAATATAAGTTTATGAAGAGCCAGCAAGCGAGACCGGCATGTGACAATTAAAAAGCTCACCACACTGCCCTGGCTTCGCGCGAGGAGGTTGTCGGCGACGGCCAGCTACTTCTCAAGGTCATTGGACTTCTCGCGCTCCTCTTCAAGGCTGGCCTCGGCCTCCTTCCACTTCTTGTTGTTGTAGACCAGGCGGCGCAAGATCCGGTGCGAAAGCTCCATGGAGTGAAACTGGGCATGTGCGGACTTCAAGATGAGGTCTCGCGACACCTCGTTATCCGCGGGCTCTGTTACAAGGCTGTCGTATATCCCGTACACGAGGGAGAAGGCATGAATGGTGGGCGGGTCTTGCTCCTTCCAGGAGGGAAGGAGAGTAGACACCGACACGCGGTTGGCATCCTTCTCCCACAAGATTACTGGCTCGCCGATGGCATCGTCCGTCGCGGGCCCCATGTTGTAACTTGGATACGAGGAGGGGGTCGGGCGGTTGGAAGATCCCTCATCGCGAGGGGGAAGATCGGCGGGCTGGACAGTGGTGGAGATTTGAACAGGTAGGGTCGTCTCGCTAGCAGGAGAGACGGCTCGATGGCGAGGTGAGGGAGACTTTTCCACAGAAATGGGGGTCAAGGACCCCGACATTTCCTTACTTTCCTTGGGAGCAGTTCTTTTCTTCTCCTTCGGGAAGGACACTGCCTTCTTCATCTTCTTCTTGGGGCTAGCGGCATCATCCCCAGGCCTCTTTTGGGGGGCGAGGTTCAGCGTTTCCTTTGCTGCCTCCGCCGCCATACTCGCAAGAGCGAGACCCGGGTTGCTTTGATAAGGGGGTGGACAGGAACAACCCTCTCTCCTGAGTGAGACAGTGGTTAGAATAAAGTAATAAGGTAGGCATAATGACAAGGGGGCAAGAATATACCTTCACTAGGAAGGACGGGAAGAAGCGAGTCGAGGTCTCGCCGAAGGAAGTTGACCTCGAAATTTTTCCCTGCGAAGAAGTCGCAGAGAACCTTGTCGGGACCCCCAACTTTGGGGGTTTCATAGTACACCTCGGCCGGCGACACCGGGGCGAGAGGGATGCCTCCCAGGTTCCCGCGGATGAAAACAAAGCGAGTAAGTCAATGGTGATTCTTGTTTGACGTCTCACAAACATTTAGGCCTTGGCCGGTGAAATAATAAACGTTGTCATCTTTGGCGTGATAGATGAATAGCTTGCGGAAGGCAGTCAGGCTGAATTCAATGTGCTCTCGTCGTAGGTAACTGGCAAAAGCGACCAGCATCGAAATCGCGTTTGGGTTGAACTGCGCGGGAACAACGCCAAAATATTTGAATACCTGTTTAACCTCTGGCTAGAGGGGGAGTCTTAGCCCCGCCTCGAAGTGCGAGACAGGGAAAGCTAGTTCGTCAGGGTAGAAGGTGTTGATACACTCGCCGATATTGGGCGGGCGAGATAGATATTCATTAGCAAGGAACTCACTGGTGAAGCGATGGTACTCTTCCTCTAATAGCCTGCCGAGGGGGAAATCGTGGTCTGCAAAACGCCTCCCGCCGCGGCTGCGGCCTTCGCCTTCTTCGACCTTCCTCTTCCCCATAGCCAGCGAGATGACAGAAATAGAAGAGGAGAGAGGAGTGAAGGGAGAGCGAGATGCAAGAAGTACTAAGCAGGGAGGAGCAGGCGAGAGCTCTGAACTACGAAAATAACGAAGAGCAATAATACCAGCGTGGAAGTATCCGGATCCTGGAGAGGGGTATTTATAGCGGATAGAGAGGAGAGAGGAGATTGAGTGGGAAAATGAAAAGGCGGAAGCCGAAGGGGCGACCTGACGGTTCATCTTCTCTCTCCCTATCCAAAACCTAGGGAGCGGAAGCGTCGCGGCGATTCTTCCGAGGAGACCAAAATATCATGATTAATGATTAATTAAAGAATAGACTGATTAAACACAGTAATGATGAAAGACCCGGCATGACGCGACGGATTGACAAGAATATCATAATAATAAATTGTCATAATAAATTATTTCATCCCGCACGAGGCGGGCATCTCGTCCAAGAGGATCTAAATAACAAATTAATAGTTAAAAGGGGCGGGTGGCAGATCGATTCATATGTTACAAGGAAGCATTAAGTAGGCGAGACGAATCCAGGATGTAACGCCCCCAATATTGTGTGCGAGTCGGTCGCGAAAAACGGTTTTTGGTGCCTGTATAGGGGTACACGGCCTAGGACAAGGGCGTGTCCAAGGCCATGTCTGGCTTGTGATTTTTGGCCGTTTTCAACCCGAGAAGGACACGACCAGGAACACGGCCGGAGGACACGGGCATGTCCTCCGACACGGGCGTGTGCCAACCTGTATCCCTACCCGTGTGCAGTTGGGTCATGTCCGTTGTCGTGGCGGTTATGCGTGACACGCCCCCGAACACGGGCATGTCGAGGAACCCGACAGGGGCGTGTCAGGTGAGACACGGGTGTGTATTAGCACGTGTGTCGTTTCTCAGTTCGACGATCGTGCCTGGATCGAGGCACACGGCCTGGGACACGGCCGTGTGCCAAGCCATGTTCGGCCCAGGTTTGGAGAATTTTGTGCAGATCTGAGCCGTTTGTTTTCTTTAATTAGGATCTGACGGCCCAGATGAGATCCTGCTCTGTTAAGGCCGGGAATGGAGGGTTAATTCCTCATTTTCTCTCCAAAGCTTTCTCCTTCCAAAGTGAGAGAGAAGAGGAAGAAGAAGGAGGTTTCCGGCCGCCGGCGGAGCATCGGAGCACCGTTTCGAAGTCTGAGAGCGGATCTGTGGAGGGAAGGTCGTTGCGAAAAGTTTTGTCCGCGTAGTTTTTCCATGGCGCCAAAACGGACTACAAGGGTAACGATTCACAACTTGAGCGTTTGAAGCTCTTTCTTTTGCATAGGGAACCCCGCTCCTGCGAGTGTGCGGCGAGTGCGTGGTGTTCCTTAGGGTTGATGTGAATAGTCCCCCTTGTGTTGCATATAGAGCCCAGAATCATAAGTACGGGCATAGGCATTGTGTGTGAAGCCTACCCGGACGTGTTTTGTCTGGATCGGTGATGTTGCATTTATTATGCTTTGCCGGAGAAGACTCTGTGCTTGGGGTTTTTCGGGTTTTTACGTGGTAGATTACAGCATGGATCCTTGGAGGTTAGCTTCAAGGCGCACCCGGAAAATTGAGCGGAAACGTGTTCTGCTAACTTGGCGGTCTGGGAACCGGCCTTGATCATAACTGGGTTATGAGATTGTTTTGGAAAAATTGGGATCCGAGAGAAGCTTGGCCCGCGCGTAGGACTTAAATTGTATATGCGGCATGAGCAACGGACAAGTGGAATTGGACCTAGGCTATGTGGTACGGTGCGAGAAATCCGAAGACGGGCACTAGCCGTAGGCATAGTCGGAGTCTTAGACGGTGGTCAGATAGGCTAAATGCTCACATGTTGTTGCCATCCTGGGGGTGGTGGTGAATGCACTGATTTGTTAGGGTTCACCATGAATGTGCCCTGAGTGCACAGGGTGTTTGGCCGTGCGAGCCTACACCTGTGGTGAAATATAATTGCGACATATTATTTTATTGGACTAATGCTATGCCGGGAAAGAGCACCGCCGTCCCGAGTAATGGGCGGGGTCGTTATAATTTGGTCGGCTTTTAGCTGACTGTTGCCTTGTTTGCCACCGTGCGGTGGTATGTGCTTGCAGGTGCTGCGGTGCCGAGCGCCAAATAGCGGGCTGGAGCCCATGTTGCTGTGCTGGCTCTAGAAGGCCGTAGAATAGTTATATTTACATTTGTCATGTGTGGTCGGCCTGCGAGCCGATGTATGTAAGACATGTTATATTTTATGAACATTTGTAAGGTCATAAGGTCATGTACCCGTTTCAGTGTATTTGGGGTTTCGTTCTTGTAGTTGTAGCTGTGGACATTCATATTTGATGGATTTAAGTTTGGGTTCTTTCAACTTTAAAAACTTTCGCTAGAATGCTCTGTGATTAGGACGAGTAGTATTAATTGGTTGGTTTGATTATTCATTTAGTAACCCTTCCGACTGTCTGTGGTATATGGCGTCGGGTTCCAGCTGGACCTTCTGTTATATGTCATGCGACAGATGGGGGTGTTACAATTTGGTATAAGACTTCAGGTTACGGTCAGGCTTAAATAAATTCGTGGGCGAATTCTTTTAAGGGGTGGTGAGCACATGTGTGCGTCATCATTATAACATCAAAAAGAACCCATGAATGTCCACTTAGGAATGAAAATACACTTGTTTGGTGGAACCTGAGTGTTCCAATGATTGCTTTTAGCAATTTGTTTGTCGTCTAATCGTGTATCTTTGCTACTATAGGCAGCTGGGAGCGGTGCTGGTCAGTCAGAGCGTCCGTAATCAGCGGAAAGTAGTGCACCAAGGGACGTGCCTGCTACACCTCCTTCAGCGGAAACCATCAGGATGGTGGCTGAGGCAGTGTTTGCAATGATAAATGCCCAACCTGCAGGGCAAATGCATCGCGCACCTTCTGTGAATGAGCAAGAACCGGTTAGGGTGGCAGAGCCGAAAGTGGTGGAACGCACAGCAGTTAGAGCCGAGAAGAACTACAGAGAGGCAGCTAAAGCATGTGATGGGTTTTAATCCTCCGAGGTTTAATGGGGTTGGAATGCCAACTCAAGCTGAGGACTGACTCTCTTCCATAAAGAGGGTCTTGACGGCCACAATAACTGAGGAGTGGCAGAAGACCACCATAGCGACTTTTCTTTTGGAAGTGTTGAAGTATTAGACCGGGTGTCCTTGCAGTCTTATCCTGCGGTTTGTTGACCGAGCGGTCTAGCGGTCTCCTTAGAAGCCTGAAGGCCGGGAGGTCTATCTGTCTCAAGTTGCAGCTTGTTCTATCCTGATGGAGTTGCCGAGCGGTTAACTCATTTGTCTAACCGCGCGGTCTATGCGGTCTCCTTTATTTCTAGCCGCTCAGTACTGTAAATATTTAGTCTCACATTGTTTATTTGTACTCTCCCATATCCCCTCCATTCTATAAAAGGGAGGTCAAACCTTTGTAAATGATATCGTTTTTGGATAATAAAATTTCAATTATTCAAAACTCTATCAGTTTTCTCTTGCTAGTTCGCTACTTTTAACATGGTATCAGAGGACTCGATCTACTCCTCCTGATTTTGTGTCTTCCTGTCCGCGCGGCTTGTCGTAACGGTTCGCACCCTGTCCGCGCGGCCTCTTCCTCTCCTTGTTGTTGCCCTCTGTGCGCGCGACTTTTTTGTCTCTTCTAAGTCGCCGCCTCTTCTCGCAGCGCCCTTCTTCTGTTCGTGCGGCCTGTCCTCTAGCCATTCGACCTCTTCCCCTTCTTCTCACAGCGCCCTGTTTTCCTCCTACTTGTGTGCGCTCTCTGCTTCTCGCGGCTTGTTTTCTGCCTTACGCGACCTGTCTTCGTGGCTTGACTTCTCTTTTGTCTGCTGCCCTGTTCGCGCGGCTTGCGACTTGTTCTAGTCGCCACTTCTTGCTTCCGCTTCTCTTCTGTTTGCTCAGATTTTTCAGTCCGCGCGACCTCTTTCCCGCTGTGCCTTTGTTTGCTTTCTGGCCGCTTGTGTTCACGCGGCTTCTTCCTTTTAAACCGCTGCGGTTTCTTGTTGTGTTCGATAACTACTTCCGGTCTCACCACCCCCGTTATCTCCACCACTCCTGCCGCACCCTCTCCACCTCCTCCTTCGGGCAACCATGGCACCCTATCTAAGCTGGTTGGCTCCAACTATCCCGATTGAAGCGTTTCTTTCACCTTCCTTCTTTACTCTCAGCGCAAGCGTCATCACCTTACCGATGACCCTCCTCCTCGTACCTCTCCTGAGTTTGATGACTAGGATGCGAGTGATGCTCTTGTTCGCACTTGGCTGGCCAACAGCCTCTCTGATGAGTGCCTTCCCGTCATTCGTCATGATGAGACGGTCAAGGCCGCCTGGCTTCACCTTACTGCTCTCTATTCCAAGGGGGGGCAGACGTCCCACATTTATACTCTCTATGCGGACCTCTTCGCCGGGCCTTCTATGTCTCCTGATGCGGCTTATCAGCAGGTTCAGGCTCTTGGTGCTGAAATCCTCCAGAATCGCCCCTTCTCCGCGGACTTGGCCGACCAACACAAACACTTCCAGGAACTCTTGGTTGTTTGTTATCTTCTCCATCTTCCAGATTCCTATGATATGATCCGCCAACAGATCCTGGGTGAGGCGGAATCTCCTACTTTGGATGCCACCGCAGCTCGCATTGCCGCTGTTACTTCGCTGCTTCAGCGGCCTCTGTTGGCCTCCCCACCTTCCCAGGACTCCTTTGCTCATCAAGCTCAGAAGGGGGGGCCTAGTGGTCGTGGTTACTCCGGCGGTCGGGGGTCATCCCGGTTCCTCTGCTTTCACTGTGGTCGTACCGACCATTCTGTTGACCGCTGCTGGCAGAAACGTCCTCATCTTCGCCCTTCCGGTGATGCTCCTTCTTCGGCCTCCGCCTCTTCTCGGCTGTCTGCTTCTGTAGCCACGACGTCAGGTATTGCCCACGTCGTTACCCAAGGTAAATGGCTAATTGACTATGGTGCTACGAATCATATGACGGGCAACCCTCATTGCTTCTCCCGTATTGAGACACATGACCGCTTACCCCCGATTCGTGTGGAGGATGGTTCACCATCCCCGGTTCATGGGACGGGCATGGTTCAACTCACCCCATCGCTTTGCTTGGAGGACACTCTCTATGTCCCAAAGTTCCCGTGCAATTTATTATCTGTTACTACTTTATGCCGCCAACTTCAGTGCTCTGTCTTGTTCACTCAAACTACTTGTTCTTTTCAGGACCCGAGGACCCAGCGGACGATTGCTACTGGGACTGAGAGTGGCGGCCTCTACTTCCTCGACGATGTTTCCGCTCTGTCCGCCTACTCCTCCTCCACCGATCTCCTTCAGTGGCATCTTCGCCTTGGACATCCTCCTCCTCGGATTCTTCGACAGCTTCTGCCTCACTTACCTCCTACCAGTTCTCTGCTCAACTGTGATGCGTGTCAGCTTGGCAAACATCATCGCTCCTCCTTCCCTCCGAAGCAAGGTTGTGGCTCCTCTCGCCCGTTTGATCTTATTCATTCTGATGTATGGGGTCCGGCCCCTACCCTCACTATTGGTCAGGGTAGTTCCTATTTTGTCACTTTTATAGATGATTTTTCACGATGTACTTGGGTGTATCTATTAAAAGATCGCTCTGAACTCTTTTCTGTGTGGCAATCCTTTTATTTTATGATTCAGAATCAGTTTGACCTGTCTATTAAAGTTTTACGTTCTGATAATGCCAAGGAATATCTTAATCATGAGTTCTCCTCTTTCTTTCACCAACATGGTCTTCTTCATCAAACCACTTGTGTTTACACCTCCCAGCAGAATGGGGTGGCGGAGCGCAAAAACCGTCACCTCCTTGATGTTGCTCGTACTCTCATGACGCAGATGCACGTACCTCGCTCCTACTGGGGCTACGCTGTCCTCCTCGCCTGCTATCTCATCAATCGCCTTCCCTCCACAATTCTCCACGGCCAGACCCCCTTCTCCATTCTCTACCCCCACAAGGAACCTTTTCCTCTCCCTCTCCGTGTCTTTGGCTGTACGGCCTTTATTCACGCTCCCTCCGCTACCCGCGACAAGCTTTCCCCCCGTTCCACCAAGTGTGTCTTTCTGGGGTACTCTACCACTCAGAAAGGCTATTGCTGTTTTGACCCCCTTCTCCGCAAGCAATTTGTCTCCGCGGATGTGACCTTTTTTGAGAATGCTTATTACTTATCTCCTCCCTCCTCTCTTCCTTCTGATCTCTCCGTTCCCTCCACGCCTCTCGACGTCCCCCCACCTTCGCCTCCTCCTCCACTGTCTCCTTCCCTGTCCGTCTCCCCACCCCTCCTCCCTCTTCTCCGCCGCTGTCTCTCTCTAGTCCCGGGCCAGCCTTCTCCGCAACGGACGCTCCGGTTGCTGACGTCCCCATCGACCTGGACCTTCTCATTGCCCTTCGCAAAGGAGTGCGGGCGTGTACTCAACACCCGCTTGCGGTAGTTATTTCATATGATCGGCTTTCTCCTTCTCGCAGGTGTTTTGCCTTGGCTATCTCCGCTACTTCTACTCCACGCACTTATCAGGAGGCTCTTACTATCCCTCATTGGAAGACTGCCATGGATGAAGAGATGGCTACTCTTACTGAACGGGGTACCTGGACCCTTGTTCCTCCTCCCGTGGGCACGGATGTGGTTGTCTGTAGCTGGGTCTTCGTTGTGAAGTTTCTCCCCGACAGCACTGTGGATCGCTACACGACCCGGCTGGTGGCCAAAGGCTTCACTCAGACTTATGGCATTAATTACTTTGTCACTTTTTCTCCGGTTGCTCGCCTCAGTACCATCCGGGTTCTTCTCTCTGTGGCTGTTAACCGGGATTGGGCTATTTCCCAGCTTGATGTGAAGAATGCTTTTCTCTATGGCAATCTTCAGCAGCACGTTTACATGGAGCAACCTCCTGGGTATGTTACTTAGGGTGAGACACGCGTATGCCATTTGAAGAAGGCCATTTATGGCCTAAAGCAGAGCCCTCGGGCGTAGTTCGACAAATTTAGTGGTATTGTGGCTACCATCGGCTTTATAAGGAGTTCGGCTGATCACTCCTTATTCATTCACAAAACGGCCTCGGTACTGGTGGTTTTGGCAGTATATGTGGATGATATTCTTCTTACTGGCGATGATCGAGATGGGGTGGACTTGACGAAGAAGCACCTCCGTCAACACTTGGTCACGAAGGATATGGGCTCCCCGAAATACTTCTTGGGGATACAAATCTCTCGGAAACTTGACTCGTTGGTCCTCTCCCAACGGAAGTATGCCCTTGATCTTCTACAAGAAGCCGGATTGACAGGTGCCAAACCGGCTCGGTTTCCCATGGCTATTGGAGAAGACAAAACGTGGACGGATGATTCGCCTCTTCTATCTGATGTCACCAGGTACAGACGTTTGGTTGGCAAACTCATCTATCTCACGGTGACTAGACCTGACATCGCCTATGCTGTAGGCAAGGTCAGTCAGTTTATGCAAGATCCCAGGGAGTGCCACCTTCAGTCTGCCCTGAAGATTTTAGAGTATATCAAAGCAGCACCAGGCAAAGTGCTTATCTTTCAGAAGAATGGTCATCTGAGGGTTGAGGCGTACTCAGATTCTAGTTATGCAGATGACAAAGGCGATCGTAAATCCACATCAGGTTTTTGTACCTTTGTTGGAGGAAATCTGGTGAGTTGGAAGAGCAAGAAACAGTCTGTTGTCTCCAGATCTAGTGCAGAAGCCGAATACCGGAGTATGGCGTCAACCACATGTGAGTTAAAGTGGTTGCGGGCTCTCATGCTTGACCTAGGGGAGGTCTATGACTATCCTCTTCCTATGTTCTGTGATAACAAGGCCGCCATATACATATCCAGAAATCCAGTCTTCCATGAGAGAATAAAGCATATAGAGGTTGACTGCCACTTCATTCGGGAAGAGATTTTGAAGAAACAGATCTGTACACCGTTTGTCACCTCGGACAAAGAATTGGCAGATATCTTCACAAAGCCGGTCTCTACTTCCTTCTTCCACATTTGTGACAAGCTGGGCATGATTGATATATATGCTCCAGCTTGAGGGGGAGTGTTGAAGTATTAGACCGGGCGGCCTTGCGGTCTTATCCTACGGTTTGTTGACCGAGCGGTCTAGAGGTCTCCTCAGAAGCCTGAAGGTCGGGCGGTCTATCTGTCTCAAGTTGCGGCCTATTCTATCCTGATGGAGTTGCCGAGCGGTTAACTCATTTGTCTAACCGCACGGTCTATGCGGTCTCCTTTATTTCTAGCCTCTCAGTACTGTAAATATTTAGTCCCACATTGTTTATTTGTACTCTCACATATCCCCTCAATTCTATAAAAGGGAGGTCATACCTTTGTAAATGATGTCATTTTTGGATAATAAAATTTCAATTATTCAAAACTCTATTCGTTTTCTCTTGCTAGTTCGCTACTTTTAACAGGAAGGTGAAGCGAGGCTGTGGTGGGACGAGATGGAGTTTCATCTTCTAGTGGGAAGGCAACTTGCGGATGTGCCGATGGAAGAATTTTCAAGATTGTTCCTAGCCAGATTTGTACCCTCTGCTCAGAAGTTAGAGATGGAGAATCAGTTTCTCGGGTTGACTCAGGGATCCAGAAGCGTGGACGAATATCTTCATGAGTTCACACGGTTAGGTCGTTATGCTGGTGTTATGTTTACAGAAGAAGAGAAGAAGACCAACCGATTCTATGAGGGTCTTCGCGGCGATTTACAGTTACTCCTTGTTGGGCCTAAGGCGCAGGGCTTCCTAGCCTTGGTCAATTCGGCCCGATCGTTGGAAAAGGTTGTGAAGAAAGTTCAAGAGAAGAAGGACCCAGGAGAAAGGAAGACCGAGTTCAAGGTGCCACATAACAAGTCAAGTTTCCGCAAGTGGAACAAGAAGCGGAGGACTTCAAACTCAGCCCCTTAGGCTGATGTGTCGGGGGAAACTACAAGTCGAGTCCCCGGAGCTTGCTACAACTGTGGGAAGACGGGAAATTTTGCTCGGGAGTGTTGGAGCGGACGTTCAAAGTCCGAGATGAGACCTGGAGCGACTTATGAGGAGAAAGGAAAGGCGGTGGAGTCAATCGCATCCCATCATGCTCCAGCCCAGCCTAAAGTCTACAACCTTGGTCTGCAGGAGGCCATAAAGCAAGCAGACATGGTGACAGGTATGAGTTAAATTACAGTGGGTTAACTTTTATAGTTGTCACCTTTGTATTTGTTAGCTTACGTTTGTTAGTGCTAGGCTTTGTGTTAATCTTTGGGTTTCCGGCAAGAGCCCTTTTTGATACGGGAGCATCACATTCCTTCTTGTCCGAAAAATTTATATCGCGTATCGGAGTTCCGTTCTCGATGGCAGAAAATAAGTTGGATGTGTTGCTGCCTAATGGGTGCTCCATGCGTGCGGATAGGATTTGTGTTGTGAAGATTCGGATTGGAGACCGGGAGTTTGATTTGCGGTCATTGATTCTACCATTAGTGGAGTTCGACGTAATCTTCGGTATGGATTGGCTCTCGGAGCAGAGTGCATGTATTGATTGCAACCATAAAGAAGTCAAGTTGGGTCTGGACACTGATCGAGAGACTACTTTTGCGGGCATGAAGGGGTCAGGGAAAGTTCTGATGTCAGCCCTTCAGATGTTCAAGGCAGTTCGGTCTGGGGCAGAACTGTATGTCACTCTAGTGCAGACTTCGACGCCTAAGCCTAGTTTGGACAGCATCTCAGTTGTGTCCGAGTATCCTGATGTGTTTCCAGATGATCTCCCGGGAGCCCCTCCTCAGCGGGAGATAGACTTTACTATAAAGCTGGCACCGGGTGCCAAACCGGTGTCACGCTCCCCCTATCGGATAGCCCCAAGAGAAATGGCAGAGTTGAAGGTGCAACTGCAAGAGTTGCTAGAGCAAGGTTATGTGCGTCCAAGTTCATCGCCTTGGAGCGCACCAGTTCTCTTTGTCAAAAAGAAAGATGGGAGCTTGCGGATTTGTATCGATTATCGGGAATTGAACAAACTTACGGAGAAGAACAAATATCCAAACCCGAGGATTGACGATCTATTTGATCAGTTAGTTGGATCAACTGTATATTCGAAGTTAGATTTGAAGTCCGGTTACTATCAGTTGAGGATAAGGGAGAGCGACATCCCAAAGACAGCATTTAGTACGCGGTTTGGGCATTACGAGTTCACGGTTATGCCGTTTGGGTTGACGAATGCGCCATCCGTGTTTATGGATCTGATGAATAGGACGTTCAGAGAATACCTGGATCAGTTCGTGATAGTATTTATCGATGATATCCTGGTGTATTCGCGGTGCGAGGAGGATCACTACAAGTATTTACACATGGTGTTGGAGACATTGAGGAAACGTCAGTTGTATGCAAAGTTCTCCAAGTGTGAATTCTGGTTATCCTCGATAGCGTTCCTTGGTCATGTTGTCAGTGGAGAAGGAATAGCTGTGGATCCGGCGAAGATAGTGGCGATATGGGAGTGGCCTACTTTGACTACGGTGGCAGAGATCCGGAGTTTTCTGGGGCTTGATGGCTACTACAGGCGCTTCGTAGAGAACTTCTCGCGGATAGCACTACCACTCACGACATTGACAAGAAAGGATCAGAAGTTCGTGTGGTCTCGGGAGTGTGAACCGGCTTTTGAAGAGTTGAAGAGGCGGTTAACCACGGCGCCTATTTTTTGTTCGCCAAGTGGAACCGAAGGGTTCGATATTTATAGTGATGCTTCGGGCAGTGGTTTGGGTTGTGTTCTGATACAGCATGGGAGAGTGATAGCTTATGGTTCACGACAACTGAAGGTTCACGAGAGGAATTATCCGGCCCACGACTTAGAGTTAGCGGTCGTGATATTTGCTCTAAAGCTTTGGAGGCACTATCTGTACGGTGTGAAGGTCGATATTTACACCGATCATAAGAGTTTGAAGTACCTGTTAGACCAAAAGGATCTGAACATGAGGCAGCGGAGGTGGATGGAGTTCTTAGGGGACTACACCTTCAAGATACACTATGTGCCTGGGAAGGGAAATGCAGTGGCGGATGCGTTGAGTCGTAAGATTCCCGCACAAGCCAACTGATTAGCAGTACATGATGAGAGATTGGTCCAAGAGTTGGAGGCATTGGAGATATCTTGCGTCGATAAGCAGTCTAGTGCCGAGGCGAAACTGTTTTGGACAGAGGTGCAGTGTGACCTAGCGGATAGAGTTCGGCGGGCTTTGGTTCAGGATAGCAGCATGAAGCAGATCTTGGATGAAGCTTTGGATGGGTCAAATTCCCAGTTTGTGGTTGAAGATGGGTTGCTAAGTAAGGACGGTCGTCTATGCATTCCTAGTGCGGATAATATTCAAGAGGAGTTGATGTATGAGGCTCATCATACCAAGTACTCAATCCACGCGGGAAGCACGAAGATGTATAGAGACATGAAGAAATTATTCTGGTGGCCGGGTTTGAAGAAGGATGTGGCACTTTATGTGGCCAAGTGTCGTACTTGTGCATTGGTGAAAGCAGAATGCCAGAAGCCCGGAGGTTTCTTGAAATCCCTTCCTATCCCAGAATGGAAGTTTGACGACATATCTATGGATTTTGTGCACGGTTTGCCGAAGTCGCAGAAGGGAAACGACGCCATTTGGGTGGTCGTAGATAGGTTGACAAAGGTGTCGCACTTTATCCCAGTCAGAAAGGAAGATCCGGTGGAAAGGTTAGCCAAACTCTAAGTGGATAACATTGTACGATTGTATGGTGTGCCTCGCAGTATTGTTAGTGATCGTGATGGACGCTTCACGTCGAATGACTGGAGGTTGGTTCATGGTCTGTTGGGTACTAAGCTAAAGTTCAGCACAACCTTTCACCCACAGACAGATGGCCAAACCGAGAGAGTCAACAGGACTATGGAGGACATGCTTCGCATGTGCGTCCTAGATTTCGGGAAGAATTGGGAGGATCACTTGTACATGGTGGAGTTTGCATACAACAATAGCTTTCAGGCAAGTATTGGAATGGCGGCTTTCGAAGCCTTGTACGGGAGGAAGTGTCGTACGCCGTTGTCTTGGTTGGAAGCAGGCGAATCAAAGTTGTATAAACGTCAAGCGGTGGAAGACGCCACTTCAATGATACGGACAATTCAGGAAAGGCTGAAGATTGCTCAGGATATACAGTCAAAGTATTACAATGTCAAACATAGAAATGTGGAGTTCAACGTTGGCGACATGGTATATCTAAAAATCAAGCCGTTCAAGGGTGTATCGCGGGTTTGACGCTTGAAGAAGCTGAGTCTGAGATACCTTGGACCATTTGAAATCCTTGAGCGTGTTGGCGAGGCGGCATATAGGTTGAAGCTGTCGACGGAGTTGAGTGGGTTGCATGACGTGTTCCATGTATCAGTGTTGCGTAAGGCAGTGCAAGAGCCTTCGCAGATCGTTGCGGACAATCAGGTGCCGGTTGATTATGAGTTAACAACAAGGGTCAGACCAGTACGAATTGAAGATGTTGCAGTCAAACGACTCTGCAACAAGGAGGTCCGAATGGTAAAAGTCCGTTGGGATACTTGCGGGCGTGAGGAGCAATCTTGGGAGCGAGAGCAAGCTATGTTGGAGGAATACCCCGAGTTGTTCCACTCAGGTATCAGTTAGATTTTGTGTACCTTTGTTTAATTTCGGGACGAAATTCCTTAAGTGGGGGATATTTGTAGCGCCCCGAATATTGTGTGTGAGTCGGTCGCGAAAAAGGGTTTTTGGTGTCTGTATATGGGTACACGGCCTAGGACACGGGCGTGTCCAAGGCCGTGTCTGGCTGGTGATTTTTGGCCGTTTTCAATCCGAGAAGGACACGGCCAGGAACACGGTCGGATGACACGGGCGTGTCCTCCGACACGGCGTGTGCCAACCCGTGTCCCTACCCGTGTGCAGTTGGGTCGTGTCCGTTGCAGTGGCGGTTATGCGTGACACGCCCCCGAACACAGGCGTGTCGAGGAACCCGACACGGGCGCGTCAGGTGAGACACGGGCGTGTATTAGCCCGTGTGTCGTTTCTCAGTTCGACGATCGTGCCTGGATCGAGGCACACGGCCTGCGACACGGCCGTGTGCCAAGCCGTGTTCGGGCCAGGTCTGGAGAATTTTGTGCAGATCTGAGCCGTTTGTTTTCTTTAATTAGGATCTGACGGCCCAGATGAGGTCCTGCTCTGTTAAGGCCGGGAATGGAGGGTTAATTCCTCATTTTCTCTCCAAAGCTTTCTCATTCCAAAGTGAGAGAGAAGAGGAAGAAGAAGGAGGTTTTCGGCCGCCGGCGGAGCATCGGAGCACCGTTTCGAAGTCTGAGAGCAGATCCGTAGAGGGAAGGTCGTTGCGAAGAGTTCTGTCCGCGTAGTTTTTCCATGGTGCCAAAACGGACTACAAGGGTAACGATTCTCAACTTGAGCGTTTGAAGCTCTTTCTTTTGCATAGGGAACCCCGCTCCCGCGAGTGTGCGGCAGGTGCGTGGTGTTCCTTGGGGTTTATGTGAATAGTCCCCCTTGTGTTACATATAGAGCCCAGAATCGTAAGTACGATCATAGGCATTGTGTGTGAAGCCTACCTGGACGTGTTTTGTCTGGATTGGTGATGTTGCATTTGTTATGCTTTGCCGGAGAAGACTCCGTGCTTGGGGTTTTTCGGGTTTTTACGCGGTAGATTGCAGCAGGGATCCTTGGAGGTTAGCTTCAAGGCGCACCTGGAAAATTGAGCGGAAACGTGTTCTGCTAACTTGGCGGTCTGGGAACCGGCCTTGATCATAACTGGGTTATGAGATTGTTTTGGAAAAATTAGGATCCGAGAGAAGCTTGGCCCGCGCGTAGGACTTAAATTGTATATGCGGCGTGAGCATCAGGCAAGTGGAATTTGACCTAGGCTATGTGGTACGGTGCGAGAAATCCGAAGACGGGCACTAGCCGTGGGCATAGTCGGAGCCTTAGACGGTGGTCAGATAGGCTAAATGCTCACATGTTGTTGCCATCCTGGGGGTGGTGGTGAATGCACTGATTTGTCAGGGTTCACTGTGAATGTGCCCTGAGTGCACTGGGTGTTTGGCTGTGCGAGCCTACACATGTGGCGAAATATACTTGCGACATATTATTTTATTGGACTAATGTTATGCAGGGAAAGAGCACCGCCGTCCCGAGTAAGGGGCGGGGTCGTTATAATTTGGTCGGCTTTTTGCTGACCGTTGCCTTGTTTGCCACCATGCGGTGGTATGTGCTTGTAGGTGCTGCAGTGCCGAGCGCCAAATAGCGGGCTGGAGTCCATGTTGCTGTGCTGGCCCTAGAAGGCCGTAGAATAGTTATATTTACATTTGTCATGTGTGGCCGGCCTGCGAGCCGATGTATGTAAGACATGCTATATTTTATGAACATTTGTAAGGCCATAAGGCCATGTACCCGTTTCAGTGTATTTGGGGTTTCGTTCCTGTATTTGTAGTTGTGGACATTCATATTTGACGGATTTAAGTTTGGGTTCTTTCAACTTTAAAAACTTCCGCTAGAATGCTCTGTGATTAAGACGAGTAGAATTAATTGGTTGGTTTGATTATTCATTTAGTAACCCTTCTGACTGTCTGTGGTATATGGCGTCGGGTTCCAGCTAGACCTTCTGTTATATGTCATGCGACAGATGGGGGTGTTATACAGGATCCCTCAGTTCTTGAGCCACTTCCAGCGGCCACCCTGACCTCTTGCGCATGGAGGGCGACCAGGTAGATGGAAGGCACAGGCGGAGACTAGACCGCGGCGCGCGAGACGAAGCTGTTCGTCTGTCTCATTTATAATGGCCTGGGGGCCGGTCCCATCCATCACGTCGTCAGCCTCGATCTCGGCAGAAAGGCGATTGCACTCAGTTTCCAGCCAGTCAATGCGCTGATCAGAAGCCTGCTTCTCCAGCTCCATCTCGCAGATGATATATGTGAACTTTCGAAACATCCTGGCTGTCTGACGCTTCAACTCCCGGGTATCCATGGGATCACACAGGTAATCTTCGATCTCATCGGGATGAGGAAGAGGCGAGAGGGGCGGTGGCGCGGGAGACCCCTTGGTACTCGACTCGAATTGGATACCTGCACAGAAAAAGGAAAGGCAAAAGAGCATAATGAGGGAACCGTAATTTGTGTGAAGCAAAAAAGGCGGGATGAGTTTTCTTACTCGGGATGCGAGGATTTCCCACAATTCGTGAGAGGTCTTCTCTCCTCGTTCTTGGGGGAGAAGATTCCTCAGGCGAGTCAGGTCATTGATGAATTTGGTTGGTGACATCAGGAGGACTCGTGCGCATAGGGGAGCCGGCGAGGTTTCCCTGAAAGAGCATGGTCAATAGGCGAGAAGATAAGAGGCGAGAGGAAGAACCCAGAATTACCTGTCTCTCCCCGAAAGGCGCGGGAGGAAGCGTGTCAGCTATCGAGGTTTCCGAGGAGGTCGCGCCAGCCGAGAGAGAAGAGTCGGCGCCCTTCGGCTTCTTCGGGCGAGAGGATGAAGGCCCTGAGGCCGGGGTACGCCCCACAGTTAGCATCAGGGCAGCCACGTTGGCTTTGTTTTGTTTGTGCACCATCGTGAGAGATTCGCAAAAGCTCTGACTATGAAATATGTTGAGGGTAGGAGAGAGGCAGAAATAAGGAAATGAGGCATTCCATATGGAGGTGGGGACTCATATTTATAGACTCTAGGGGGTGGGCCCCACCAAATATTCCCGTAAAAGAATCCCGACAACTGCGAGCATCGGTTGGACTTTCTTTCCGAGCTTCGGCCAACCTCGAAAAGAGCGGGGATTGTGTACAATCTTGGGCTCGCAGGAGGTCTTTCCAGCGGCTGTGACACAGATAAACTGGCGAGAGGTACTTGATGGGCGAGTGGGACCGAGTGGTCCACTCGCAGGGGGCGAAGATAGTTCTCTCCAGAACAGAAAAGTTGATTCATCCATTCAGCAAGCTGGTAGCTGTTCATCTGTGTAGCAGAAAAGAGTTAGCTGTAGAAGTGAACTAATTACTTCTACAACACGAGTGCTGGACTGATATCTGCTCAGTACAGCAAGGTAGACTCAGAGACTTATCTCTGAGTCAATTGTTTTATTTCTCTTAAACATTCTAATTTACTTCCTGTAGGATTCAGTTTATCTGAATCTGAGTGTAGAGCACTTTGTGCTGAGGTAGGTGACTAATTAGTCACTTAGGTAGGTGCCCTATTGGGGCACTGAAAGTGAGCGGTTAGATCAGGTATACTCTAGAAGGGGGATGAATAGAGTATACAAAGATTATAAAATTTTGCTGTAAAATAACAGTCAGTCCTAGGGGAGAAATTCTACCACAGGCTCAGCAAATGTACACTAACACATCACACCTAAAAACCACAGCCACGTCAAGAACAAAAGAAAAGAGCATCCAGATGACACAAGAAATTTATAGTGGTTCCTCAACCTGGGTACATCCACTCTTCTACCACCCTGGTAGGAATCCACTAAGGTTTTTGATCAGGTGACTGACACCAATGAGCTTTTGATCAGGTGCTCAAAAACCAAACCTAAAGTCTTTTGATAAGGTGACTTGCAACCAGAAATAACTTTTGAAGGGAGTTAAGAACCCTTTTTACAGAGGGGGTGAGAGATTAATTTTTGTTTTCTCTTTCTCAATGTACAACTGAGAAGACTTAAGTGGATTTGATGTTAGTAAAGGCTCCCCCTGAGATATTGAATGGTTCAAGAAAGATGGAGGTTTGCTTCAGGGTGATAGGCCTTCAAACTGTATCCTTGACCAGATGAATTCCAGGAACTTCTTGACAGATGTTGTAGATGTTGTCCTTTGAAGAGTCCTGGAAGAAGAGGGAGGAAGACTCTTGATTTTGAATGTTTGTTCTTCTTCCTTCTTCAGCTTGCTGGTGTCTCTGGTCTATGGTTTTTTTGTATCACTGTATTCTGTATTGTTGTATATGTTTTTTTTCGTGTCTATCTGTGAGAGAAGAAAGAAAATCCCTTGTATATTTTCCAGATTTTCTCCCTTTTGAAATTTGAATTTCTTCTGCATTCATTGCTGACGGCCTGGAGAATAATTTGCATTGAATGATTTCCCCAACTGTCCCATTGAAAAATGGCAACCAATGATCCTGATGAACACCGTAATTAATGCTTCGTCTAATGGTAATATTCAGAGAAAATTTTAGCATTAATTACTCAGGAATTATTGCAATAGAGTAGAGACAGAAGAATGGAAATATCCAAGTCTGGATTCGTCGAACAGAATTCGTCGAGCTGAGTCCACAGTTCGTCGAGCTGAGAAGATATGTTTGTCGATCTGATGACAGCTGTTCGTCGAGCTGAGATCCAAGTTCGTTGACCTAAGAACAGAACTGCATTCTCCAGAACCTTTCTAATTCTGTGCATCAAGTTCGTCGAGTTGAGAATTTGACTTCGTCGACCAGAGTTCAATGAAGTGTTTTTGGACTTATAATACTTTAGGTATTTTTGGAATGAAATGTTGAAGTAGTGTGTCCAGAAATCGTCGACCTGAGAACTAATTTCGTTGGGATTAGAACCTCTAACTATTGCTTGATAAATCTTGCCTAGACTGTGGTCCAAGTTCGTCGAGCAAAGAAGATGTATTCGTTGACTGGAGTCTGATTCTGGACTTAACAATGTTGAGATGTTTTCTGGACTAGTGTTGAAGTAGATGATCAAGAAATCATTGAGCTGATATCTTAGTTCATCGACTGGAGTCTAGAGAAGAAGTCTGGACTTGTGATGTTGAAGAGTAATGTCCAAAGATCGTCGACCTGAGAATAAAGTTCGTCGAGCTCAGCTCAGAGAAATGTCTCTGAGATTGTCAAGCTGAGCACGCCTTTCGTCAACCTGAGTTCGACGAACGTCGAACTCATTATACTGAGTCTTTGAAATCTCAAGTCTTTTGACTCTCCTGCAGTCTATTGATGGCTGGTCCAAGTAGTGATGAATCTAAGGACTTGGCCTAGACTCTAGGACAAAACCATGACCCTGGCTATACATGGTGGGTCAAAGGATCCTAACTTAGTGAACCTAGCCCAAATCCAACTAGGGATCCAACAATCTCCCACTATTTGGGTGAGATCACTAATTACATACTCATTAAAAGAATCAACAAGTTACAAAGCAGAATAATATATATCTGGCAGGAAAAATTAACATATGCAGCAGATATATATATACAATAAGCTTTGTATCAGAAAAATGAGAAAACAGTTTTAAAATATCACAGAAAAAAATTAGTTCTAAGTTCATTTCTTTTTCTTTTTCTTCTCCTTGTGCTTCTCCTCTTTGCCTTTCTCACCAGATTGAGTGAAAATGATTTCTCCGTTGGGATCTGCAGCTTGCACCTTTGTCATAGTCATGTCAGTAGCCCCTATGATTTTTAGAGAAGTAGCCCTAGGCACTACTGCTTCTGGGTGCAGTTTCATGTGCTCATCAACATTGAAAAATTAATTAGCTTTAGCAAACCTGTTGAGCTCTTCCTTCCTGTATTTGGACGTTGTTGTATACTCTGATGGATCATTCCCTTCAGCTCTGGCTTTGTTAATCATGGAAAGGCCAACCAGTTCCTGGAACCTAGCCATCCTAGCAGTTGTTGATGTTTCAGGATCTTCAAAAGGTACAGGTGGAGAAGCAGGTCTGTTGCAGCTTTCAGCTTTTTGAAATTCAGGGAGTTGTTATTGTTTTTGTTGTTGATGTTGCTGCTGTTGTTGTTGATGCTGCTTGCTTGAAGAATAGGATCTCTGCTGGCTGCTTCCAGAGAATGAGGATCTACCATGTTGTCTTTGGTATGTTCAAAACTGGATAGACCTTTGAGATGTTGTGCCTGAAGCACCAGCAGCTGGAGGAGGAGGGTCCTTTCTATATCTCTTAGTAGGAGGAGGTGAATATCTTCTGCTCTTCTTTCTCTCTTTCTGTTCATTCTTGGACAACCACATCCAAGTAGGCATTCCCTTATAAGTAGTGATCTTCTGCAGTATATAATATGGAGTGTCATTGGCTGGATTGGGCTTTGGTGCAGGAGGTAGAGGAGCTTTCCTTTTTTTAGATACTTTCTTTTTCTTTGGTTCCTCATCTGAGTACTCATCTTCATCCTCATCATCATCAGTGGAATCCTGAGGATTATCATATAATGCATTTAAATCTTTCAGGGCCTCAGCAGATATTCCAGATTTCTTTGGCTGGGAGGGAATTGGAGGAGGAGTTGCAACTTGAGCTGGAGAGCTATGCATAATAGTGCTTTCAGCAACTGCCTTATTTTCTTCTTCTATATCATCCATAATCAAAGCATCAAGATCAGGCATTGGTGTATCATCCATGATAAAAATTAGAGCAGAAGGGGATGAACTGATGGGGGGAACAGCTTTGGGTGGAGATGGAATGGCTGGAACTTCAAGACCAGCAAAAGTAGCCTTAAGTTGCTTGGCAACCTTAGGGCTTATGGGTGAGGAGTATGGTACTATAGCCATTGATGGCTTAATGCTGTCTTCTGGAAGTATATTGAAATAAGTTGTATCAAAAACTTTCAATAAATCTAACAGATTTACTGTGGGATTGATTATATAATCACCAACAGTAGTTATTTTTTCTATGGCAGTCTCTTCTGTGGCAGTCTCACCCACATCTATGTCAGTATTAATGAAATTTATGAAATCAAATAATTCATCATCATCAGTATCTGCTGCTGCTTCTGCTATGTCTACTGCTTCTGCTGGTACTACTGCTACAGCTTCTTCATCAAGTATCTCCCCCTACCTGGTTTCAGTGCAAACTAGAGCCAGGCCCCTAACTGAAGAGGGGGCAGCAGAGAGAGCATTTATTTGAGCAGCAAGGTAGGATATAGAAGTAGCAAGAGGGGAAATAGCCTCTGCTATAAGATTTTTGAGGAGGGGAGTAAGCAGTGCAATAAGAGAAGTAGTGATGGAGGGATCCAATGGTAGAGTTGTAGATGGTGTGGCAGAATGTGTTGGTATGGAAGCAGATGTAGGGATGGAAGTAGGTGGTGGAGTGGAAGGTGTAGCATCTTGCATTTGAAAAGCTTGAATGGATTCATTTTGAGGAGAAGGAGTATTGAGGGGAGATAAGAGTAGATTGAAAGAGGGTATGGAGGACAAGTGGGGTGGAAGAGGAGATGAAGGTGGTGATGGAGAAGGAGGTGGGGTAGGAAGATGAGTATGAGTTAAAGATGTATGTATGGAGGATGATGGAGGTGTGGGAGTTTGAGCTATAGTGTGGACTGTGGAGGGAAGTTGAGGTTGAGTTGCTAGAAGGGATGGAGGTGCTGAATGGATTTCTTCAGAAGGGTGGGGAGTGGCTGGATCAGCCCTTGTACTTTCAGAAGCTTTGGTGGTAGAGGAGGAAGCCTTAGAGGGCTTTGTGATGGTCCTCTCCCACCTGCCAAACAGGGCACAAGAGAGCCTCTTGCTGGCATTAATGAATATGGTCAGGAAGACCAGGGATTCAGCAGCTTTTTCTTTCAAGAAGAACCCCAGGATCCTTCCAAAATTGTCTTCCTTTTTATTGTTCTTTTTCTTAATAAGATCAAACATGATTTGCGCCCAGTTCACCTTTTTCTTGTTCACCACTGCACACATAACCAGAAAATGGTGTCTGGTTATATAGTCGTGTGCAGTGTGCTTGCCCAGCAAGACTTTGCCTACAATGTCTGCTAGGAATTTAAACTCAGCAGACAGATGTTTCCTCAGTAATTTGTTTGGGTTTTCTCAAGAGTAACCCATCATGCTCAACATCATATCATACTCCTCATTATCCATTTCTAAATATTTTTCACCGTTATTTAATCAAAAAATCTCAGTCAAAATCGCGGGGGTGAGGGAAACGGCATTACCCGCAATAGTTTCAGCTAGTGTGTTGGCATCGGTGGTGGTGGAGGTATAAACCCATTCCTTGATTTCTATTCCAGATATCTTGATCCTGGTGGAGAGTAGATTTTTCAATTACTAGTCTTCAAGAAGTTGTAGAATGTCCAGGAAGTTGGGGTCAGAATGTTGGAAGGAGTCGAAATCCACATTGAATCCAGTATCGAATTTCATTGCTGCAAGGTTTTCTGCTTGAATCGCCATTAGAGCACCTGCAAGAGAAAAATGACGATCAAGTGCAAAGGAATAGAAAGCGCGGGATGGAGGTAGAAGAAAACCTAGATATAAGGTTTTCCAGAATATGAATCGACAAACTCCGTTCCATGAAAAATAAAAAGATCTTCGATCTGAGGTCGGCGAAATAATTTGTAGTTAAACAATTCGTCGAGCTCAGTCTAAAGATTTGAAGACATTTCGTCGAGCTCCGTTCGACAAACGTTTTCTGAAACAGAGTCATCGAACTCCGTTCGACGAAAACCACTTCTCACACAGAGAGTTCGTCGATCTCCGTTCGACGAAAATCTCAAGAACTTTTCCCAGTTCGTCGACCTCCGTTCGACGAACTGTGGCATATTCGTCGAGTGCAAACATAAGTTAAAAAAAACTTCTCCATTGATCATGCCCAGCTGATTTATGAAGAACAAGTGATTCTTTTCATCCAAGGGTTTGGTGAAAATATTAGCTCTTTGTAAATCAGTGGAGATATAAACAAGTTTGATTTTGTTTTTATCTACACACTCTCTAATGAAATGATGCCCAATGTCTATATGCTTAGTCCTACTATGATGGACTGGAATATGTGTTATGGATATAGCACTTGTGGTATCACAAAAGAGAGTTGAATTATTTAAGTTGAAACCATAGTCCAAGAGTTGATTCTGAATCCACAATATCTGTGAACAACAACTGCCAGCTGCAATGTACTCTGCTTCAGCAGTTGAAGTGGACATAGATGATTGTTTCTTGCAGAACCAAGACACTAGTCTCATACCAAGGAACTTGCAGGTTCCTGAGGTACTTTTTCTGTTTACCCTGCATCCAGTATAGTCAGCATCTGAGTATCCAATTAACTCAAATTCTGACTCAGTAGGATACCATAGGCCTACACTAGGACAACTCTTTATATATCTCAAAATTCTTTTTAAGAAAGTTAGGCGAGATTCTTTAGGGTTCACTTGAAACCTAGCACAAAGGCATATGGCAAACATGTTATCATGTCTGCTAGATGTAAGGTATAATAGGGATCCAACAATGCCCCTATATAACTTCTAGTCAACAGGTTTCCCATGTGTATCAGAATCTATTACAACATTAGTAGCCATAGGTGTTTTCTGAGCTGAGGCATCAGCCATCCCAAACTTTTTGAGAAGTTCTTTGGCATATTTTACTTGGGAGATGAAGATGTCATCAGGAAGCTGCTTCACTTGGAGACCAAGGAAGTAGGAGAGTTCACCCATGCTACTCATCTTAAACTTGGAATGCATGAGGTCAGAAAACATCTTGCATAGTTTGGGATCAGTAGACCTAAATATAATGTCATCCACATATATTTGTACTAACAAGATTTTATCCTTATGGTGCCTAGTGAACAATGTTTTATCTATAATGTCTCTAGTGAAACCATGCTATAACAAAAAGCTAGCTAAAGTCTCATACCAAGCTCTTGGAGCTTGCTTTAGACCATAGAGAGCTTTATGCAACTTAAATACATAAGAGGGATGAGTTGGAGATGCAAAACTTGGAGGTTGTTTAACATAAACCTCTTCTTTTAGTACTGTTGAAACCGGAACCCGGCTTCCTGTGGAGCTCGCCCTTGGGGAAATGGGTGGTCTCGCGCCTACTTCGCTCCTGCAAGAAAAAACAATAAGACAAGGAGAAACAGACCCAAGGGCTCGGTGGGGAGGTCCCACCACAAACCCGGAAGATCTCAGAGCGCTTCCCCTCCTTAGCCTGAAGCCGAGCTAAGGTACCCTCAGAAAGCACTTAAGAGATTTTGGGGAGAGGAGCACAGGGAGAAAAACTTGCTCTCTTGGGTACCCCTTGGGTCCTATTTATAGTTTTTGAAACCTGGACTGCCAATAACCAAAATAACTGACCTGAAATTACCAGAAAACCCTCGGCTGGGTCTGCCAACAGCCAAACTCCGCTGTTCTGAAGGGCTATGGGCAGACCCGCAGGGGTAAAACAGTAAAAAATACCTCTGATCCCCAGGCGAGCTGGGAGCTCTGGCCACCTCGGCATGTACTGCTCGCCTACCGCTGACGAGCTCTACTGCGAGGGCGCGAGTCGCAGCCCGCTCGGCGTATGCCGAGTTCGGGGTCGCCGATTAACGAACTCTGGTCGACGGATGCCGAGCTCAGCCTCGCCCCTGCTCCTGCCGAGCTCGCCTGCTGCTCCTAGCCTGATCTGCTCGCCCCTTGGTGACCTTGCTCGCCGGACACGGGGTTGTACAACTATAAATTCTTGTGTTGTCTGGATTGCTCTTTTCTTTTGTTTTTTGTGTTGTGGTTATTTGTTAGGATTGTTGTTTTAATTTTGTTCCTGCACTAAATTAAATCAGAAGAAAATTTTATAAACCCTGAATACTCTATTCACCCCCCCTCTAGAGTATTCCTGATCTAACAGCTCACTTTCAAACTCAGACTGAGAGAACAGTCCTACCTCAAGATCACCACCCCTACAGATCAGGCAATAGCCTCACAACTGAGATATTATACAATATCCTACAGAATTAAATGTTTGAGTAAAACTACAATAGAAGTACTCAAAAGATCGACCTTAGAAGCCGAGCCTTCAGTTATTACTACGTGAATAAGCTTTCACTTGAAGCAGCCCTTGATTCAAAGATCTCTTCAGGAAGTGCAGATCAAGGGTTCTTCTTCTTGATCTTCTTCTTTAGGAAGAAGACCTGGATACAAGTCTAGATTGACTCAACTTGTTCTTCAGAAAGCCTCCAGGAAGAGCTAGCTAGCAGAATGCAAGAAGTAGTGTGCCATATCTAGTTTTATGAATTCTAGCAATGACACTTCCATTGACCTGGAACTGCATATTTTTCAGAATAGCAGACGGATGAATCCAGACGGCCAGATCGCACTCGCCAAAGCAAGGAGGGCGAGCTGCACGAGCAGGTCCATCCAGCCCATTCTCTCATAGGCAACTTGGTTGCCAGCCCGCCTCAGAACAAGGGTTGATGGGCTGCGGTGGCCTGGCTTGTGCTCGCCTAAGTAGGGAAGGCGAGCTGCGGAAGCCAGGTCGCGTCCGCCCCAGCAGGATGGCGAGTTGAGGCAAGCCGACCCCGTGTCTGGAAAACACGCCTCGTGGGGTTCAATGGCAAAATTACCTGGATGCCTTTGCTGGGGGTGCAAATAGCTAACCAGAACAGGGAAGTAATGTTGTTGGCAGGCCACTTTTGGCTGCACATAGCTGTTCAAAATAGCGGAGGTTGGCTATTTGCAGGCCGTTTTCATAAAACTATAAATAGACCTGTTTGAAACCACACAGTCCCCTAGGCTCCGAATGTATACAGGAATATCGGGCTAACTCCGGTTCGTGGCAGACTACAGTCTAATGGCACAACATCCCCAACAAAATCTCCTTCAAGGCTCCAAATTTTAATACGGGAATATTGCGGGTAGGTTGTTCAGGCCCGGGGCTTGATCCCAGTACCTGCTTTATAAGAGGGTACTAGCACCGCCTCTCATACCCAACTGAGCCCGCTCAGTTGGGTATGAGAGGCGGTGCTAGTCCCCTCTTATAAAGCAGGTGTTGGTATCAAGCCCCGGGCCTGAACAACCCACCCGCAATATTCCCGTATTAAAATTCGGAGCCTTGTGGGAGATTTGGTTGTGGATGATGTGATGTTAGACTACAGTCTCCCACGAATCGGAGTTAGGCTGATATTCCCGTATATATTCGGAGCCTCGGGGACGGCGTGGTTTCTAACAAAAGATGGCCATCTTTTGTTAGAAACCAAGCCAGGGTCTAAAACAAGTAAAGGCCCGGCCCTGACTGACGCAGTCTAACACATCCCCCAACCAAATCTCTGTACAAGGCTCCAAATTCACACACAGGAATATTGCACGACAGGTTGTTGAGACATGGTCTCGACCCCATGACCTCCTTTATCAAACCCTTGTTCAGGCCCGGGGCTTGATCTCAGCACCTGGTTTATAAGAGGGACTATCACCGCCTCTCATACCCAACTAAGTTGCAGCACAGTTGGGTATCTAGTCCTATAATAAGGGTTTGATAAAGGAGGTCTTGGTATCGAGACCGGGTCTCAACAACCTGTCGTGCAATATTCCCGTGTGTGAATTTGGAGCCTTGCACAAAGATTTGGTTGGGGATGTATTAGACTGCAGTCGGCCAGGGCTGGGCCTTTACCCGTGTGGGGCCCCGGCCTGGTTTCTAACAAGACCCAAGGGGGTATATCAGAAGGCACATTTTTCTTGTGCCCCGATATTCTAGTGCTTTTTGAGATATCCTTAGCTCGACATTCAGCTAAAGAGGGGAAGCGCTTTAAGATCTTCCGGGTATGTGGTGGGACCTCCACGCCAAGCCCATGTGTATGTCTCCTGTTTTCTTCTTCTTTTGTTGTTTGGCTCGCAAGAGAAAAGTAAGTGTATGATCACCCCTTCCCCATGGGTGAACTCCACAAGAGACCAAATTTTCGATTTTAACATTTTTGGTGCGGTGAGCGTGGAAAGTGGTCAGCACAGAAAATCTCCGGCAAACTCGATGACTGGAGGATTAGGGAAAGGCTCGGACAGGCCCGACTCACCACCCCTCCCCCTCTCACCTTGGTGGGGATGTTCGAAGACTTTAGGTAGGAGGTGCTCGGCCTCGTAAAGTTCACACTCCTCGCACGAGTCGAGTGCTCGACTCCAGTGGTCCCAGTCATAGCCGCCCGGCTCTGGGCGAGGATGCTCCCGACAGGCGAGATGGGAAGGAAGTTGTAGAGGAGGGGAGAGGATACGAGCTCCCCGGGCAAGTACTCTTCTCGAGCTCGGCAACTGGGGGACAGTTTGGCGAGATGGGGGTGCGAGACCCTCCGGCTCGCCCAGCAGGGGGAGACAGCCCCTTCAGCGAGTTGGTTTCTTCTACCCCAGTTCCAGAGGGGTTCAGGGAGCCAGATATGTCTTACTACACCGGGAAAGGAGACTCGGTTCAACACGTTTAGTGGTTTGAGGACGTGGTCTCGATCCGACAGATGTCGGATGAGTTCAAGTGCAGGCTCTTCTCCATCACTCTCAAGAAGAAGGCAAGAGATTGGTTCCACCAACTGCCGACCAACTCCATCTACTACTTCGAGGACCTGCGTCGGGGGTTCATGTTGAGGTTCACCACCTCCAAGAGGAGGAAGAAGGAGTCGGAGTCCCTGTTCCACATCAAACAGGGTTGAACGTGACCTTGGGGAGTTACGTAGACCAGTTCCAGGAGGAGGTCACCCAGGTCCAGCAGATGTCAAGGCACACCCTGATGATGGCCTTCACCCTGGGGCTGCAGTAAGGTTTCTTCATGATGGAGTTGAAGAGGGTGTCGCCCCTCTCCTAGAGGAACTGATGGAGATGGAGACAAGAGAAGTCAACGGGGAGGCGTCGAACCTGGAGTTTTCCCGGAAGCTGGCCAAGTGGTCTACGGAGGAGGAGCCAAGAGGTGGCGGAGGTTAGGAGGAGATGAGAGCTAAACCCCGACAGAGGGAACAATGATAATAACAACAGCACAGGTGGGGGCGCCAGGAGCTGAACCATCGGCTTGGGTGGTGGACGGAATGGCAGGAGACAACTTCCAGGGGGGCCATGGTCAGTTTCATCCTCCGAGTTTGAGACAGGGTCAGAGACCTCCCCTCCCCGATCAAAATCAGGCTATGGTTATAACCCTGGGGGAGAAGAGGAGAGCTGCATGGAGGAGGAGGATATGGGAAGTCATGGTGGAGTTACCCTATTGCGACTTCCACCAAGAGGAATGGCATGCCACATCCACGTGCCCGGAGTTCCTCGAGATGAGAGGAAACATGGAGAAGCAACAACATCGGGATCGCCAGAAAGTGCGCATTGAGGAGGTCCTACCTCGGGCGGAGGAGGATAGGTCCAAAGACCAGGCAAATGTTGGAAGCCAGGGAGGGATAAGAGTGATCCATGAGGGTGGGGGTGGGGATTGGGGCTTCCGGGAAGGCGAGCCTCCACACCATGTACCGAAGGAGAGTCGGCTCCACATGCCAAACCCCACCCCTAGAAGAGAGGATCACGTTCTTCAGAAATGACATGTCGGATCATGAGGTTCCCTTTTGCAATGTGCTGGTCATCCAGACGTCCATCGAGAATTTTACTGTCTCTCGGATCCTCATTGACAATGGGAGCTCGGTCAATATCATCTTTAAGAAGGCATTTGACATGATGAAGGTGGAGGAGAAGAGAGTGCTGGCCTCGAATGGGCCCCTATTTGGATTTTGGGGGGAGAGGAAGGAGGTGGAAGGAGGAATGGGACTCCATATTACACTGGGCGGCAGTCCCGTACATATAGATTCGTCATCGTGGATGCCTCCAGCAGTTACAACATCATCTTCGGACAGCCCCTCATCAACACATTCTGCTGTGTCCCCTCATCCTTCCATCAGTGCTTGAAGTTCAACACTGAGGGGATCCAGGTCCAGGTCCGGGGAGACCCCAAGGTGGCCATGGAGTGCTACGTCACCGTCATGAACTCTATCTCCTGGCAGGAGGGGCCTAAGGAGATAGATCAGAGGATGGAGCTGGAGGAGCAGGAGGTCGGTGGAGAGGAGATGGATGTGGATGAGAGTCACACCCAGATGGAGGTGGCAGAGGATATCTAGGAGGATCTGACCGAGGTAATGGTCGTGGAGGAAGTGGGGGAGGCCGAGGAGGTCCTTGTCCCAAGGGAGGGTGACGTTGGGGAATGGGGGGAGCAGTCTAGGCTTGAGGCTGCAGAGGAATTAGTGGAGATGAAGGTTCTCACCCTTGGAGGCAGGGTGGAGAAAGTGCAAATCAGCGGGGAGCTGACCCTAGAGGATCAAGAGAGAATGATGGCATGCATCCATAGGAACGTGAACATCTTCTCCCGGAACACTGCGGAGATGCCAGGGATCGATGCAGACGTTGCCTGCCACCGCCTCAACCTGGACCCAGAGGCTCGCCCCATCCAGCAGAAGAAGAGTTCCATAATGGACAAGCTGGCCGAGCCCATCAGGGAAGAGGTGTCCAAGCTCCTGAAGGCCGAATTTTTATCCAAAATACAATACCCTAGTTGGGTCTCCAATGTAGTTATGGTTAAAAAAAGAGATGGCTAGTGGTGTATGTATGTTGATTTTTATTTACTTAATAAATCATGCCAAAGGACTGTTATCCAATGCCTCAGATCGACAAGCTGGTTGACTCAATCGTCAGTTTTCCTGTAATGAGCTTTTTAGATGCATTTTCAGGTTACCACCAAATCAGGATTCACCATCCCGACATAAAAGATATCTCCTTCAACACTGGGTATGAGTGCTACTGCTACAAAATGATGCCCTTTGGGCAGAAGAATGCAGGGGAAACATACCAAAAAATGATGGACAGGGTCTTCCGGGAACAAAACGGTAGGAACCTGGAGGTATATGTATCTGATCTAATGATCAAGAGTCGGGATGTGGACTCCCACCTCCAGGACCTGGAGTAAACCTTCACCACCTTGCCCAAGTACAAGATGAGGTTGAACCCCCTGAAATGTGTTTTCGGGGCCAGCATGGGGAAGTTCTTGGGCCATCTCCTTACCCCCACAGGGGTCAAGCCAAATCTCGATAAGGTCCGAGCGATAATGGAGCTGGGATCACCTCAGAATGCTAAAGAGGTGCAGCAGTTGACAGGGAAGCTGGCAGGATTGAGCAGGTTCCTTTCCCGAGCTAGGGAGAAGTGCTCTCCATTCTTCAAAGCATTGAGGGGAGGCAAGAAGTTTGAGTGGACTAGGGAATGCGAGGAGGCATTACAGGCCTTAAAGAGGTAGTTTACTCGGTCCCGCTGCTCTAAGGGCCGAAGGAGTGGGAGGACCTGTCTTTATATCTTAGGGTCGGAGCAAAGACCTTGAGCTCCATCCTGGTTCGGGAAGAGGGGAAGAAGCAACTCTCCATATACTATGTGAGAGGGGTCCTGAGGAAGGTAGAGCTTCATTAACCCATCTTATAGAAGCTGGTCTTCGCTCTAGTCATCTCGGCTCGGAGGCTCCGACCTTACTTCCAGGCATATTCCATCCGAGTGGTGACTGATCACCCCCTCCGCAACATCTTCGAGGGGGTGGAGCATTCTGGCAGGTTGGCCAATTGGTCGGTGGAACTAAGAGAGTTCGATATCTCCTTTGTCCCCCACATCTCGATCAAGGCCCAAGCAATGATCGACTTTCTGGCTGATTACGTGGTCGAGGTGGCAGAGGCAGAACTCACCCGCCCAGTTCCTTGGAAGGTGATGGTGGATGGTGCCTCAGGTAAGCATTCCTTGGGGGGGTGATCTTTGAAAGCTCCCAAGGCATAAAGATCAAACAAACAATAGTTATCCATTTTCTATTACTAAGAATCAGGTCGAGTACGAGGCAATGATCACAGGGTTGCGCCTGGCCAGGTAATTTGGATTACTTGACGTGGAGGTCCTCACTGACTCCATGGTGGTGGCTTACCAGATCAACGGGGAGTTCGAGGCAAGTGAGCCTACCCTCCAGTTATACTTAGCGAAGGTGAAGGGGGTCATCAACATGTTTCAGACCTTCACCATCTGACACGTACCCATGGAGGAAAATGAGCAGGTTGATCAACTGATAAAACATTGTCCCCGGGTGGGGGTACCATCACAGACCTATTTCGCCCTTCCATTGAAGAGGGAGAGCTGATGTAGGTGGATCAACACCCCTCGTGGGTGGACCCTTTCACAACATTCCTTTCCACAGGGGAGTACTCGGATGGGGTGGACAAGGAAAAATTCAAGTACAAGTCAGCATACTATCTCATCCGCGATGGACAGTTATACAAAAAGACCCTCTTAGGGATGTTGGAACATTGTGTGGCCGAGAGGGAGGTCCAGACGATCTTAGAGGAAGTCCATTCCAGGGAGTGTGAGAGTCACTCCGGGAGTCGGACCCTGGAAGGAAGGATTGTCAGGCATGGGTAGTTTTGGCTTACCCTGGGCCGCAACGCTGCCAAATTCATGAAGAAGTGCCGCAAATGCCAGTTGTTTGCCCCCTATAACTACAACCAGCCCAACGCCTCAGAAGCATCACATCCCCCTAGCCTTTTTCCATCTGGGTGATGGACTTGGTACGACCTTTCCCCCAGGCCAGCGGGCAAAGGAGGTTCTTACTTATCATGATAGATTATTTTTCTATGTGGTTGGAGGTGAAGGAGCTGGACAAGGTGACCTCCTAGGTTATCAGGAATTTTGTTTTGGTGGAGATCATCTACTAGTACGGGTTGCCCCAGGTCATTATCACGGACAACGGGCCTCAGTTCGCCAGTGCCGAGTTCATCAGCTTCTGTGGGCAGCTGAGGATTGATCTCAGATTTGCCTCAGTCCACCACTACAGGAGCAACGAGCAAGTAGAGGTGACAAACAAGATCATCGTGAACCTACTAAAGAAGAAGGTGGAAAATTTGAAGGGGAGCTGGGTGGAGCAGCTTCCCTCGGTCCTCTGGGCTCTGAGGATCACCCCCAACACAACCACATGGGAGACCCACTTTAAACTCTCCTATGGTTGCGAAGCAGTGCTTCTCATAGAGTTTGAAGTCCAAACACCTTGGGTGTCAGAGGCCCGGGAAGGCAGGGAGGAATGGAGAACTGAAAATGAGGAGGAGCTACAGCTCACCCTCGACATAGTGGAGGAGCAGCGTGACCTCTCCTCCCTCCAATAAGAGGAAGTGAAAACAAGAATGGCTAAGTACTTTGACAAACACGTCAGGGTCAATCAATTAGCGAAAGGGGACTTGGTCCTGAAGAAGGTGGATGTAGCGGGAAGATCAGCAACCATTGGGAAGCTCAACCCCAACTGGGAGGGTCCATACATTATAAACGAAACATTGAAATCAAGAGGGTATCATCTCTGGAATGTGGAGGGCGATACCCTAAGTCTCACCCGGAGCAGTGATGGCTTGAAGCGCTTTTACCCTTAAGCTATGTAAGTGATGTCCTTTTTCTAATAAAGCTTCCCGACGTACCAATTCTCCTGCAATGAGCCATGTAAGTAGGTAAAGAACTCACTTAGTATACCCCGAGCAGATCTCATTGTCAGGCTCTCACCTAGCTGGAAGGGCTATATGCCACTTGAGACAGTCTACCTAGACCCCGAGCAGATCCCACTGTCAGTCTCTCACCTAGCTGATAGGGTTGGATGTCACTCGAGAGAGTCTACCCAGATCCCGAGCAGATCAAGCTGCTAGGCTCTCACCTAGCTGGATGGGCTGTATGTCACTCTAGAGAGTCTACCCGGACCCCGAGAAGATCCCGTTTCCATGATCTCACCTTACTGGTAGGGCTGGATCTCACTCGAGAGAATTTACCCAGACCCCAAGCAGATCTAGCTTCCAGACTATCATATAGCTGGCAGGGCTGGATGCCACTCGAGAGAGTCTACTCGGACCCCGAGAAGCTCCCTCTGTCAGGCTCTCACCTAGCTGGCAGGGCTGTATGTCACTCAAGAGAGTCTACCTAGACCCAGAGCAGATCCTACTACCAAGCTCTCACCTAGTTGGCAGGGCTGTATGTCACTCGAGAGAGTGTACCCAGACCACGTACAGATCCTGCTGCTAGGCTCTCACCTAACTGGTAGGGATGGATGTCACTCGGGAGAGTCTACCCAGACCCCGAGCAGATCCTGCTGTCAAGCTCTCACCTAGCTGGCAGGGCTGGATGTCACTCAATAGAGTCTACCCAGACCCCGAGCAGATTGAAAGTTATTTAACTAAAGGTTAGCTAATCACCTAGAGGGGGGGTGCATAGGTATTTGAAATTTTGTTAGTTCTTTTGCTGATTTCAAAATAATCTATCTAGATCCTGTCCTTAGATCCTGCAATAAGAAAGAAAACATGCACCACAAGAAACACACAAAGATTTATAGTGGTTCCCCAATTGGGTACATCCACTTTTCTCCCACATATCCAACTTATTTGTTGTACTAGGCACAAACTCCACCAATATGCTCCTCAGAGCTTACACCTCAGGCCCTCAACCTTATACATAGATTCTTCACAAAATCCAAACTCAGAACCACAAGGGTTCCTACCTTAGAGCCCCGCAGAGCTCCTATAGCTCAGTGATCCACTTATCACCTACCTCAGCCTTATTTCTAAGGCCTACAACTCAGGCTCTTCAGCCCTACAGCATTAGGCAGACAGCCCTACTCTCAAAGTGCTGCAACACTCCTACAACTCAGTACCCTTCCAGGTACCTACAGCTCAGCCTCCTCCAAGGCCTACAACATAGTGACATACTTGTCACCTACAACTCAGTGACTCTCCAGTCACCTACCTCAGGTACAAGGCCCTACACTCGGGCTGGGAGGACAGCCCTACCTTAGATCCACACTTGGATCCTACCTCATAGAGCGGCACTCTCCTACCTCAAGCAATAAAGCCCTACAGCTTAGATCCACACTTGGATCCTACCTCAGTGCCTGTTGGATCCCTAGTTGGATTTGGGATAGGTTCACTAAGTTAGGATCCTTTGAACCACCATGTATAGCCAGGGTCATGGTTTTGTCCTAGAGTCTAGGCCAAGTACTTAGAGTCATCACTACTTGGACCAGCCATCAACAGACTGCAGGAGACTCAAAAGACTTGAGATTTCAAAGACTCAGTATAATGAGTTCGATGTTCGTCGAACTCAAGTCGACGAAAGGCGTGCTCAGCTCGACGATCTCAGAGACATTTCTCTGAGCTGAGCTCGACGAACTTTATTCTCAGGTTAATGATCTTTGGACATTACTCGTCAACATCACAAATCCATACTTCTTATCTGGATTCCAGTCGACGAACTAAGATATCAGCTCAATTATTTCTGGATCATCTACTTCAGCACTAGTCCAGAAAACATGTCAACATTGTTAAGTCTAGAATCAGACTCCAGTCGTCGAATACCTCTTCTTTGCTCGACGAACTTGGACCACAGTCTAGGCAAGAATTATCAAGCAGCAGTTAGAGGTTCTCAACCCAACGAAACTAGTTCTCAGGTCGACGATTTCTGGACACACTACTTCAGCATTTCATTCCAGAAATACCTAAAGTATTATAAGTCCAAAACACTTCACTGAACTCTGGTCGACGAAGTCAAATTCTCAACTCGACGAACTTGATGCACAGAATTAGAAAGGTTCTAGAGAATGCAGTTCTGTTCTTAGGTCAACGAAGTTGGATCTCAGCTCAACGAACAGCTATCATCAGATCGACGAATATATCTTCTCAGCTCGACGAACTATGGACTCAGCTGACGAATTCTATTCGATGAATCCAGACTTGGTTATTTCCATTCTTTTGTCCCTACTCTATTGCAATAATTCCTGAGTAATTAATGCTAAAATATTCTCTGAATATTACCATTAGACGAAGCATTAATTACAATCTTCATCAGGATTATTGGTTGCCGTTTTTCAATGGGACAGTTGGGGAAATCATTCAATGCAAATTATTCTCCAGGCCGTCAGCAATGAATGCAAAAGAAATTCAAATTTCAAAAGGAAGAAAATCTGGAAAATATAAAAGGGATTTTCTTTCTTCTCTCACAGATAGATGTGAAAAAAACATATACAACAATTGAATACAGTGATATAAAAAAAATCCTAGACTAGAGACACCAGCAAGCTAAAGAAGGAAAAGAACAAACATTCAAAATCAAGAGTCTTCCTCCCTCTTCTTCCAGGACTCTTCAAAGGACAGCATCTACAACATCTGTCAAGAAGTTCCTGGAATTCATCTGGTCAAGGCTACAGTTTGAAGGCCTATCACCCTGAAGCAAAGCTCCATCTTTCCTGAACCATTCAATATCTCACGGGGAGCCTTTGCTAACATCAAATCCACTTAAGTCTTCTCAGTTGTACATTGAGAAAGAGAAGACAAAAATCAATCTCTCACCCCCTATGTAAAAAGGATTCTTAACTCCCTTCAAAAGTTATTCCTGGTTGCAAGTCACCTGATCAAATGACTTGAGGTTTAGTTTTTGAGCACCTGATCAAAAGCTTATTGGTGGCAGTCACCTGATCAAAAACCTGAGTGTATTCCTACCAGGGTGGTAGAAGAGTGGATGTACCCAGGTTGGGGAACCACTATATATTTTTTGTGTTGTCTGGATGCTCTTTTATTTTATTCTTGTTGTGGTTGTGGTTATTAGGTGTGCTGTGTTAGTGTACATTTGATGAGCCTGTGGTAGAATTTCTCCCTTAGGACTGACTATTGTTTTACAGCAAAATTTTATAATCTCTGTATACTCTATTCATCCCCACTTCTAGAGTATACCTGATCTAACCCCTCACTTTCAATTGGTATCATAGCCACATTTATTATTTGGTTATACAAGCTAACCCTTGAACCAAAGATTCTGTGTTAGATCTGATTTTTTATTTCTGTTAGATTTTGATTCACAGCATGACACATAATAAAGATTATGCAAGCACCAGACCTCCAGTATGTAAACTAAATAGGTTTGCGATCTGGAAGGCACGAATCAAATTATACATGAACTCTATTGATGAGGGTATTTTCAATTCCATTGTGACAGGTCCTCCTCAACCATCCACCTCTACAGCAGCATCCAATAACAATGCAGTTCCACCACCTGAGTGGACTAAGGCCCAGAAAAAGGCAAAAATTGCTGATGCCAAGGCCATGAATATTCTGGCCCAAACAATGTCAGATGACATCTTTCAAAAAGTGGCGGAATGCACATCAGCCAAAGCCATCTAGGATTCACTCAATCAAATGGTGGCTGGATCTGCTGATGAAAAAAAGGATAGGAGATCCAATCTCATATCTCAATATGAGAATTTCAAGAAGGAGGAAGCTGAGTCAGTAGCAAACATGTACAATAGGTTGAGCTCAATCATCAATGAGCTAAAAACCTGGGACAAGGACATCACCCTCACAGAGGTGAATGATAAAATCCTTATGTGCTTCCCAAGCTCATGGCATTCAAGGATCTGGCCCATTATGGAGGCCAGGAGCCTGAATGATATTTCCACTGAATCTCTTTTAGGAAAGCTTAAGTCCTATGAACAGCTTATTAAATCCAAAGAAGCAGCAGAGCAAAGAACACCTCCACCAGCAAGGAAGGAGCACAGCATTGCATTCAAGGCTGCTGAGGAGACAAAGACTCCAACAATAAATGAAGAGCTGTTGAGTCTATTTGTCAGAAGATTCTACAAAATGGCAAAGAAAGACTTTAGGAGAAAGTCATCCAGGAAGGATGATAAGCCAATGTATGATAAAACCCCTACTAAAGAGGTGGTTTGCTTTGGATGCAGAAAACCTGGACACTTCCTCTCAGAGTGTCCAAAAAATCAAAAGAAGGAGAAGAGAAGATAGAAGGATACAAGAAGACAGAAAAGCAGCAGACCTTCTTCCAGCAAATACAAGAAGAAGGATAAAGGCTTTGTAGCTGAAAGCTAGAGTGAAACAGAAGATAAATCCTCATCCTCCAGCTCTAGTGAAGAAGAAGAGGCAAGAGCCAAAGAAGTGTGCCTCATGGCCATTGATGCTTCCAGGAGCCAATCAGATGAAGAAGAGTCTGACAATGAAGAAGCTTCAGAATCTGAAGCTGACCAGGTACTTTCTTCTTTTGATTATAATGATTCATTCAAATCTAAATTTAAAAACATGTGCATTGATCTAATAAATTCAGAAAAAGAAATTAAGACACTTAGGGAAAAACTAGGAAACCAAGAAAATGTTATCTCTGAAAACAATAGGTTAAAGGATGAATTAAATTTAGCTAATGAACAAATTATCCTATTAAAGACTGAGTTATGTGAGGCTAAACAACTTGAGGAAACTCTCAATGGGAGAAGCCTCAAGCTGATGGACATTACAAGCACTGTCAATGCCAGACTAAATGGCAAGTTGGGCTTAGGTGCTTCATCAAGTTTGCCCCCAATTCTCAAGAAGAATATTTTGACAACCCCCATCAAATTTGTTTCAGCTAAGCGAAAAGAAACAATAAACCATAAACAAACCAATGAAGATATTTTCAAATCAAAAGGTCAAAATAAAATAAACTAGAAAACAAGTAAAAACAAAGTTTAGCAGATTTTGTCGAACTCAGATCGACGAAATGTGTCCAGTTCGTCGAACTCTAGTCGACGAATTCTGAACGCAAACTTTAGCTATAATTATTCATCTAACTGCGATCGACGAACTCTGTATGGTTCGTCGAGCAGAGATCGTCGGACGTGGGGCACAAAAAATGACTATGTTCATTCTCTGGGCAGAGATCGACGATCTCATCCCAATTCGTCGAACTCTGGTCAACGAACTCACAACATTTCGTCGAACCCAGGAAGACTTAACAAAAATTATAACTATAACAACAACTCTATTAAATCTAGGAAACCATTTAATTCATTAGCAGATTGGATAATTCCACCCAGAAGATATCATCCACTAGGATATAAGTCACAACCAAAATTTTCTGTGATTTCAAGCTTTTCTTATCAACCATATAAAGGACCCAAGGTATCCTGGGTCAAGAACAATTAATTATTTTCTCTGGAGGTAAAGGGATGTCTAGTGTATAATCAAACATGGTATCTGGACAGTGGATGCTCCAAATACATGACTGGCAGCAAGGATAACCTATACAACTACAAGTCCAAGCTGGGACCAAAGGTAATCTTTGGTGATTCAAAATGTGGCTAGTCAGAAGGCTATGGAGAAGTGCAAATTGGAGCAGTCACCTTTAAGAAAGTGACTTATGTCAGAGGACTCAAGCATAACCTCATCTCAATAAGCCAATTGTGTGATGATGGTTATCAGGTACACTTTAACTCAACTTCTTGTATTATTTCTAATAAAGAATAACAAAATGTTTTAATTGGAAATAGACAAGGAAATATATATTTAGTTGATTTTCATTCTGCCAATTCAGATATCTGCCTACTCAATATAGTTAGTACTCAGAATGAATTATGACATAAAAGGCTCGGACATGTTAATATGAAAAACATTGCTAGGCTATCTAAAGACAGTCTTGTGAGAGGTTTACCTTCTAGTCCCTATAAGAAGGAAGACCTCTGCAGGGCTTGTCAATTAGGCAAGCAAACTAAATCTAGCTTTAAGTCAGTTAATAAAAGTGATTCAGCTAAAATTTTGTATTTGCTACACATGGATCTCTTTGGACCCATTGTTGTACAAAGCCTAGGAAGGAAATCCTACACTTTAGTTATTGTAGATGACTTCTCAAGGTTCACGTGGGTGTTCTTTCTGAGATCTAAGTCAGATACATTTAAAGTTCTTACAGATTTTCTTAGGACCATACAGATTGAGTACTCTACTCATGTTGCATTGATCAAAAGTGACCATGGTACAGAGTTTGAGTCTCTTCTTATGCATGAGTTCTGTGAGAAGGAAGGTATCAGGCACTGCTTATCAGCTCCTAGAACTCCCCAACAAAAAGGGGTAGCTGAAAGGAAAAATATGACCCTAATTGAAGCTGCAGGCACATTACTTGCAGATGCTTATATGTCACTATCCTTTTGGACAGAGGCTGTAAGCACATCAAATTATATCCTGAATAGAAGTTTGATACACAAACTAAAGAATAGGACTCCCTATGAGTTACTTAAAGGGAAGAAACCTAAAATCATCTATTTTAAAGTATTTGATTGTGTATGCTATATTCATAATAATAATAAGAAACGCATTAGAAAGTTTGAAGATAATGCTGAAGAGGGAATTTTTCTAGGATATTCCCAAGTAAGCAAAGCTTATAGGGTATTTAACAAATCCTACTTGAAAATTGAAGAATCTATTCATGTTACCTTTGATGAAACTAACTGTCTTATAAAGAGAAAGAGATTTCTACCAATAACACCTTGCAGGTACCTCATTTGTGTGAGAATTTGGATGGACTTAGCCTCACCCAAGAGGTTCCAACACATCCTTCTCCATAAGTTGTTGAAGACAGTGAAGATGAATCTTTGGAAGAAGTTGAACCTCATTCAACAGCCAACATAATTCCACAAGAGGAATTAAATCCAAATGTTGTTGTTGAACCAACTCCACCCACTAATCTTGTCACACTAAGAGATCACCCTAGATCCCAAGTGATTGGAGACATAACAGTAGGTGTACAGTCAAGACATCAACTCAACCAAGACTTGATACATGCTTGTTTTCTCTCTCAAGTTGAGCCTCAATCCATACATGATGCTGAGTAGGATCCCCACTAGATCATTGCAATGCAAGAGGAACTCAACCAGTTTGAGAGATGTAGAGTTTGGGATTTGGTTCCAAGACCCAAAGGATACCCATTCATTAGAACTAAATGGGTATATAGAAACAAGCTAGATGCCCAAGGTGCAATTGTAAGGAATAAGGCTAGGCTTGTTGCTCAAGGATATAGTCAAGAAGAAGACATAGATTATGATCAAACCTTTGTACCAGTTGCAAGGTTAGAGGTAATTAGAATCTTTCTTGCCTATGTTGCCTACAAGAATTTCAAGGTATATCAAATGGATGTAAAGAGTAATTTCCTGAATGTAGTACTTGTACAACCCCGTGTCCGGCGAGCAAGGTCACAAAGGGGCGAGCAGATCAGGCTAGGAGCAGCAGGCGAGCTCGGCAGGAGCAGGGGCGAGGCTGAGCTCGGCATCCGTCGACCAGAGTTCGTCAATCGGCGACCCCGAACTCGGCATACGCCGAGCGGGCTGCGACTCGCGCCCTCGCAGTAGAGCTCGGCAGCGGTAGGCGAGCAGTACATGCCGAGGTGGCCAGAGCTCCCAGCTCGCCTGGGGATCAGAGGTATTTTTTACTGTTTTACCCCTGCGGGTCTGCCCATAGCCCTTCAGAACAGCGGAGTTTGGCTGTTGACAGACCCAGCCGAGGGTTTTCTGGTAATTTCAGGTCAGTTATTTTGGTTATTGGCAGTCCAGGTTTCAAAAACTATAAATAGGACCCAAGGGGTACCCTAGAGAGAAAGTTTTTCTCCCTGTGCTCCTCTCCCCAAAATCTCTTAAGTGCTTTCTGAGGGTACCTTAGCTCGACTTCAGGCTAAGGAGGGGAAGCGCTCTGAGATCTTCCGGGTTTGTGGTGGGACCTCCCCGCCGAGCCCTTGGGTCTGTTTCTCCTTGTCTTGTTGTTTTTTCTTGCAGGAGCGAAGTAGGCGCGAGACCACCCCTTTCCCCAAGGGCGAGCTCCACAGGAAGCCGGGTTCCGGTTTCAACATTTTGGTGCGGTGAGCGTGGAGAGTGGTCAGCGCAGAAAAGTTTCCGCGAGCTCGATGACGGGATAAGGATCCGACAGGCCGAGCTCGCCCCCCCCCCCCCCCCCCCCCCCGCCTCTCGCAACAGTGGGAATGTTCGAAGACTTCAGGAACGAGGTGCTGAATCTGGTCAAGTTCGCACTCGGCACGCGGTCCGAGTGCTCGACTCCGGCAAACCAGATCGCGGCCGCCCCCTCATTGGGCGAGGACGCTCCCGGCAGGCGAGCTGGGAAGGAAGTGGCCGAGGAAGGTCGAGGGTGCGAGCTCCCCGGGCGCGAGCTCTTCCCCGGCTCGGCAGGCCGAGGTCGTTTCGGCGAGCTGGGTTCGCGAGACTCGCCAGCTCGCCCAGTGGGGGGAGGGAGCCATTTCAGCGAGTTGGTCTCTTCAGCTCCGGTTCTAGACGGGTTCAGGGAGCCCGAGATGTCCTATTACACCGGGAAGGGAGACCCGGTCCAGCATGTCCAATGGTTCGAGGACGTGGTCTCCATCTGCCAGATGTCGGACGGATTCAAGTGCCGGCTCTTCGCCATCACCCTCCGGGAAAAAGCGAGAGAATGGTTCCACCAACTACCGGCCAGCTCCATCTATTGCTTCGAGGACTTGCGCCGAGGATTCATGCTGAGATTCACCACTTTGAAGAAGAGGAAGAAGGAGTCCGAGTCCCTGTTTCACATCAAGCAGGGGGTATACGAGACGTTGGGAAGCTATGTAGACCGATTCCAGGAGGAAGTTACTCAAGTCCAGGAGATGCCGGGCCATAGTCTGATGATGGCCTTTACCCTGGGCCTGCAGCAGGGTTTCTTCCAGATGGAGCTGAAGAGAGTTCCCTCCCTCTCCTATGAGGAGTTGATGGAAAGGGCGACGAGAGAGGTTGACGGGGAGGCGTCAAACCCGGAGTTTGCAAGGAAGTTGGCCAGGTGGGCCACAGAAGAGGAGAGGGAGTCGAAGGGAGGAAGAGGACAGGAGGAGAGAAGAGGGGAACCGAGGTAGAGGGAGCAGAGGCAGCTCCAAGGGCCGCAGCAGCCGGGGTGGGGGCGTTAGGATCCCGACCGTCGGCTGGGCTGGAGGCCTGAGTGGCAGGGGCAGGGGCCACAGAGGGGGAACTTCGGAAGGGGTCACTTTCAGGGGAGGCAAGACCAATTCCACCCCCCAAGCTGGAGGCAGGGCCAGAGGCCCCGGCTCCCCGATCAAGAGGAGGCTATGGCCATAGCCTTGGGGGCCAGGAGAGGAGCGTGGAGGAGAAGAAGGAGGGAGGTTAGGGTGGAGCTGCCCTATTGCGACTTCCATCAGGAAGAGGGGCACGCAACAGCCACGTGCCCGGAATTCTTGGAGATGAGAGGGAACAGGGAGCGGCAGCAGCAGCAGCAGGAGGCGCGACAGGAAGTAAGGATTGAGGAGGTCCTGCCTCGGGCGGAGGAGGATCGGTGTGAAGACCGGGTGGATGTGGGGACCCGAGGAGGGATCGGGATGATCCACGGGGGAGCAGGGATCGAGGCCTCTCGCAAGGCCAGTCTCCACACCATGTACCGGCGAAGCGTCGCCTCTACGTCCCAAACCCCGCCACCGGAGGAGAGGATCACCTTCTCCAGGAGTGATCTACTAGACCACGAGAACCCGTTCTGTGATGCGCTGGTCATCAAGACGGCCATTGAGAACTTCACCGTCTCTCGGATCCTCGTGGACAACGGAAGTTCCGTCAACGTCGTCTTCAAAAAGGCGTTCGACGCGATGAAGGTGGTGGCAAGAAGGGTGCTGGCCTCGGATGGCCCCCTGTTCGGGTTTTTAGGAGAGAGGAAGTAAGTAGAAGGAGGAGTTGGACTCCACGTCACCTTGGGGGGGGCAGTCCCGAAACTGCAAGTTCGTCATTGTGGACGCCCCCAGCAGCTACAGCGCCATCTTTGGGAGGCCCCTGATCAGCGCCTTCTGCTGCGTCCCCTCATCTTTTCATCAATGCTTGAAGTTCAACGTCGATGGGGTCCAAGTCAGGGTCAGGGGAGACCCAAAGGTGGCGCGGGAGTGTTATGTCACTGCGGTGAACACCATCTCTTGGCAGGAGGGAGCCGAGGAGATGGGGCGAAGGATGGAGGAGGTCGAAGAGGAAGCAGAGAGGGAGGAGCTGGGAGAGAAGGGCTGCGCAGAGGAAGCAGCAGGAGGAAGTCTGGAGGAGGTGACCGAGGTGAGGGTCGAGGAGGAGGCGATGGAGGTAGAGGTCCCCGTTCCGGAGGAAAGGGACGCCGAAGGATGGGCAGAGCAATCTAGGCTGGAGGCAGCTGAGGAGGTGGTGGAGCTGGAGGTGCTCACCCGAGGAGGAAGGATGGAGAAGATCCGCGTCAGCGGGGGACTGACCCCGGAGGACCAAGATAGGATGCTGGAGTGCATCCAGAAGAACGTGGACATCTTCGCCTGGAACACCGCGGAGATACCGGGGGTTGACGCCGATGTGGCTTGCCACCGCCTCAACCTGGACCCGGGAACACGCCCCGTTTAGCAGAAGAAAAGATCCACGGCAGACAAGCTGGCGGAGCCCATCCGGGAGGAGGTGGCGAAACTCCTCAAGGCAGGCTTCGTGTCTGAGATTCAGTACCCCGGCTGGGTCTCCAACGTGGTTATGGTTAAAAAAGGAGATGGCCGATGGAGGATGTGTATCGACTTTTCCTTACTTAATAAAGCATGTCCTAAGGATTGTTACCCCTTGCCTCGGATCGACGCGCTGGTTGACTCAGCCGTCGGTTTTTCTGTAATGAGTTTTTTGGATGCTTTTTCAGGTTACCATCAGATCAGGATGCACCCCCCAGACATCAAGGATGTCTCGTTCATCACCGGGGATGGATGCTACTGCTACAAGATGATGCCCTTTGGGCTGAAGAATGCTGGGGCTACCTACCAGAAAATGATGGACAGGGTATTCAAGGAGCAAAGGGGAAGGAATTTTGAGGTGTATGTAGACGACCTCATGATCAAGAGCCAGGATGTGGACTCCCACCTCCGGGACCTGGAGGAGACCTTCGCCACCCTATGCAAGTACAAGATGCGATTGAATCCACTGAAATGTGTCTTTGGGGCCAGCAGGGGAAAGTTCTTGGGGCACCTCCTCACCCCCGCAGGGGTCGAGCCGAATCCAGACAAGGTCAAAGTTATCCTAGAGTTGGGGTCCCCGCGGAATACAAAGGAGGTCCAGCGGCTAACAGGGAAGCTAGCAGGGCTGATCCGCTTCCTTTCACGGGCAGGAGAAAAGTGCTCCCCCTTCTTCAAGACACTAAGGGGGGGTCAGAGGTTTGAGTGGAGCAAGGAATGTGAAGAGGCTTTCCAGGCCCTCAAGGTACAGTTGACACAGGCTCCGCTGCTCCAAGGGCCAAAAGAAGGGGAGGACCTGTTCTTGTATCTGGGGGTCGGGACGGAGGCCTTGAGCTCGGTCCTGGTTCGTGAAGAGGGGAAGAGGCAGCTCCCAATCTATTACGTGAGCCGGGTCTTGAGGAAGGCCGAGCTCCGGTATCCGATCTTGGAGAAGCTTGCGTTCACCCTAATCATCTCGGCTCGGAGGCTATGACCTTACTTCCAGGCACACTCAATCCGAGTGGTAACCGAACATCCCCTCCGCAACATCTTTGAGGGGGTGGAGCATTCAGGCAGATTGGCTAAGTGGTCGGTGGAGCTGAGCGAGTTCGACGTCTCTTTCATTCCGCGGCTCTCGATCAAGGCTCGGGCGATGGCCGACTTCCTAGCCGACTACGTGGTTGAAGTGGCGGAAGAAGAACTCACTCACCCGGCTCCTTGGAAGGTGAAAGTGGATGGAGCCTCGGGAAGGCATTCCTTAGGAGTAGGGGTGATCCTAGAAAGCCCTCAAGGGACCCGGATCGAGCAGACGGTGGTGGTGCACTTTCCCATTACCAACAACCAGGCCGAGTACGAGGCCGTGATAGCAGGGCTTCGCCTGGCCAGGGAGCTTGGAGTGTCGGATGTGAAGGTCCGCACAGACTCCATGGTAGTAGCCTCCCAAATCAACGGGGAGTTCGAGGCAAGGGAGCCCACCCTGCGTTCATACCTGGCCAAAGTAAAGGGGATCATTGGCACTTTTCAGACTTTCACCATCCGACATGTGCCCAGGGAAGAGAATGAACAGGCCGATCAGTTGGCTAAGCGTGGTCCCCAGGTTGGGGGCACCATCACCGACCTGTTTCGCCCCACCATCGAAGAAGGAGAGCTCATGGAAATCGACCAGCAAGCTTCATGGATGGATCCAGTGATTGTTTTTCTCTCCACGGGGGAGTATCCGGAGGGGGTAGACAAGAATAAGCTGAGGCACAAGTCAGCATACTACCTCCTCCAGGACGGGCAGCTGTACAGAAAGACCCTCTCAGGGATGCTGGCCCGCTGCATAACCGAGGGTGAAGCGCGAAGGATCTTGGAGGAGGTCCACTCCGGGGAATGTGGGAGTCACTCCGGGAGTCGGACCCTGGAAGGAAGGATAGTCAGGCAAGGTTATTTCTGGCCCACCCTGGGCCGGGACGCTGCAGAATTCGCAAGGAGATGTCACAAGTGCCAACTGTTTGCCCCTCTCCAGCTGCAGCCGGCCCAACGGCTCCGTAGTATCACGGCCCCATGGCCCTTCGCAATCTGGGGAATGGATCTGGTTGGGCCGTTTCCCCAAGCCAGCGGCCAGAGAAGGTTCCTCCTAGTGATGATTGACTACTTCTCAAAGTGGATGGAGGTGAAAGCGTTGGCTAAGGTGACCTCCCAGGTGATCAGGAACTTTATGTGGGGGGAGATCATCTGTCGCCAAGGGCTGCCCCAGGCCATCATCACAGACAATGGGCCCCAGTTCGCCAGTGCCGAGTTCACCAGCTTCTGCGAACAGCTTGGGATCGATCTCATGTTCGCCTCGGTCCATCACCCCAGGAGTAACGGGCAGGTGGAGAACCTGAAAGGGAGCTGGGTGGAGCAGCTTCCCGCGGTTCTTTTGGCCCTGAGGACCACCCCCAACACAGCTATAGGAGAGACCCCTTTCAAACTCTCCCACGGGTGCGAGGCAGTGCTCCCCATTGAGTTCGAAGTCCAAACGCCGCGAGTCGTGGTAGCAAAGGAAGGCCGTGAGGAATGGCAAGCGGAGAATGAGGAAGAACTGAGGCTCTCCCTTGACATGGTGGAAGAAGTAAGAGACCTTTCCGCCATCCGACAGGAGGAGGTAAAAAGAAGAATGGCCAAGTACTTTGACAAGCATGTCAGGGTCAAGCAGTTCGTGGAGGGGTACTTGGTGCTGAAGAAAGTAGATGCAGCAGGGACGTCAGCATCCGTGGGCAAGCTCAATCCCAGCTGGGAGGGACCGTTCATTGTAAAGGTAGCCTTGGGGTCGGGGGGCTATCGACTCCAAAATGTAGAAGGCGAGACCCTGAGTCTCACCTGGAGTGGTGACGACCTCAAATGTTTTTTTCCCTGAAACATGTAAGCAACACTTTGATTATAATAAATTCCTTCAAGCTCTCTGATATCGTTGTAATTGGCCTGCATGGTGGAATGTGATGTATTTTGGACCCCGAGCAGATCCCGATGTTAGGCTCTCACCTAGCTGGCAGGGCTGGAAGTCACTCGGTGTCATCCTTGGCCTCGAGCAGATCCCGCTGTCAGGCTATCACCTAGCTGACAGGGATGGAAGTCACTCGATGGTGGTAGTAGTGGACCCCGAACAGATCCCGCTGTCAGGCTATCACCTAGCTGACAGGGCTGGAAGTCACTCGATGGTGGTAGTAGTGGACCCCGAGCAGATCCCGCTGTCAGGCTCTCACCTAGCTGGCAGGGCTGGAAGTCACTCGGTGTCATCCTTGGCCTCGAGCAGATCCCGCTGTCAGGCTCTCACCTAGCTGACAGGGCTGGAAGTCACTCGATGGTGGTAGTAGTGGACCCCGAGCAGATCCCGCTGTCAGGCTCTCACCTAGCTGGCAGGGCTGGAAGTCACTCGGTGTCATCCTTGGCCTCGAGCAGATCCCGCTGTCAGGCTATTACCTAGCTGACAGGGCTGGAAGTCACTCGATGGTGGTAGTAGTGGACCCCGAGCAGATCCCGCTGTCAGGCTCTCACCTAGCTGGCAGGGCTGGAAGTCACTCGGTGTCATCCTTGGCCTCGAGCAGATCCCGCTGTCGGGCTCTCACCTAGCTGACAGGGCGGGAAGTCACTCGATGGTGGTAGTAGTGGACCCCGAGCAGATCCCGCTGTCAGGCTCTCACCTAGCTGGCGGGGCTGGAAGTCACTCGGTGTCATCCTTGGCCCCGAGCAAATCCCGCTGTCAGGCTCACCTAGCTGGCAGGGCCGGAGGTCACTCGATGGTGTCGGCCTTGAAGTCGCCAGGTACAGGCCAAAGTCTGTGGCAGGAAACAAAGGGGAAGGGTTCAGTCAGGGCGAGCTTGGGCTCGGCAAACCCAGCTCGGCAAAATCAAGAAGGCAAGCCAGGCTGGAGGGCTCTGCATGGGGGAGTTCGGGCTCGTCACTTCCGGCTCGACATTGGAGAGTAGGCCGCGAGTCCAGACCTCGCCAAAGGAAGACAAGCCAGACCGGGGCACCTCGCACCCCTGTCCCATCACACTTCAAAAAATTCCTTCGACGGGCACAACCTGGATGGCTCGCGTGCGAGTAAAGGTAGGCGGATAGAAGCCTGGAGGCCGCGTGCGAGTAATAGTGGTGTGATAAGGGCGGAGAGCAACTCGCCACAAAATCGTTTGGGGCTCGGCGAACACTCAAGACGCGTCTCGCTCGCGTGCGCGCTCTCATAATCACTCTACTCGCGGAACCCGTCTCTGCGAGGTCGCGGGAGAAAGCACTCGCATACATTCATAACACAAGCATAGTAAAGCACCGGTATGATCAAAAAACTTCCATTGATTATTCACAAATTTACAGGGAGCTCGCCACGGCGATTAGTCAAAAAAGAAAAAAGAAAAATACAGGGTTGTCAGCTGGCCTCGCCCCCTCCGCCGGACTGGTCCTCGCCGTCGCCCGAGTGGTCCTGTAAGCTCTTCCCGAACATTGCGTCCAGGTTATCTTCCTTCTCGCTGGGCGGCGTCGCCGGAAACAGACTCGGCATCAGGTCCCGAGCAGAGATCTCCATGCATCCTTCCACCAGCACCCCGGAGTCCTTCATCATTGCGAGGGTGCACTCGGCGGTCTGGATTGAGTTGATCCGCAGTCTCTCGATGAGGTCAGCCTCGCCGAAGATGCGCGGGCTCTTGTAGGGGAGTGTGGGATCGATGTCGTGCGATGGGAAGAAGATCTCCGCCTGGCGACGCACCTCGCCGAGAAGGTGCTGGTTCTCCCCCTTCAGCTTAGCGTTCTCGCCCTCCAGCTCTCCAAGGCGCACGCGCAGGCGGACGTTCTCCTCCCCGAGCTCGGCATTGCGAGCCTGGAGCTCGCCAGCAGCGTCGCCATCCGCGTCCAGCTACGCGCGCAGGCGGCCGTTCTCCTCCCCCAGCTCAGTGTTGCGAGCCTGGAGCTCGCCCGCCGCCTTGGCATCCTGGAAAAAATCCCATTTAACAACAGCACAAAGCTTTCTAAGTAAAAGAGAGCGGTGCGTGACACTTACCAGCCCGCCAGCAGTCTTGGCGAGAAGACTATCGCGGGGACGGCCCCGTAGTATTTCAGGATCTGCCGGATCTCCGGCCACAAGGGAAGTCGCAGCCCCACCTCGAAGTGCGAGATGGGAAATGCGAGTTCGTTCTCATAGAATGTGTTGATGGCCTCGCCCGGCACCGGCCTGCGTGCCTCAAAGCCCGGCGGCACATACGCGGTCTTGAATTCTGCGAGCTCCTCCTCGCTGGTGTGGCCATCGAAGAAGCAGTAATCCGCGAAGTGCTGCGCGCATTTGGAGCGGCCATCAGCGTCCGGGTTGGTCTTGCCCATGATCACAGGGAAGAAGCGAAGCGCTGCGCGAACAGAAGAAGGAAGAAAGCAGAGAAGGGAAGCAAAGCAATAAAGACAGTACGGGGGTAGGTGAGGGGGGGGCTATTTATAGGAAAAGGAATCTGAGGCAGGCTGTCACATCGGCGCAGCTCGCCGCCCCAGCTCGCCACCCCAGCTCTCCACCCCAGCTCGCCGACTTCCGACGCATCCCAACTGAGGCTAAGTCAAAACATTACGGCTTTTTATTTAAGTAACATAATTAAGAATGTTCTAAGAGTTGTTCATCACAGAGGGGAAGTTTAAAACAGAAAAGGAGGCGCGCGAACAGGGAGGGCATCGGGACGCGAGTGACGGTCGGCTCGGCAGAGGAGCCCGCAAACTTACATACCCCGGCCTCGCGATCCCCGCCCCCCAAGCTGCCGCGCGCAGAGTAGCTCGCGTATCCTTCCAGAGTTCCTTTGCGCGACCAAGAGACCGTCGTCTATCTCATCCAGGAGTCGGGAGGGAGACATCAACTCGCCAGGTCGGCCGAGACGCACCTCCTCAGCAAGACGCGCATAGTCGCGCTGCAGCGTCTCGTTGACTCCTTGCACCTCGCGCAGACCGCACACCAGCTTCTTGAGGAGCTTGACCTCCCTCCTCGACAGCTCGCCCTGATCCACCTCTGGACCCAAGTAAGAGTCCAGCGAGCTCGGAGACGGCAGGGGAGAATGGTGGGCTGCCCGCGAGGACTCCTCTGCAGCCGATTGACTGGGAAGGGCTGTAAAGGCAGGTGTCAGCAGAGCAAAAGTTTGTGAAGTACAGGGCTGAATGAGGCAGACCTGAAGAGCTCGGCGGCTCAAAGGAGACGCGAGGAGGGATGAACCTCAGGTCCTTCCCGTGACCTGGGCCGCGAGCCCCCGGCGAGATGAGCTCAAAGCCCGGAACAGGAACGGACCCCAGACCTCCCCCGACGGCCGCATCAATTTGCCGAGGAGGGGAGCCCTGTGGAGAGGCTGGACTCTGCGAGCTCACTGGCAGGATCCCGAAGAGGAGCGGCGGATCCCGGGGATGGCTGTCCGGTGCCGAGAATCGCGAAGTGGCGAGCGCGACCTCGTCTCGCGGCGTGGGGACCCGTGGCGCGGTGCCCTCGTCATCTGGTAGGCCGCCTTGATCGTCACCGACAACAACAACCCCCCTGTCATTTTCCAGAATAGTTCGAGTAGAAGATCCGGTCTCGCGAGCCAGCGTGGCCCTCAGGTCGTGGAAGATGGGCTCGGCCGCCTCGTGGAACTGCTTTGTCCTCTTGGAGCTCGGCTCGGCGGGGTCAATTTGAGGAACTTTCGCGGGGACCGCCGTCAGTGCGGCAACGCGAGCCGCGGAAGCTTGGCGAGCCCGGTCTATGCGCTCTTGAATCTCCTTGGGAAGGGGCATCTTGGCAAGGCAGCAGGGGGAATGTCAAGAGCCAGGCAGCAGAGCAGGTGCATATATATAGCCGCAGGTGGCCCCCACCAGGAGATTCCCTTCAACTCGCCAGCCGGAGCTCGCCGCACACTTCGGGTTGGATGTTTCTTTCCGAGCTTTTTTGACAAGCTCGAAAAGAGCGGGGATTGTGTACAACCCCGTGTCCGGCGAGCAAGGTCACCAAGGGGCGAGCAGATCAGGCTAGGAGCAGTAGGTGAGCTCGGCAGGAGGAGGGGCGAGGCTGAGCTCGGCATCCGTCGACCAGAGTTCGTCAATCGGCGACCCCGAACTCGGCATACGCCGAGCGGGCTGCGACTCGCGCCCTCGCAGTAGAGCTCGGCAGCGGTAGGCGAGCAGTACATGCTGAGGTGGCCAGAGCTCCCATCTCGCCTGGGGATCAGAGGTATTTTTTACTGTTTTACCCCTGCGGGTCTGCCCATAGCCCTTCAGAACAGCGGAGTTTGGCTGTTGGCAGACCCAGCCGAGGGTTTTCTGGTAATTTCAGGTCAGTTATTTTGGTTATTGGCAGTCCAGGTTTCAAAAACTATAAATAGGACCCAAGGGGTACCCCAGAGAGCAAGTTTTTCTCCCTGTGCTCCTCTCCCCAAAATCTCTTAAGTGCTTTCTGTGGGTACCTTAGCTCGGATTCAGGTTAAGGAGGGGAAGCGCTCTGAGATCTTCCGGGTTTGTGGTGGGACCTCCCCGCCGAGCCCTTGGGTCTGTTTCTCCTTGTCTTGTTGTTTTTTCTTGCAGGAGCGAAGTAGGCGCGAGACCACCCCTTTCCCCAAGGGCGAGCTCCATAGGAAGCCGGGTTCCGGTTTCAACAATAGTGGTTCCCCTAAACATGGTTATATCCACTCTTCTTCCACCCTGGTAGGAATCCACTCAGATTTTTGATCAGGTGTCGGACACCAATGAGCTTTTGATCAGGTGCTCAAAAACCAATCCTTAAGTCTTTTGATCAGGTGATTTGCAACTAGGAATAACTTTTGAAGGGAGTTATAACCCTTTAATACAGTGGGAGGTGAGAGATGATTGTGTCTTCTCTTTCTCAATATACAACTGAGAATACTGGTGGATATTTGATTTTAGAACAGGCTCCCCCTGAGATATAGAATGGTTCAGGTAGAAGAAGCCTTGCTTCAGGGTGATAGGCCTTCAGTAGTACAGCCTTGATCAGCAGCTGTTTAGGACCTTCTTTGACAGATAGTGATGTAGTTGTCCTTTGAAGTATCCTGGAGTGTTTAAGACAGAAGACTCTTGATTTTGATTAGGTGTTCTTCTTCTTCAGATAGCTGATGATCTTCCGGAATATGGCTTCTTGTTGTGTCAGAATTATGTGTTGATAGACAGCAATGAATCTCTTGTTTTAGACTGACTATGTTCTGTATTTGTCGTCTCTCTATATTGTGTATCTTGTTCTATCTGTCTGTCTACCTACCTTACAGGAAGAAGAGAGAAAATATCTTTTATATTTCCTGTCAAAAATGGTCTTTTGAAATTTTGAAATCCTCTTCAATCAATGCTAACGGCCTTGAGAATAAACGCCATTGAATTATTTCCCCAACTATCCCATGGAAAAACGGCAGGCAATAGTCCTGGAGAACACCATAATCAATGATCTGTCTAACGGTTATATTTCAGAGAATATTTGAGCATTAATTACTCAGGAATTATTGCAGTAAGAAGGAGACAGAAGGATGGAAAATAACTAAGTCTGGATTCCTCGAACTGATAACAGAAATCGTCGAGCTGAGTTCACAGTTCGTCGAGCTGAGTTGTTAAGTTTGTCGACCAGATGACTTTTGTTCATCGAGCTGAGTTCCAAGATCGTCGAGCAAAGAACAGAACTATATTCTCTAGAAACTTTGCCTTTTCTGTGTATGGAGTTCGTCGAGCTGATATCTGGTTTCGTCGACTAAAATTCAGCAAAATATTTCTGGACTTAGAATAATTTTAGTTGCTTCTGGATGAAGGTGTTGAAGCGAAGTATCCAGAATTCATCGACCTAAGAATTGGTTTCATCGAGCTGAGGACCACTTAACTACTGTTGGATAACTCTAGCTATTGTGGTCACAGTTCGTCGAGCTAAGAATCAAGTTCGTCGACCAAAGTCTGACTCTGGACTTAGAATAAAGAGATGTTTTCTGATCTTGAAGTGTTGAAGTATAGTGTCCAAAGTTCATCGACCTGAGTACCAAGTTCGTCGAGCTTAGCTCAAAGAATTTACTCTTAGATCGCCGAGCTGAGCATGACAATCGTCGACCTGAGTTCGACGAACGTCGAACTCATTTTACTTGGTCTTTAGAAAAACTCTAAGTCTTGAGTCTCTGATAGTCTTGTTGATAGCTTGTCCATGTGATGTTGATTCTAAGGACTTGGCCTAGACTCTAGGACACAACCATGACCCTAGTTATACATTGTGGGTCATATGATCCTAACTTAGTGAACCTAGCCTAAATCTTATTAGGGATCCAACAATCTCCCCCTATTTGGGTGATGTCACTAATTACAGACTCAAATCAAAATTGAAAACCACAACGCAAGAAAACATATATCTGGCAGAGATCAATAACACATGCAGCAGATATATATGTACATAAGCTTTGTTCAGAAATAGAAAGCAGTTATAAGAACATAACAGAAGTAAAGCGGTTCAGAATTACTTCTTTTGTTTCTTCTCTTTGGGCATTACTTCTTTACCTTTATCTCCAGGCTTGGTAAAGACAATTTCTCTGTTTGGATCTGAAGCTTGCACTTTTGTCATGGTCATATCAGCAGCCCCTATAATCTTCAAAGATGTGGCTCTGGGGACAACTGCTTCTGGGTGCAACTTCATGTAGTCATCAACATTGAAAAACTTGTTTGCTTTATCAAACCTCTTAAGCTCTTCTTTCCTATACTTAGACATTGTGGAATACTCAAAAGGATCCTTTCCTTCAGCTTTGGCCTTGTTAATCTTAGAAAGGCCTACATGTTCTTGGAACCTGACCATTCTAGCTATATTAGCTGTTTCAGGATCTTCAAAAGGAACAGGAGGAGAATTTGGTCTTTTAGGACTTTCAGCTTTCTGATCTGCAGGGAATTATAACTGTTATTGATGCTGCTGCTGTGGTTGATGCTGAAGCTGTGGTTGATGCTGAAATTGATGTTGCTTTCCTGAAGAGTAATGCCTATGCTGGCTGCTTTTAGAAGAAGATCTCCCTTCATGTCTCTGATATGTTTGGAATTGTGTAGATCTTTAGGAAGTTGTGCCTGAAGCACCAGCAGCTGGAGGAGGAGGAGGTGGATCTTTTTTGTATTTCTGAGATGGAGGAGGAGAGTATCTTCTGCTTCTCTTCCTCTCTTTCTGTTCATTTTTGGATAACCACATCCAAGCTGGCATCCCTTTATATGGAGTTATCTTCTGGAGAATATAGTAGGGAGTGTCATTGGCTGGATTTGGCTTAGGAGCAGTAGGATGAGGAGCTTTTCTCTTTTTAGATACTGGCTTCTTCTTTTTCTTAGCATCCTCATTAGAATCCTCATCATCCTCATCATCATCATCACTGCTATCCTGTGGATTATCATATAAAGCATCTAGCTTTTTCAGTGTTTCATCAGATATAATGGGTTTCTCTACTTGGGATGGAGCTGGAGTAGATGCTGGAGTTGGAGCTGGAAGAGAAATAACTGTGACAGTGCTTTCAGCAGCTGTCTTATTCTCTTCTTCAATGTCAGCCCTGATTAACTCATCCAGATCAGGCAAGGGTGAGTCATCCATTACAAAAGTTGGGACTGAAGGGGAAGAAACAACTGGGGAAACAACTTTAGGAATAGGTGAAGTAGGAACCTCTTGAGAAGCAAGGTTTTCCTTAAGCTGCTTTGCCACTTTAGGGCTTATTGGAGTGGTGTATGGGATAATAACCAAAGTTGACTTAGTATACTCTGCTGTAAAGAATCTCACGTATGCAGTATCAAAAATGCTTAACAAATTAACCAAATCTACTGTGGGATTTAAAATGAAATCACCAGCAGTAGTTAACTCTTTTGGGACTACATCTTCCATATACATGTTAGTCTCAATAAACTGAATTAAATCAATTAAATCTGTATCTGTATCTCCTGGAGCAATTAAATATGTATCTGTATCTTCTGGAGCTGGAGCTGGAGCTGGAGGTTCTGCTGCTGGAACTGTTGTTGCTACCGGAGCTGCTGCAGCTTCTTCATCAAGCATCTCCCCCTGCCTGGTTTCAGTAATGACTGGAGCTAGGCTCCTAAATGAAGAGGGGGCAGCAGAAAGGGCAGATATTTGAGCATATAGGGTAGAGATGGAAGTAGCAAGAGGTGTAATGGCCTCTGCTATGATGGTTTTGAGGAGGGGTGTGATGAGAGCAAGGACATAAGAGATGGTGGAGGGGTCTAGTGTTGAAGTGGCAGATGGAGTTACAGATGGTGGTTGAGGGGAAAGAATTGGAAGGATGGTAGATGTTGGTGAGGATGGTGGGGGGACATCTTGCATGTGGACATCCTGTGTGGATGGATGTGTAGGAGGAGGAGAATTAGGAGGAGATGTCAGCAGATTGAAGGATGGTAGGGAGGACAAGTGTGGGGGAAGAGGAGATGAAGGTGGTGTTGGGGCTGGTAGAGCATTGGGGGATTGGGGTGATTGAGGTGGAGTGGGTTGATGGTATTCCTGGGTGGGTGAGGAAGGGAAATCAGTAAGATCTATTGGTGGAGAGGTGGCAGGCAATGTAGCTGTAGTAGAAATTGGAACAGAGGGTTGTGGTTGTTGATGTGTGCGAAGAGAGGGCATATGAATTGTGGAGGGTGATTGTTGTTGAGTTGCTGGAAGGGATGGAGATGTGGGGATGATCTCTTCAGAAGGGTGGGAAGTGGCCCTAACAGTCCTTGTGCTTTCAGAAGCTGGGGTGGAAGAGGTTGAAGCCTTGGATGGCTTAGTTATGGTCCTCTCCCACCTACCAAACAAGGCACAGGTGAGCCTTTTGCTGGCATTTATGAATATGGTCTGTGAGACCAGGGATTCAGCGGCCTTCTCCTTCAGGAAGATCCCCAGTATCCTTCCAAAGCAAACTTCTTTCTTATTATTCTTTTTCCTTATCAGATCAAAGAGGATCTGTGCCCAATCCACTTTCTTCTTATTGACCACTGCATACATGATCAAGAATTGATGTCTGGTGATGTAGTCATGGGCAGTGTGCTTGCCCAGCAAGACTTTTCCCACTATATCTGCCAAAAACTTATATTCTGCAGATAAGTGCTTCTTCAACAGCTTATTTGGGTTATCTCCAGCATAACCCATCAGACTTAACATCATATCATATTCTACAGTATCTATATCCAGTTCTTCTTCTCCATTTATCAAATCAAAAATTTCAGTCAAAACTACGGGAGTTAAAAAAACGGCATTACCCACGATTGTTCCTGTAATGGTGTTTTCTTCTGATGTAGATGAAGTATAGACCCATTCTCTAATTTCTATTCCAACCAGCTTTATTCTTGCTGTCATCAGGTTTTTCAAATTTTGTTCTTCCAGTAAAGTCAGAATGTTCAGAAAAATTGGATCAGAGTGTTGAAATGAGTCGAAGTCGACATCAAATCCTGTGTCAAACTTCATAGCGGCTGGGGCTCCTACTTGAATCGCCATGAAATCACCTGTAAAAGAGAAAAACGGTGATCAAGTGCAAGGGAACAGAAAGCGCGTGATGGAGGTCGAATAAAACCTAGTTATAAGATTTTCTAGATATGAATCGACAAACTCTGTTCCACGAAAAATAAGAAATTATTCGACCTGAGATCGAAAAAATAATTGATAGTGAAATAATTCGTCGAGCTCAGCTTGAAGAGTTGAAGACATTTTGTCGAGCTCCGTTCGACGAAAGTTTTCAGTAGTGGATTCATCGATCTCTGTTCGACGAAAATAACTTTACTCATAGAGACTTCGTCGACCTTCGTTCGATGAATATCTCCCGAACTTTCCCTAGTTCGTCGAGCTCCGTTCGACGAACTCTGGAAAATTCGTCGAGTGTAGATAGAAACTAAACTAAGTATTCTCCATTGATCATTCCAAGCTGATTTATAAAGAATAAGTGATTTCTCTCATCCAGAGGTTTGGTGAATATATCAGCTCTTTGTAAATCAGTGTAGATATAGACAAGATTAATTTGGTTTTTGTCTACACACTCTCTAATGAAGTGATGCATAATGTCTATATGCTTAGTCCTACTGTGTTGGACTGGATTTTGTGCTATTGCTATAGCACTTATGTTATCACAAAAGAGAGTTGAATTATTTAAGTTGAGACCATAGTCTAGGAGTTGGTTTTGAATCCATAACATCTGAGAACAACAACTGTCTGCTGCAATATATTCTGTTTCAGCAGTTGAGGTGGATACAGAAGACTGTTTCTTGCAAAACCAAGATACCAACCTCATACCAAGGAACTGACAAGTCCTTGAGGTGCTTTTTCTATCAACCATGCATCCAGTAAAGTCAGCATCTGAAAATCCAGTTAAATCAAATTCTGACTCAGCAGGATACCATAGGACTAGACTAGGACAACCCTTTATATATATCAAAATTCATTTTAAGAAAATTACATGATATTCTTTAGAGTTCACTTGGAACCTAGCACAAAGACATGCGGCAAACATGATATCAGGTCTTCTTGTTGTTAGATATAGTAGGGACCCAACAATGCCCCTATATAATTTCTGATCCACAGGTTTCCCATGTGCATCAGAGTCAATCACAACATTAGTAGCCATAGGTGTTTTCTTTACTGAAGCATCAGTCATCCCAAACTTCTTTATAAGCTCTTTAGCATACTTAGCTTGAGAGATGAAGATGTCATCAGGCAACTGCTTCACTTGGAGACCAAGGAAGTAGGAAAGCCCACCCATGCTACTCATTTCAAATTTTGAATGCATGAGGTCAGAGAACCTCTTGCATAATTTGGAATCAGTAGACCCAAATATGATGTCATTCACATATATTTGCACTAACAATATTTGATCATTATGATGTCTAGTGAAAAGTGTTCTATCTACTATGCCTCTAATGAATTTATGCTCTATCAAAAAGTTGGCTAGGGTCTCATACCAAGCTCTTGGAGCTTGCTTGAGACCATAAAGAGCTTTATGCAATTTGAAAACATGATAAGGTTGAGTTGGAGAGACAAAAACTGGAGGTTGTTCAACATAAACCTCTTCTTTAAGTACTCTATTCAGGAATGCATTCTTCACATCCATCTGATACACCTTGAATCTCTTGTATGCTACATAGGCCAGGAATATTCTGATTGCCTCTAACCTTGCCACAAGTGCAAAGGTTTGGTCATAATCTATTCCTTTCTCTTGCCTGTATCCCTGAGCAACAAGCCTAGCCTTGTTCCTCACTATTATATCCTGGGCATCCAATTTATTTCTGTATACCCATTTGGTTCCAATGACTGGATAGTCTTGGGGTCTTGGAACCAAATCCCAAACTCTATATCTCTCAAATTGATTTAATTTCTCCTGCATTGCAATGATCCAGTGGGGATCTTGCTCAGCATCATGGATGGATAGAGGTTCAACCTGAGAGAGAGAATAGGCATGCATCAAATCTTGGTTGAGTTGATGTCTGGTCTGTACACTTGCTGATATGTCTCCAATCACTTGAGATCTGGGGTGATCCATTAGTGTGACAAGATTAGTGGGTGGAGTTGGTTCTGTAACAGCATTAGGAATTAATTCCTCTTATGGAATTATGTTTGCTGTTGGGGGAATATCAATCCCTTCAGTTCCTTCATCTTCACTTTCTTCAATGACTTGTGGAGAAGGATGTGTTGGAACCTCTTGGGTAAGGTTTAGTCCATCTAAATTCTCACACAAGTGAGGTACCTGCAAATTGTTATTGGTGGAAATCTCTTTCTCCTTGCAAGACATGTTAGTTTCATCAAATGTAACATGGATAGACTCTTCAATTTTTTGAGATGATTTATTAAAAACCCTATAGGCTTTGCTTACTTGGGAATATCCTAGAAAGATTTCCTCTTCAGCCTTGGCCTCAAACTTTCTAATATATCTTTTGTTGTTATTGTGAATATAACATATACATCCAAATACTTTAAAATAATTGATTTTGGGTTTCTTCCCTTTAAGTAATTCATAGGGAGTTCTATTCTTTAGTTTATGAATTAAACTCCTGTTCAGGACATAATTTGTTGTGCTCACAGCCTCTGCCCAAAAGGTTAGGGACATGTAAGCATCTGCAAGCAATGTACCTACAGCTTCAATGAGTGTCCTATTTTTCCTTTCAGCAACCTCATTTTGTTGAGGAGTTCTAGGAGCTGAGAAGCAATGTCTGATACCTTCCTTCTCACAAAACTCATGCATAAGAAGAGACTCAAACTCTGTTCCATGATCACTTCTGATCAATGCAACATGAGTAGATAACCCAATCTGTATGGTCCTGAGAAAATCTGTAAGAACCTTGAAGGTATCTGACTTAAATCTCAGAAAGGATACCCAAGTGAACCTGGAGAAGTCATCCACAATAACTAAGGTGTAGGATTTCCCTCCTAGGCTTTGTACAGCAACGGGTCCAAAGAGATCCATGTGTAGCAAATACAAAATCCTACATGAATCACTTTTATTAACAAATTTAAAGCTAGATTTAGTTTGCTTGCATAGTTGACAAGCCTTGCAAAGGCCTTCCTTCTTGTAGGGACTAGAAGGTAGACATCTAACAAGGTTATCTTTAGATAGCCTAGCAATGTTTTTCATATTAACATGACCTAGTCTCTTATGCCATAAATCATTCTGGTTACTAATTAAGTTAAGTAAGCAGATATCAGAATTGGCGGATAGAAAATCAACTAAGTAAATATTTCCTTGTCTATTTCCAATTAAAACTGTTTGGTTTTCTTTATTAGCAATAGTATAAGAAGATGAATTGAAACGTACCTAATAACATTCATCACATAACTGACTTATGGAGATGAGGTTATGCTTGAGTCCTCTGACATATGTTACCTTCTTAAATGTGACAGCTCCAATCTTCACTTCTTCAAAACCTTCTGACTGGCCACATTTAGAATCACCAAAGATAACCTTTGGCCCCAACTTGGACTTATAGTTGGATAGATTGTCCCTGCTGCCTGTCATATGTTTGGAGCAGCCACTATCCAGGTACCATGTTTGATTATTTTTTGGACAGCTCTTCACCTATAGTGAAATATAATTAATTGTTCTTGACTCAGGTTACCTTGGGTCCTTTATTTTGCTGGTATGAAAAGCTAGAAATGACATAAAATTCTAGTTGGGATTTGTATCCCAAATGGTGATATCTCCTAGGTGGTATAACCCAATCAGCTACAGGATTAAATGGTTTCCGGGAATTATTAGAGTTGCTGTTAAGATTACAGTTTTGGTTAAGTCTTTCTGGGTTCGACGAATTTCTGTGAGTTCGTCGACCAGAGTTCGACGAATTGGGTTGAGATCGTCGATCTCTGCCCAGAGAATGAACATATTCATTTTCTGTGCCCCGCGCTCGTCGGCCTCTGCTCGACGAACCATACAGAGTTCGTCGATCGTAGTTAGATGAATAATTATAACTATAGTTTGCGTTCAGCGTTCGTCTAGTGGGGTTCGATGAATTGGCAACATTTCGTCGATCTGAGTTTGACGAATTCTGCTGAACCTTGTTTTTAATAGTTTTCTGATTTTTGTTATTCTGACTTATTGATTTTGGGATTTGATCTAAGGTTGGTTTATTGTTTATTTTCTCTTTCCATTTTTCAGAAACAAATTTAATACGGGTAGTCAGAATATTTTTCTTGAGGATGGGGGGCAAACCTGATGAAGCACCCAAGCCTAGCTTGCCATTGAGTCTGGCATTTATAGTGCTTGTGATGTCCATCAGCATGAGGTTTCTTCCATTAAGAGTTTCCTCAAGTTGTTTAGCCTCACAAAGCTCAGTCTTTAACATTATTATTTGTTCATTAGCAAAGGTTAATTCATCTTTTAACCTATTGTTTTCAGAGTTGACATTCTCTAGGTTTCCTAATTTTTCCCTAAGAGTTTTAATCTCCTTTTATGAGTTTATTAAGTCTATACACATTGTTTAAAATTCAAATTTAAAAGAATAAGAACTGTAATCAAAGGAAGACAATACCTTGTCAGCTTCAGAATCTGAAACTGCTTCATTGTCTGAGTCCTCTTCTTCTGAATGGCTCCTGGAAGCATCAATTGCCATGAGGCAAACCTCCTTGGCCCTTGCCTCTTCCTTATCTTCACTAGAGCTAGAAGATATTGATTCTTCTTCAGTCTCACTCCAGGTTTCAGCCACAAAACCCTTCTCCTTCTTCTTATATTTGCTGGAAGAAGGTCTGTTGTTGTGCTGTCTCCTGGTATCTTTCTCTCTTCTCTTTTCTTTCTTTTGATTCTATGGACACTCAAAGATGAAGTGTCCAGCTTTCCTGCGACCAAAGCATACCACTTCTTTAGTTGGTGTTTTATCATACCTTGGTTTGTCATCCTGTTTGGATGACTTCCTCCTGAAATCTTTTCTTGCCAACTTGTAGAATCTTTTGGCAAAAAGACTCATGAGTTCTTCATTTGTTGAGGGAGTCTCTGTCTCTTCAGCTGTCTTGAAAGCAATGCTATGCTATTTTATTGCTGGAGGGGGTGTTCTCTGCTAAGCTGCCTCCCTGGATTTAATCAGCTGTTCATAGGACTTAAGTTTGCCTAATAGAGATTCTGTGGATATCTCATTTAGGCTTCTGGCTTCTTTGATAGGCCAGATCCTTGAATCTCATAAGCTTGGGAAGCACATTAGGATCTTGTCATTCACCTCAGTGAGAGTGATGTCCTTATCCAAGGTTTTTAGCTCATTGATGATTGAGCTTAACCTATTATACATTTTAGCTACTGACTCAGCTTCCTCTTTCTTGAAATTCTCATATAAGGATATGAGGTTGGATCTCCTATCCTTTCTTTCTTCTGCTGATCCGGCCACCATCTGGTTTAGGGAATCCCAGGTAGCTTTGGCTGAAGTGCATTCAGCAACCTTTTGGAAGATATCATCTGACATAGTCTGTGTCAGTATGTTCATTGCCTTGGCATCAGCAACCATGGCCTTCTTCTGGGCCTCAGTGCACTCAAGTGGTGGAACTGCATTTGTGCTTGAGGATGCTGTAAATGTAGAAGCAGTGGCTTGAGGATGACCTGTCAAGATGGAATTGTAGATATCTTCATCAATAGAGTTCATATACAATTTGATTCTTGCCTTCCAGATGGCAAACCTATTTAGGTTGCAAACTGGAGGTCTGGTGCTTGCATAGTCTTTATTTTATGCCATTGCTGTGTATATATTCTAAATAAAAATAAAGATAAAAAATGAAATCTGATCTAACACGTGATCTTTGGTTCAAGGGTTAGCTTGTGTACACCAAGAAATCCAGGCTCTGATACCAATTGAAAGTGAGCTGTTAGATTAGGAATACTCTAGAGGGGGGTGAATAAAGTATTCAGGGTTTATAAAATTTTCTTCTGATTTAATCTAGTGCAGGAACAAAATTAAAACAGCAATCCTAACAAACAGCCACAACACAAAAAAACAAAAGAAAAGAGCAATCCAAACAACACAAGAATTTATAGTGGTTCCCCTAAACTTGGGTACATCCACTCTTCTACCACCCTGGTAGGAATCCACTCAGATTTTTGATCAGGTGTCTGACACCAATGAGATTTTGATCAGGTGCTCAAAAACTAATCCTCAAGTCTTTTGATCAGGTGACTTGCAACTAGGAATAACTTTTGAAGGGAGTTATAACCCTTTATACAGTGGGGGGTGAGAGATGATTGTGTCTTATCTTTCTCAATATACAACTGAGAACACTGGTGGATATTTGATTTTAGCACAGGCTCCCCCTAAGATATAGAATGGTTCAGGTAGAAGAAACCTTGCTTCAGGGTGATAGGCCTTCAGTAGTATAGCCTTGATCAGCAGCTGTTCAGGAACTTCTTTGACAGATAGTGATGTAGTTGTCCTTTGAAGTATCCTAGAGTGTTGAAGACAGAAGACTCTTGATTTTGATTAGGTGTTCTTCTTCTTCAGATAGCCGATGATCTTCAGGAATATGTCTTCTTGTTGTGTCAGAATTCTGTGTTGACAGACAACAATGAATCTCTTATTTCAGACTGACTATGTTCTGTATCTGTCATCTCTCTGTATTGTGTATCTTGCTCTATGTAATGCCCCCGAATTTTTCAGCAATTATTTAAATCCTCGTTTGGCGTTACGTTGGCTCATTTCCGGCTCGTGCCATTGTTAGAGTACCTCGTTAGGTGTTCTTAGTGCTCGTAGCCTGTTTGCAGGGTTCCCCAGCTAGCCGGAGTCTGTTTTGGAGACTCGGCTGAGCCTCTCAGGGAATGCTTGTGCTTTGGTTCGGGTGAGGTTAGCTCGAGTGTGTGGTCATCGGAGGTTGTGTCCGACTTTGCCGATGTTTTCGTAGCCCGAGTGTTTAGCTACGGTGCGGATTTGTTCGGAATCCGAGAGCATTAATTTTTGCATCATTTCGACGGTTGCTAGTTAGCGAGTCGTCATTTATGTGAGTGTATTTACATGTTTACGCATTTAGGGCATAGCGCGTGATTTAGACGTGCAAGGTTCTAAAATTTTTGTGTGCGTGTCTATGTTTATGTGTTAGTATCTATATATATATATATATATATATATATATATATATATGTAGATGTGTGTTGGTGTGTATATATATATATATATATATATATATATATATATATATATATATATATATATATATATATATATATATATATATATATATATGTGTGTGTGTGTGTATGTAAGTGAGAGTATTAATGTGCATATAGGTGTTAATTTATATGAGATGATATTTATAGTGGACTACTTGGTGTTTAGTTAAAAGGATCGATTAGGGGCTGCTTTTACGCTTAGGCCAACTAAGTTAGGTAAGGGTTTATATAGAGTTTTCATAGGGTTTATATAAATATAAATATATATATATATATATATATATATATATATATATATATATATATATATTAGAGTTTTCATTAGGTTAGGAGTTCTTTCCCCCCCCCAAACTCGACGGCTGCCTGCAGAACCCGAGCGAAAGGCGATATCAGGCGGAAGTCCCGGCGCTGCTACGACCGCCCGTTGACCGCCCGAAATCGCGATTTGAGGCCAGATCCTAACTCCTCTAGGCTAGACCTTCGTTCTGAGGTAACTATTTTGGGATTTCACCATCTCTTTTGCCCGATCGGTAGTTTAGGTTTGCAGCTTTTCTCTTGGTTTTTTTTGGTGTTGTTCTTCCCGATCGAATCGTGCATCTCTAGTTTTTTTTTGAACTTCGATGGAGGATTTCCTTCCCTAATTCTGTCCAGGTTCTTCTTGTGGTGGCGTTTGAGGGCCGATTGTGTGCTGGCCGGCTCTTGCTAGCCCAGATTTTGTCCAGGTTTTCATAGATCTGTTGCTGGCCGAATTTTTCCTAAGATCAAGGCAAGTATCCACTTGCCAACGTAATTTTTTTTTTTGAATAGTCATTGTTGCTTGGTTCTGGAGATTTGGTGGGTTGTTCTTGGACTTGATTATGATATTAAAAATTGATGCAAAGCCTTCCATCTTCCCTTTTGTATTGCCATTATTCTATTATCCCCATTTGTTTATTCCTATATATATACTATTGTTACTGGATTGAGTTTAATTATTTGCCCAAATCAGTTTTTTTTTGGCAAATGTTCCCTTTGTTTTGCTTTGGGTATTGCCCCGATCGGGTTTAACCCGAGAGCCCTCTGTTTTAGGTTTGTTCATTTCTTGACATATTTTTATGGGTTGTGTTTTCCTTGGGTGTAACCGTTGCTATAGTTATCGTTATAATTAAATCCCAGACCATAATATAACTTGCTCCGTAGTTGCTCCGAGGTGGGATTTGTATCAAAACCACCCAAACCTCTTGCCATTTATTTTTTTTTTGTTATGCCCATCCTCCTGTTGTAATTAGTGTCAAGCCCCTTGTTAGTGTTTGATATCAACCACCCAATTTAATTGTTTATGGGTCCCATCAATTCAGTTGTTTATGGGTTGTATCAATTTAAATGTTTATGGTTCGTATCAAGTTAACCGTATAGATTTTGTACCCAGCTAGTTCAATATATTTAGTTGAGATCAAGCTACTAATTATGCTTAATATCACGTTATCGGTAAACGTTTAGTATCAAAATACTTACATAAACTTAGTATCGTGTCACCTTTAATTTATTTGTGTCAACCCACTTGTTTGGACAAACTCGATGCTTAGTCCGTTGGTATGCATATAAGGCTCTTAGTTGGGTTGCTCTAGAGTGTCTAGGGTTCAGTGTGACCTCTTGGTGGTTCATGGAACCGCTAGTAAGGGTTTTCCCGGTTCAATTAGTGCTGGAGTAGGATGTGATTTTCAGGTGGGTCGGACCAATGCTGCTACGCTTGTTTTACTTCTTGTCTTATTAAGACAATATGGGTTGTTTGGTTGAGTTGGACTGATGCCACCACCACAACACCTTGAGATATTTAGGCATGTTAGACTTGGTTGGACCGTTGTCACCAGCCTAGGCCCTTGTTATGATTTTGTCCATCTCCAGTACTAGGTGGCTCTTCCTGCTCTAGCTTTATGCTAGGATTTATTTTTTTTTGCTAATCCTTCTTGCAGAGATTTGTGAGGCTTGACTTCACCCGTGCACTTGGTGCACCCCTTTTTACTCACTCATGGCGAGTATTTTTCCTTCACTTATTTACTTTAGCTCTTACCTGTTTCACTTCTTCTTTATACTAATGTTTCATTTTCCTATTGATATATTGCTTTGCTGAGGCGTTCTTTTCTTTGAATGCCTCTGGTTCAGGTTTATAGCCGACTGTGCGACTAGGTTTCTTCTAAAGCTTGTTAGTGCTATAGCTGCTACTGAGTTTTTCTTTTCCTCACTCCTGGGAGGTAGTTTCTTTAGACCTGTAGTACAGATATGCCTACTCACCAGTGGGTTCGTGTCAGTTGTTGGCGCCCACTAGTGGTTTCTCTTTTATATGCTTTGTACTTTGCTTATACTGCTAGTTTTCCTATTTTGTAGTTTATTAAACTTGCTTCTGGGATGATTTATGTTAGGTTGCTAGTTACTTTAAAACCTATAAAAGAAAACAATTATTATATCTAAAACATAGACATCATGTTTTCTTTTATAAAAAGCTTAATCACTACTTTCAAAATCACGTAAAAGGTCATTTTCCATATATATCATATAAGTTAAATCTAGGGTCTTGCCTAGTCTTAGGTGTCCCCTGGGGACGCTTATGCATTCTCTTAGGATGTTAAAAAAATGAATAAAGTATTTTCCTCTACGTATAAGTATAATTTTGAAGGGTGGACTAGTTGATCCACGAAGCCGAGGGATACGGCCTCTAGAATTCAATGGATTTTCACATCATTTAAGCTTATGTTTTTTTATAGTCTTAGTAGTTGGTGGTTGCCTGAACTTCGGCAGTTATCCCCTGTCTGACGTGGCATCACGATGCGTGTTTTCTCCTACTCTGATACTTCTTATTTTGGAGAAAATGCGGGTTGTGACAGTTGGTATCAGAGGGAGGTTGCTTGACAATTTGTCGGGCAACCTTTAATTGTAGATATTAGAAGTTTAGCATCATGTCATACATACACCGATATGTCATCAGCACGTCTTGGCTGAAGCACGAACACTATACTCGTAGCATAACATGAAGTATACGGGGCATATTATGTAGTATGGGATGCATAATATGTGTTTATATATGGATCCACCATAGGAGGCAACATGTGAGGGTTATGTAGTATGGGATGCATAACCTCACCGCATGAATGCGACTAGCACGTTTTCTTTTTTGTTGCATTAAAATGTTATGTAGTATGGGATGCATAATATTTTCATGTGTACGCCGCTCATAACATGCATTAGGGCCTTTTTAGAATGCATAGCACAATCATGCATAGCATAACATTGCATAAGCACAACGTGCCAAGCTAAAGACTTGCAGGATGACATATGTACACACATGGTTTTGAGTCAAAAAGAATATAAATTCATGCATCCCCGATTTAGGCACAAGAGTTAGAGTGATGGTGGTGAACCATCTTAGGTTAAGCATGACATTATTTCTTCTGTATAAAATGAAATATATATATAAAAACCCCAGAGCAAGTTGGTAGTGAAAGCAAGTACTTATGTAGGTTTGTCCGTACCTGTTTGTTTTGTCCTAGTAGTTGAACTAAGTTCTGATGATTGCTTGTTTGATCTTTTTAGGATGGCGCCTAAGCGTAAAGTGGCGAGATCGACTCCCCAATCTCAGGGTGAGTCTTCAGGTGCTCAAAGCGGTGTAGTTATGGAAAGTCTGAGGCAGAGCAATAAGGCTCTATCGAGGCAGATGGTGGACGTTCAGTCTCAGATCCAGTCCCTGATGTCTGTGGTGGCAGGACTATCCCCGAGAGCGCAGGATCCTGCTGCGGGTTTAGCTGCTCCTGCACCTCCTGCACCCCCAGCCCCTTTGGTGCCTCCAGTGGTGGTGCCCCCGGAGATGGCTTTCATCACTCAGTTCCGGCGACTACGACCCCCTACCTACGATGGTAAGGCGGACTTCATGATATTGGATAACTGGTTGATCTCCATAGAAGAAATGTTTCATTACTCTGGAGTGTCTGAGGATCAGAAGGTGATGTTGGCCGCCTACCAGCTGAAGGGGTTAGCGAAGAGCTGGTGGATGAGGGAGAAGGAGGTAATGGTAGGAGAAAGCACTTGGGCTTCCTTCAAGGAAATTTTGATGCGGAAATTTCTACCGTCAGTGGAGCGAGACAGGCTGATGAATGACTTCCTGCATCTGAAGCAGAGGCAGCTCTCAGTCAGCGAGTATGAGATTGAGTTTAGCAAACTCAGTCGCTTTGCCCCTAGTTTGGAGAGCTCAAAGGAGGATATAGCGAAGCGTTTCCTCGATGGCCTACGGAGCGATGTACAGCAGCTAGCAGTGGCTCATGGAGCGGTGAGTTATGCTGGGGCGGTGGATGCCGTTTTGAAGGTAGAGGCCATCAAAAACGCAAAGCAAAGAGGACAGCAGGAGAGGAATGAGAAGAGGAAAGCTATTGAAGCAAAGAGCCCCCAAGTGCCTGGTGCTCCTTCGCGGAAGAGGAGCAAAGAGGTTTGTAGTTTTTGTGGACGGTCGGGCCATCCTGCTGAGAGATATTTCAAGAGGGCAGCGGCGCAGAAGGAGCATGTGCATGCTATACAGGGTGCTCCCAGGCAGAATGTGGTGTGTACTCTGTGCAAGAAAGAGGGGCATGATGTTGCCCGTTGCTGGTTGAAGGACAAGTTCTGCTATCAGTGCGGACAGAAAGGTCATACCAAGGCCCGATGCCCGCAGCTCCAGTCTGTGCACCGACCAGTTCCTCTTCAGGTGTTGCCACCGCCTCAGTCTATGGATAGAGGCAAAGGGAAGCTGAATGTGATAGCTTCAACAGAGGCTCAAACTTCGACGCAAGTCATTTCAGGTAAACCTTCTCGCTAGTCTTTTACTTCCATTGCAGATTAGTTTGGCTTTTGTTTTCTTTATTGATTGTGCAATTTTCCCATTTATATTTATATAATTAGTTTTAAGGTAAAGAACCACTGGGCGCGCATTCTCTTTGACTCAGGTGTTACCCACTCAATTGTGGCTTGGGCCTTTATAGAGCGGTGCCAGCTGGTTCTTGATCGTGTCGGTGATGCCTTTTGCGTCAAATTCCCCTCGGGTGATTCTGTGATATCAGATCAGGGCATTCTGGATTGTCCTATTATGTTGGGGGATTTCCCAGCCAGGGCAGATCTGAAGGTTATAGACTTGGAAGATTTCGACGTCATCCTGGGTATGGATTGGTTGTCCAGATACGATGCAGTGATTCAGTGCAGGGGTAAGCGCTTGGATTTCAAGAAGGACAACGATCAGCCTGGGAGTATTTATGGCGATCCGCGTCAGGCCTCTCCGGCGATTTCTGCGGTATGTGCTCAGAGGTTATTCAGTTATGATTGTTTTGCTTGCTTAGTCTCAGTGATGGGGGTTGTTAGCAGTGTGCCGCTGTTGGATGAGATTCCTGTTGTCCGTGAGTTTTCTGATGTGTTTCCTAGCGACCTTCCCGGTCTTCCCCCTATCAGAGATGTCGAGTTCGTGATTGATTTGGAGCCGGGTACGCGTCCTATTGCTAAGGCGCCGTACCGGATGGCCCCGCGAGAGCTGGAGGAGCTGTGTACCCAGCTGGATGAGTTATTGGAGAAGGGTTTCATTAGGCCGAGTTCGTCGCCTTGGGGTGCCCCTATCCTCTTTGTGAAGAAGAAAGATGGGCTGATGCGCCTTTGCATCGACTACAGAGAGCTGAACAAAGTCACCATCAAGAACAGGTATCCCCTGCCCAGAATCGACGACTTATTCAATCAGTTGCATGGTAGCTCTGTGTTCTCCAAGATTGACCTTCGATCAGGGTATCATCAGCTCAGGATCCGGGAGTCGGACATTCCACGAACGGCTTTCTGATCGAGGCATGGACATTTCGAATTCCTAGTTATGTCTTTTGGGTTGACCAACGCGCCATCAGCATTCATGGACATGATGAACCGGGTATTCAAAGATTTTCTGGACAAGTTTGTGGTCTTATTCATAGACGACGTTCTGATTTATTCACGGAATGCTGCGGAGCATGATCAACACTTGTGGTTGGTGTTATCTGCCTTGAGAGATCATCAGTTGTACGCCAAGTTGAGTAAATGTGAATTCGGGTTGCCTTAGGTGTCCTTCCTGGGTCATGTGGTGAACAAGGATGGCATTTCAGTAGACCTGGTGAAGATTTCTGCAGTGATGGATTGGCATAGGCCGAGCACACCCAAGGAGATTAGGAGCTTCTTGGGGTTGGCCGGCTATTATAGAAGGTTTGTTGAGGGCTTCTCTACCTTGGCAGCGGCCTTAACTAAGCTGACGTAGAAGCATGCAGCATTTGTCTGGAGCGAGCAGTGCGAGAAGGCTTTTCTGGCGCTAAAGAGGGGATTGTGCACTGCTCCTGTTTTGACATTGCCTGCGGAGGGCAAGGCCTATGATGTATATGTGGATGCCTCGCATGTTGGGCTCGGAGGCGTGTTGATGCAAGAGGGGAAGGTGATCTCGTATGGGTCGCGGCAGTTGAAGGTTCATGAGCGGAATTACCCTATGTATGACCTTGAGTTTGCGGCGGTGATATTTGCGTTGAAGCTGTGGAGGCATCTACTCTATGGGGCTCAGTGCAAGATTTTTACAGATCATAAGAGCCTGAAGTACGTGTTTACTCAGAAGGAGCTGAATCTGCGCCAGCGGCGGTGGTTAGAGTTTGTGGCCGATTATGACGTGGAGATCCAGTACCATCCAGGCAAGGCCAATGTGGTGGCCGACGCCCTGAGCCGCAAGACAGGGAAGATTTTCAACCTCACGGTAGACCTTTTAGTGGAAGAATTTTTGTTGATGGACATCTCTGTGGGATGCTGTGATTTGCAAAGCAGTTTGGCAGTGGCAGAGCCATCTTGGATTTCGCTCACCAGGTTGCACCAGAAGGATGATCCAGATTTGTTACACCTGTACCTCAGGGCTGAGAGAGGGGAGTTGCCGAATTTATCCATCGATGATTCGGGTACCTTGAAGTACCGCGGCAGGTTTTGCATCCCCGTGGTTGGAGACATCAGGAGTATGGTATGCAAAGAGGCTCATGGATCCAGTGTTGCCTACCACCCAGGATCCACCAAGATGTATCATGATTTGAAGCAGATCGCCTGGTGGTATGGTATGAAGGGGGATATAGCTCGGTATGTTTCGGAATGTTTCACTTGCAAGCGGGTGAAGGCCGACCATGGGAGGCCTGGTGGAAAGTTGACTCCTTTGGAGGTCCCGACTTGGAAGTGGGAAAGTATCTCCATGGACTTCATTACGGGCTTACAAAGATCTCCAAGGGGATTTGACTCAGTTTGGGTGATCGTGGACCGATTGACGAAGTGTGCGCACTTCGTACCCTATAAGATGGACTACCCGATGAAGAAGATAGCAGAGTTGTATTTGAGCGAAGTCATCCGATTGCATGGAGTTCCCGTGAGTATCATTTCAGACCGAGACTCCAGATTTACTTCCCGTTTCTGGAAGAGTTTGCAGGAGGGTTTGGGTACAGACTTGAGATATTCTACCGCTTACCACCCTCAGACAAATGGGCAGACCGAGCGTGTGAACCGGATTGTGGAGGATATGATCAGGTGCTACATTCTAGACCACGGTGGAGCGTGGGATGAGCTTTTACGGTTCATGGAGTTTGCCTACAATAACAGTTACCAAGAGAGCTTGCAAATGGCTCCCTTTGAGGCATTGTATGGGAGGCACTGCAGAACTCCATTGTTTTGGACTGAGGCCGGTGAGAGGCCTTTGTTGGGTCTTGATGCTCTTGAGGAAATGGAGGTTGCTGTGAAGCTCATTCGGGAAAAGCTTTGGTTGTCTCAGGAGAGATATGAGAAGAACGCCAACCGACGTAGGTCTGATTTGGAATTTTCGGTGGAGGATTTAGTCTTCTTGAAGGTGTCTCTGATGGTTGGAGTGAAGAGGTTCGGCAAGAACCATAAGCTGGATCCGAGGTACGTGGGCCCATTCAGAATTTTGGAGTGTATTGGTGTGGCAGCTTATAGGTTGGATCTACCAGTCAACTTCCCGGGCGTACATAATGTTTTTCATGTAAGCCAGTTGCGGAAGTGTGTGCGGAGCAGTGGGCAAGTCTTGGATACCGTGCCGCAGTTGGAGCCCAACCTCTCGTATGTTGAGGTGCCGGTCCGCATCTTGGATACTCAGGATCAGGTGCTACGATCAAAGTCTATCCTGATGGTGAAGGTTCTTTGGAAGAATCAAGGTTTGGAAAGCGCGACTTGGGAGCTAGAGTCGGCTATGAGGGAGGCTTACCCTCGCCTGTTCTCCTGATTTGTTGGGTATGTCTTCTTTCTAGTAACTTTTGTTTTGTTACTTTCCTTCTATAGTAGAGGTAGAGTACGTAAAGTTTCGGGACGAAACTTTCTTTTATGGGGAGTGACTGTAACGCCCCCGAATTTTTCGACAATTATTTAAATCCTCATTTGGCGTTACGTTGGCGCATTTCCGGCTCGTGCTGTTGTTAGAGTACCTCGTTAGGTGTTCTTATTGCTCGTGGCCTGTTTGCAGGGTTCCCCAGCTAGCCGGAGTCTGTTTTGGAGACTCGGCTGAGCCTCTCAGGGAATGCTTGTACTTTGGTTCGGGTGAGGTTAGCCCGAGTATGGGGTCGTCGGAGGTTGTGTCCGACTTCGCCGATGTTTTCGTAGCCCGAGTGTTTATCTACGGTGCGGATTTATTTGGAATCCGAGAGCGTTAATTTTCGCATCATTTTGACGGTTGCTAGTTAGCGAGTCGTCATTTATGTGAGCGTATTTTCATGTTTACGCATTTAGGGCATAGCGCATGATTTAGACGTGCAACGTTCTAATAATTTTTGTGCGCGTGTCTATGTTTATGTGTTAGTATCTATATATATATGTAGATGTGTGTTGGTATGTATATATATATATATATATGTGTGTGTGTGTGTGTGTGTGTGTGTGTGTGTGTGTGTGTGTGTGTGTGTGTGTGTGTGTGTGTGTGTGTGTGTGTAAGTGAGAGTATTAATGTGCATATATGTGTTAATTTATATGAGGTGATATTTATAGTGGACTACTTGGTGTTTATTTAATAGGATCGATTAGGGGCTGCTTTTACGCTTAGGCCAACTGAGTTAGGTTAGGGTTTATATAGAGTTTTCATAGGGTTTATATATATATATATATATATATATATATATATATATATATATATATATATATATATATAATTAGAGTTTTCTTTAGGTTAGGAGTTCTTCCCCCCCCCCCCCCCCCCCAAACCCAACGGCTGCCTGCAGAACCCGAGCGAAAGTCGATATCAGGCGGAAGTCCCGGCGCTGCTCCGACCGCCCGTTCACCGCCCAAATCCGCCCGAAATCGCGGTTTGAGGCCGGATCCGAACTCCTCTAGGCTAGACCTTCGTTCCGAGGTAACTATTTTGGGATTTCACCATCTCTTTTGCCTGATCGGTAGTTTAGGTTTGCAGCTTTTCTCTTAGTTTTTTTTGGTGTTGTTCTTCCCAATCGGATCGTGTATCTCCAGTTTTTTTTTGAACTTTGATGGAGGATTTCCTTCCCTAATTCTGTCGAGGTTCTTCTTGTGGTGGCATTTGAGGGCTGATTATGTGCTGGCCGGCTCTTTCTAGCCCAGATTTTGTCCAGGTTTTCATAGATCTGTTGCTGTCCGAATTTTTCCTAAGATCAAGGCAAGTATCCACTTGCCAACGTAAATTTTTTTTTTTTTGAATAGTCATTGTTGCTTGGTTCTGGAGATTTGGTGGGTTGTTCTTGGACTTGATTATGATATTAAAAATTGATGCAAAGCCTTCCATCTTCCCTTTTGTATTGCCATTAGTTTGTTATCCCCCTTTGTTTATTCCTGCATATATACTATTGTTACTGGATTGAGTTTAATTATTTGCCCAAATCAGTTCTTTTTTGGCAAATGTTCCCTTTGTTTTGCTTTGGGTATTGCCCCGATCAGGTTTAACCCAAGAGCCCTCTGTTTTAGGTTTGTTCATTTCTTGACATATTTTTATGGGTTGTGTTTTCCTTGGGTGTAACCGTTGCTATAGTTATCGTTATAATTAAATCCCAGACCATAATATAACTTGCTCCGTATTTGCTCCGATGTGGGATTTGTATCAAAACCACCCAAACCTCTTGCCATTTATTTTTTTTCTATTGTGCCCATCCTCCTGTTGTAATTAGTGTCAAGCCCCTTGTTAGTGTTTGATATCAACCACCCAATTTAATTGTTTATGGGTCCCATCAATTCAGTTGTTTATGGGTTGTATCAATTTAAATGTTTATGGTTCGTATCAAGTTAACCGTATAGATTTTGTACCCAGCTAGTTCAATATATTTAGTTGAGATCAAGCTACTAATTATGCTTAATATCACGTTATCGGTAAACGTTTAGTATCAAAATACTTACATAACTTAGTATCGTGTCACCTTTAATTTATTTGTGTCAACCCACTTGTTTGGACAAACTCGATGCTTAGTCCGTTGGTATGCATATAAGGCTCTTAGGTGGGTTGCTCTAGAGTGTCTAGGGTTCATTGTGACCTCTTGGTGGTTCATGGAACCACTAGTAAGGGTTTTCCTGGGTCACTTAGTGCTGGAGTAGGATGTGATTTTGAGGTGGGTCGGACCGATGCCGCCACGCTTGTTTTACTTCTTGTCTTATTAAGACAATATGGGTTGTTTGGTTGAGTTGGACTGATGCCACCACCACAACACCTTGAGATATTTAGGCCTGTTAGACTTGGTTGGACCGTTGCCACCAGCCTAGGCCCTTGTTATGATTTTGTCCATCTCCAGTACTAGGTGGCTCTTTCTGCTCTAGCTTTATGCTAGGGTTTATTTTTTTTCTAATCCTTCTTGCAGAGATTTGTGAGGCTTGACTTCGCCTGTGCACTTGGTGCACCCCTTTTTACTCACTCATGGCGAGTATTTTTCCTTCACTTGTTTACTTTAGCTCTTACCTGTTTCACTTCTTCTTTATACTAATGTTTCATTTTCCTATTGATATATTGCTCTGCTGAGGCATTCTTTTCTTTGAATGCCTCAGGTTCCGGTTTATAGCTGACTGTGCGGCTAGGTTTCTTCTGAAGCTTGCTAGTGCTATAGCTGCTGCTGAGTTTTTCTTTTCCTCACTCCTGGGAGGTAGTTTCTTTAGACCTGTAGTACAGATATGCCTACTCACCAGTGGGTTCGTGTCAGTTGTTGGCGCCCACTGGTGGTTTCTCTTTTAGATGCTTTGTACTTTGCTTATACTACTAGTTTTCCTGTTTTGTAGTTTATTAAACTTGCTTCTGTGATGATTTATGTTAGGTTGCTAGTTACTTTAAAACCTATAAAAGAAAATAATTATTATATCTAAAACATAGACATCATGTTTTCTTTTATAAAAAGCTTAATCACTACTTTCAAAACCACGTAAAAGGTCATTTTCCATATATATCATATAAGTTAAATCTAGGGTCTTGCCTAGTCTTAGGTGTCCCCTGGGGACGCTTATGCATTCTCTTAGGATGTTAAAAAAATGAATAAAGTATTTTCCGCTACGTATAAGTATAATTTTGAAGGGTGGACTACTTGATCCACGAAGCCGAGGGATACGGCCTCTAGAATTCAATGGATTTTCACATCATTTAAGCTTATGTTTTTTTCATAGTCTTAGTAGTTGGTGGTTGCCTGAACGTCGGCAGTTATCCCCTGTCCGACGTGGCATCACGACGCGTGTTTTCTCCTACTCTGATACTTCTTATTTCGGAGAAAATGTGGGTTGTGACATTCTATCTGTCTGTCTACCTACCTTACAGGAAGAAGAGAAAAAATCTCTTTTATATTTCCTGTCAAAAATGGTCTTTTGAAATTTTGAAATCCTCTGCAATCAATGCTGACGGCCTTGAGAATAAACAACATTGAATTATTTCCCCAACTATCCCATGGAAAAATAGCAGGCAATAATCCTGGAGAAGACCATAATCAATGCTCTGTCTAACGATTATATTCCAGAGAATATTTGAGCATTAAATACTCAGGAATTATTGCAGTAAGAAGGAGATAGAAGGATGGAAAATAACTAAGTCTGGATTCGTCAAACTGATAACAGAAATCGTCGAGCTGAGTTCACAGTTCGTCGAGCTGAGTTGCTGAGTTCGCCGACCAGATGACTTCTGTTCGTCGAGATGAGTTCCAAGATCGTCGAGCAAAGAGCAGATCTATATTCTCTAGAAACTTTGCCTTTTCTGTGTATGGAGTTCATCGAGCTGATATCAGGTTTCGTCGACTGAAGTTCAGCAAAATATTTCTAGACTTAGAATAATTTCAGATGCTTCTGGATGAAGGTGTTGAAGTAAAGTATCTAGAATTCATCGACCTAAGAATTGGTTTCGTCGAGCTGAGGACCACTTAACTGTTGCTAGATAACTCTAGCTATTGTGGTCACAGTTCGTCGAGCTGAGAATCAAGTTCGTCGACCAAATTCTAACTCTTGACTTAGAATAAAGAGATGTTTTCTGATCTTGAAGTGTTGAAGTATAATGTCCAAAGTTCGTCGACCTGAGTACCAATTTCATCGAGCTCAGCTCAGAGATTGTCGAGCTGAGCACAAATATCGTCGACCTGAGTTCGACGAACGTCGAACTCATTTTACTTGGTCTTTAGAAAAACTCTAAGTCTTGAGTCTCTGATAGTCTTGTTGATTGTTGGTCCATGTGATGTTGATTCTAAGGACTTGGCCTAGACTCTAGGACACAACCATGACCCTGGCTATACATTGTGGGTCATATGATCCTAACTTAGTGAACCTAGCCCAAATCTTACTAGGGATCCAACAAAGTTGTAGGGCTGTGCTCCCAGCTTGAGCTGTAGGACTTCTTGTTAAGTTTGAGGCAAGATCTTATGAAGATTTGAGGTTGGATACCCACCAGGTCTCTGAGCTGTAGGAGGTGGAGCACTCTGAGGTAGGGCTGTTTTCCTGAGGTAGGTCTATGAAGGAGGCCTGAGAGATCCTGAGGTGTCTGTGTTGTAAGCTCTTAGAGCTGAGTTTCTTAGAGGAGGTTACCTTATCTATCATACTTATAAAAAGGTGGTGAGGGAAAGTGGATGCACCCAAACCTTGGGAAACCACTATAAATATTGTGTGCTTTCTGTGTGTGATTGATTAGTTCTTAATTTATTCTAGTTGCTGTTATTAGAAAAGATTCCAATAAAGTACAAAGACCACTGTTGGTTACATTGTAAATTATGTACCAGATTTGGGGAAGTCTCACATAACTCAATGATATATGTCAGTTTGTATTTGATGGCATTTTGAGTTTACTTGTGCAGGATAAAGATTGTAGAAATTATTCTAAGTACAAAAGTGTTGAGACGCTTTAGTGTCGACACCTTTGAAGGAGCTGTGTCGAGACAAGAAGCAAGTCTGCGTCGACACACAGGACTTGTGTCGATACCTAGAGTTTAAGTCAACATCAACTGTATCGACACTCATAACTTGTGTCGACACACTTAAACCTTGTTGTACTGACAATTGTAAAGAAGCAACTATGTCGACATCCAGGACTTGGGTCGACATTTGTAGAAGCTGTGTCGGCACACTGGACTTGTGTCAATACATTTTAAAACAGTTGTGTCGAGAACTTAATGAAGAGTTGTGTCGACAGTTTCTGATGTATGTCGACACATTCTACAAAGGCAGTGTTGAGACTGAATGAAGAGTTATGTCGACAGTTTCTATAGTTTGTCGACAACACCAAAGGAAGTGTGTCGACACCCGGGTAATTGTGTTGACACATACTTCATCTGTGTCGACACATACTATCCTTATGTATCGACACATTCAGCTGAGTTAAATAACTCTAAGTGCCAAATCTCAAGACTGAAGACTTGACAGCTGCCAGAATTATCAAGGCCTGTTAGACATGTTAGAACTGTCAGATGTCAGTCAACTGCTGGATCAGCCGGTTTCCTCTAATGTGATCTATAAATAGAGCTGAGCTATCAGAGAAAAAGAAGACAGTGAGACAGAGAGAAAATATAGAGGGAAACCAAGAAGAAGGATCAATACTCCAAGAAGAATTCACAGAATTCTATACAGTAAGAAGATTCTGATTCTAAATCAGAGAAGGAGATAGCATCTCATCAGATCTGTCAGTGTTTGCAGATTTAATTCTGCAAAGAGGAAGAAGCTGGATCTACACCAACTTCTCAAGAAGATTTAACATAGGTTCTCTCTTTCAAGAAGCTTTGAATAAGCTAAGTCGGGTTGAATCTGATTCATTGCAGCAATGGTCTGAAGAAAGCAGATTAATCAAGATCTGATCAAGATTCCCTCACCCCTCTTTCTCTCTATCTGGGTGAAGGAAGAAACATACTCTTAATCATCTTTCTGTAAGATCTATTTTATATCTGAGTGCAAGATATTTCAATCTCTGAGTTGTAAGCCTATAATTATAAGGGTTGAGGTAGGGTTGTTTGCCTGAGGTGGGAGATTAAGTTCTCTGAGCTGTAGGCCTGGTGATGAGGAATGAGGTAGGGCTTGATTGCCTGAGTGGTAGGAGTATGGATTCACTCTGAGGTAGGGTTCTTGGGAAGAGCCTGAGTTGTAGCACTTGTTGAGGTGTGAGCTGTAGGAACCAATTTGGGTTCTGAGGTATAAGATCTGAGGATCTGAGAAGGTGGAAGGAAGTTTGGCCGAATCTAGTATACTACTAGATAGGCAAAGGGGGAAGTGGATGTACCCATTATTTGGGGAACCACTATAAATCTGTGTGTATACTATGATTGAATTATTGTGTGTTGTGGTAGTTGTAGTATTTATAACTGTGCTGAGATCAATTTATTAACTGCCTAAGTTGAATTGGAATTGAACCTATTCACCCCCCCCCCCCCCTCTAGGTGTTTAGACAATCTTGAAACCAATTCTTTCAATTGGTATCAGAGGGAGGTTACTCAAATTTAGACTTAACAGTCTGAGTGTATCTCCAAGGCAGTATTAAGATAGCCAAGATGGGTTCGGGTGAAAATCACAAAGAACTTGGATCCATAAAACTTCCCATTTGTAGAAAAGAAACCTTTGGCATATGAAAAGAGTGGGTCAGATTATTCATGGAGGCATCTGATCCAAGAATTTACATCACAATTCAAGAAGGTCCTTTCATCCCTATGATGACATCTGTTCTATATGCAAATCTGAAAACTCCAAAGAGTTATTCTGAGATGACCAAAGATGAGATCATCTTAGCCACTTTGGACAAGAGGGCACATAACATAATTGTTAGTATTATAGATGATTCTACATTTTAGAATTTAGTCCACTACAAAAGTTCAAAGGAAATGTGGGACACTTTGAGTGTCTACATGGAGGGGACAGAAGAAGTAAGAGTGTTGGAACAAGCTTTATGATCCCGACTAGAGTTCGGACCTGAGGTTGCAACCCACACTTACTCCTCTTGAACCACCCTCCCGACGAGAGTCGCAGACCTAGAAACAAACCGAGGGTCTCAGCTCGGAGGTCTCACCTCTTACCCGGAAGAAACTGAAGTCTTTCCCTTCCCTAGCCAATTACTGAGCTAGGTGTCTGTGAGAAAGAATACGGAAGGGTTCCACAACCATTCCAGGCACCTTGTCGGTCTATTTATAGGCCTTTGAGTTTGATCTGCAAATGTCCATACTGAACTGACCTGAAATTACAAAGATATCCTAGGTCGGGTCTGCCAACAACCAAACTCCGCTGTCCTAATGAGCTATATGTAGACCACCAGGGGGTAGAAGTGTAAAATTACCTGGGGCAGAAGAGTAAAATCCCCCTTGGGGGTAAAAGGGTAAAAATATCTTTCCTCATATGTGGCGAGTGGGGGAAGTGACTGGCGGGTGAGACGATCCCATCTGTTTGTCTCGCCGGCCTCTCGCCGCTTCAGCTATTTTCCTTTGCCTTCAGGCTATCTCTGCTAGACTTGAGCTTTCAAGCTTGATGGAGAAGAAGATGTTCGGCCGCTTCTAGATTGCTTTCAGTATTTTCTACGTTTGTTCTTCGTCCGTTTTTTGTTTTCGTTCTTTTCATTTTCCTAATCGTTTTTCTTTTTTCCTTTTTATATGCGTTGATTTGGATCAACGACACAATTATATGTGGCCCGACCAAGGATTGGTGAATTCCATCTCCTTCAGAAAAGGATAAAGTAGCTTTCGGCGCCACTACAGATTTCCTGCAACAACTATATGTAAATTGACTTTAATGACGTCAGCAATGCTCATCACCATCTGGACTTAGAAAATATTCCAGAAATCCATAAAGCGTTGAGTGATGTTAAGTCACTCAATGCCATCTGTCTTGGCACTTAATGCTTCTGGACTTGTGAATTTTCTATGGATTTATCTCAGTGGTTCTGTCTTAGCGGTTCTTATTAATAGCTGAGACATGCTTATATCTTAGTGCTTTCTGTCTCAACGGTCTCAACGGTCTCAACGGTCTCAACGGTTTCTTATTAACAGCTGAGACAAGCTTCTGTCTCAACGCTTTCTTCTCAGCGGTCTCAGCACTTTATTCTTAACTGCTAAGATAACCTTCTGTCTCATGACTTTCTTTTCAGCAGTCTCAACGCTTTCTTATCAGTTATCTCAGTGCTTTCTTCTCAACTATCTCAGCTATCTCAGCATTTTTTTCCTTAGTCAGTTTTTCTGGCTTTATCTGCGTTCGATAATCTATGGGCTGAGCTCGACGAACTCTGATCTTCTCAGTAGTCTCAGCGCTTTTTGCCTTAGTCAATTTTTCTGTCTTTAGCTTGATAAGTGTTGAGCTGAGCTTGATGATCTGTAAGCTGAGCTCGACGAACTGCAAACTGAGCTCGACGAACTTCAAGCTGAGCTTGACGATCTTTAAAACCTGAGCTCTTGAGCTTATCCCAAGGAATGTTGATTTAAGCTCGACGACCATTGAGCTGAGCTCGACGAACTGCGAGCTGAGCTCGACGAAATTTGAGTTTACTACCAAACTCATTTTTCTCGACTTGTCCAATCATGGGCTACCTGCATGCATGAACTAAAGCACACATCAAATACAATATGCGTGTATGTCATTGACCCATTTGACTTCTTACAAATCTGGGATATTAGGATCAATAGACCCAACAATCTCCCCCTATTTGAAGAAGTCAAAACAACACAAGTCATTGACAACACAGCATATTCATCATAGACAAAATTTAATATTAGTAGAATGTGGAAATGTTACCATATTTCTCCAGCCTATTGGGCTAGCTCCCCCTCAACAGTTGCACACCATCTTCATTATCTGGAGGAAGAACTTGTACTAACTGCAAAATGGACAGTGCAACATATGGTAGAAGAGAGACTTGAAGCTACACAAGATTCAACATACACAATTCAAATTTGAAGGTGTTGAACTTGCCTTCATTTAGTGGCTTAGTGAAGATATCAAGCACTTGCTTGTCGGTGGAGACAAACTCAAGGGAGATGTCTTCCCTTTCCACATGTTCTCTAATGAAATGATACCTAATTTTTATATGTTTGGTCCTGCTATGGGAGGCAAGATTCCTAGCTATAGAAATTGCACTAGTAGAATCATAAAAGAGTAGAGTTCTACTTATCTGAATCTTGTAGTCCTGAAGTTGATGTTGGATCCACAACAACTAAGCCCACAGCTTCCAGCTGATATATACTCTGACTCTATTATTGATATTGCAACACTTGTTTGTTTCTTGCTGCTCCAAGAGACAAGCCTTCTACCTAGAAATTGACAGGAGCCTGAAGTGCTCTTCTTGTCCTCCTTGAAACCTGTAAAATCTGCATCTGACTAGCTTGTTAGTTCAAATTCCACATTCATGGGGTACCATTGGCCAATATCTAGGGTGCCCTTAAGATATCTCAAGATTCTTTTCACAGCAGTGTAGTGAGACTCTTTATGGCAGGCCTGATACCTACCACAAACACATGTTGCATACATGATTTCAGGCCTACTTACAGTGAGGTAGAGAAGGGAGCCAACTATACCTCTATACAAAGTTTGTTCAATAGGCTTCCCTAGATCATCTTTGCCTAAATGCTTACTTGAGCTCATTGGAGTTCTTAAGGGGAAGAATTCTCCATGCCACATTTCTTGATTATCTCCCTGGTGAACTTTGACTAGGATATGGATAGACCATCATCATTCTATTTTACTTGGAGTCCCAAGAAAAATTTCAGTTCACCAATATTACTTATATCAAACTTCTCCTGCATAAGTTTTGCAAACTTCCTGCAGTGCTTGTCATCAGTAGAGCCAAATATTATGTCATCAACATAAATCTGGACTAGGATGATCTTGCACTTAGATTTCCTTAGGAATAGGGTTTTGTCTATATTCCCCCTTGAGAATTTGTTCTCAATGAAAAAGGTATACAATATCTCATACCATGCTCTTGGGGCTTGCTTGAGCTCATAAAGGGTTTTCCTAAGTCTATAAACAATAGTAGTAGAGTTGGAATTTACAAAACCTGGAGGCTGCTCTACATAAGCTTCTTCCTTCAAGTATACATTCAGGAAGGCAGACTTGACATCCATCTGGAATACCTTGAATCCCTGGAAGGCTGCAAATGCAAGGAACAGTCTGATTGCTTCCAACCTTAAAACTAGGGCAAAAGTCTGATCATAATCAATCCCCTCTTCTTGTCTATTACCTTTGGCCTCCAGTCTAGCTTTATTCTTTATTACAATGCCATTTTTATCAAGTTTATTTCTGAAAATCCACTTGACTTCAATGACATTGTGACCAACTAGTCTGGGAAACAGCTTCCAGACCTTGCACCTTTTGAACTAGTTCAGTTCTTCTTACATTGCACCAATCCAGAATTGGTCTTGATTTGCTTCTTCAAATTTTTTGGGCTCTTCTTGTGCCAGGAAACTAGAATAGAGAGCTGTGTTGAGACTCCTGCTTCTGGTCTGTACAACTTGGCTAGCCTCACCTATTATCTGATCTAGAGGATGATCTCTTAGATATCTAACTGTTGGGGGCAGCCTGACTGCTTCATGCTGATTACCATTTCCTTCAGCAGGTTGGTCTTCATTTCCTGCTTGACTATCCTATGCTTCCTCTGGGCAGTATCCTTCTTCACATTCTTCTTGCATATCTGGGTCTTTATCTTTGATGCAAAGCTTTTCCATCATGACTTCTGTACCTGCAGAGCTAGGCAAAGAGCTTGACAGCTCATTGTCAATCATGCATGACTCATCAAACACTACATGGATAGATTCTTCTACAACTTGATTTGTCAAGTTATAGACTCTATATGCCCTACTATTATTGATGTACCCTACAAAGATCCCCTCATGGGATTTGGCAACAAATTTAGTCATTTTTGACTTATCATTATTCAGGATGAAATACTTGCAACCAAAGATCCTGAAATAGGATATGTTTGATTTTCTGTCCTTCAAGATCTCATAGGGAGTCTTCTTGTGGCCTTCGGTGATAGAAGCCCTATTGAGCACATGACATGCAACATTAATTGCCTCAGCCCAGAAATATTCAGGGAAAGAAGTGTCACACAATAATGTTCTCCCAGCTTCTATGAGAGTCCTATTTTTCCTCTCAGCTAACCCATTTTGCTGGGGTGTTCTTGGACAGGAGAATTCTTGATGAATCCCTTGCTCTTCACAGAATGTAGTCATAGCAACAGACTGAAACTCAGTTCTATGGTCACTTCTCATTTTGACCACAGAGCATGCAAACTCATTCTGAATTTGCCTGACAAAATTCATGAAGATTTCAAGGGTTTCATCCTTTCTTCTAAGGAAGAACACCCAAGTAAACCTGGAATAGTCATCAACCACCACAAGGGTGTAGATCGTCCTACTTAGACTATGAACTGGCATAGACCCAAACAAGTCCATATGCAGGAGATACAAGCATCTCACCGAGTCCTTGGCCCTAATGCTCTTGAAAGTGGTCTTAGTCTCCTTACCCTTTTGGCAAGCAGCATAGATACGCTCCTTGGAGCATTTTATTTTTTGACCATTCCTAACAAGCTCATCACTGAAGAGCTGACCAATGGTCTTATAATTCAAATGAGCCAGTCTCTTGTGTCATTGGACAAAATATGAGACTTTGTCATTTGCAACTAGGCATATAGTGGAACTATTATCTAAGTAAGAAAAGTTTAAGCAATAGACATTCCCACTCCTAGTGTCTGTTAAGATGACACTTTGGTCACTTAACCTCTTGATGTGACACTTATTCTTGTGGAACGAAATGTCATAGCCAAGATCACATATTTGGCTTATGCTTATGAGGTTGTGTTACAACCCTTCCACATAAGCCACCTTTGTGATGGTGATTATGTCATTTGAGATATTACCATAGCCTCTGGTTATCCCCTTATCAGAGCCTCCAAAGATGACCTTGGGTCCATTTTTTACTGGAGTGAACTCCTTCAATAACTTTTTTGTTCTAGTCATGTGCCTGAAACATCCACTGTCCAAGTACCATTTAGGGGAACTGGTACTTGAACTAACCTGAAATGAACACAACTCACCTTACCTTAGGACCCCAATTTCTGTTGAGTCCTATGTTCACATTAGTCTGAAAATAACCATGCCTTCCTGCAGAATTCCTGATAGGTTGGCAACCTCTATACACTGAAGGATTGTGCCAGCAATCTATAGCATGGTGGCTCACTTTGCCACAACACCAACACTCATAGATATTGTATTTCCTTTTCTATTTGGGACCAGCATTAGGTTGTACTTCTCCCTGAATAGTGGGGAGATGTGCTGCTCTATACTTTTGTCTTCTTTCAGCAGCCGTTTGACTGAAGGACAGTCTTTCAACTGGCTGTCTTGGTCCTTTCTGAGAACCACCACCTGCATTTCTCTTTTCAGTTAACATGCATCTGATAACATCTGAGATTGCCATTCCAGCCATGCTAGAAGACTCATCTTGAGTCACTACTTTTGCTGGATGAATTTGATTCACTGCAGCAGCATTATCTTTGAGCTTTGGGGCTGGGGCACCAAAAACAAATGGTCCAGGATGGGCCATTTGAATTTCCTTATGGGCTGCCTTGAAGGCTCTCGCATGGTTGTATCTTCCACCTTGGCTAGGGCCACATTGGTCCATACCAATGGATCTGCCATTCTCCCAGTGACCATAACAACTTTCATGGTCATACATGTTAGAAGGCAACAACACTCTTTGAAAAGGAATATGAGGCAATGAGGCTAGAGGCACAACTGGTTCCTTCCTTTTTTCCCTCTCCTTTTAGATTGGAAGGTATAGCGGGTCACTTAAATCCCAACCCTTTCTTACGAGCTTGGGTAAGGTGGGTGTCAATTAAGGGCAGCACAGTGTTTGGCTTCGAAAATTTGGTCACCAACAATTTCTCATTTATGATATCATTTTCAAGTTTCTGGATAAGTTACTCATTTGAGGCTCTTACCATAAACTCACTGTCAAAGATCTCCTTAAGGGTGCAAATAAGTCGAGCTCGAGTCGAGCTTGGCAAAATTTCCAAGCTCGAGCTCGAGCTTTTAATTTTGAGCTCGAGCTCGAGCTCGACGAGCTCATTTTTCCCAGCTCAAGCTCGAGATCAATGCCAACTTATCGAGCTCGAGCTCGAGCTGCTCGCGAGCTTTTAAGCTGGTGAGCTTTATTTTATATATATATATATATATATATATATATATATATATATATATATATATATATATATATATATATATATATATATATATATATATATATATATATTTCATATTTTATATATATATATTTTTAAAAAATTGGTATAAATAGCTCGCGAGCTGGCTCGCGAGCTCATGAACATTAACATTCAAGCTCAAGTTCGACTCGTAATCGAGCTCAAGCTCGTCGAGCTCGAGCTCGTCGAGCTCGAGCTCCGTAGACTCGAGCTCGAGTCGAGCTTTTTTCGAGCCGGCTCATCGAGCTTTCGAGCCGGCTCAACTCAACTTGCTCGAGCAGGCTCATCGAGCTTTTTCTTGGTCTTCACACTTGCTTTTAAGAATAAGAAGCTATTTTGCCTGTCTCTTGGCAAGTAGCTTGCACCTCTTGAATGCCTCAAGAAGTTCTCCACACTTGGCAATTATGGAGTTGACATCATCCTCAGAGTCTGAATCCCATTTATCTCTTGATGATTGAGCTTCAGAGTTTGAGCCAGCCTCATAACTTGAAATAAAAGATTGTGATTTAGCATTTACCTGAGTCTGACCCGGCAGATCCTGGCTGCTTTCTTCATCTATCATTGCCATCAATCCAAGGCATTGAGCATCTTCTTCTTCATCTTCATCCACCTCTGAGTCACTATCTGAGTGAGACAGAGGGGCCCTGTGTAACATCCTGCCTTTTATTGGGCCACCAGAGCCTTAGTGGGCCCAATAAAAGTGGCCCGAACCCTACCCATGACCCGGTGGGAAATAACCCTAAGCGGGAAATAGAGCTAGAGAACTATGAATTGAGTTCTGTCAGTTCCTGTGGCCTCGTATAGTCAATACGAGCGCATCGGAACTCGTTCAGTTGGACTCCGAGGTCTAACGACAATTTTACACATTTCGACCATTTTAGCGCGCTGCGACGCGCAAATTTCGGACTTTCGTCAAACGGACTCCGATTCAACCCCAATCAGTGGCGTTAGACTCGTGTGGTCAATACGAAGTCAACGGAAGTCGTCCCGGTCAATTTCGATGACGATTGGTCAACCCGTGGTCAAATCAAGCATAGTTGTGCACCGAAAAGCGTGCGCACACCAATTATGACACGACACCCGAACTTTGACCCGACCCCGACGACTTGGACCCACTTGGACTTTGACCAGCAATGGGGACCCACCCTAGGGTTGACTTGGTCAAACCCTCCTAAAAATCCACTTTTTGGATTTTTCTCCAAATGAGGGGCTCACCTCCTCTCCAAAGGAGGATGGCCCATACCCCCTAACTCTCCTTGGGCCCCCCCAACCAGCAAGCAAGCCTAGGATAGGTGGAGGCCCACCCCACCCCTCTTCTCCTCCTTTTCCTCTCTCTTCCCAAAAGGCCCAAGCCCATAATGAGCTTACCATCCATTTCCCCTCATGGGGAAAAGAGGAGAGGGCCTCCAGCTGTCCTTGGACAGATGGAGGGTGGGGATTTAATCCCTCCATAAGGAGGGATTAATCCCACCTTGCCCAAAGGGAGGAAGCTCCCCCTCCCCTCCCTATAAAAGGACCCCACCCCCTCTCTTTCCCTCACAGCTCTCAGAGCATTCCCCTCCCCCTTCTCCCCCTCTGCCGGAGCTCAGGTGGCCGGAAAAAGCCAAGCCGGAGCTCCTCCTCCCCTCCTCCACCACCTTGAGCCAAGCCGGAGCTCCTCCTCCCCCTCCCCATTTCTGACGTCGTGCATGGCACTCCCGGCGGCCGGAGCGCCGCCGCCGTCACCCCCTCCCCTCCCGTTCAAAAAAAAAGAATGGCTTCGGCGGCGGCCGGCGGCGGCCGGCGGCGGCAGTCCGCCAGACCACCGCCGGAGGGAGCGCCCCCCACCGGCGGGTTGGCCGGTGGTGGAGTCACGGCCGGCCGGCGGCGGAGGAGTCACGGCCGGCCGGTGGCCGGCCGGCGGCGGAGGAGCCCCGTAAGGGCTCCAGAAAATGACAGCGCGGGGGGGGGGGGGGGGGGGAGAAGATGTACAGGAAAAAGGTTTTATAATTATATATATATAATAATATATTATATATTATTATAATATTTATAATAAATATTATAATAATAATAATGGGTTGATTTTGTTTGAGACTAAAATAGGCTCCTAGGAAAAGAGTGTTGAACATAAAAATGTTTCCCTTGTTGAGGGCTTCCTCCACAAAAATTTTGAGAATTTTTGGAGTTGATTTGGTATTTTTAAAAGCCCAATTAAACTTTATTTGGCCAAATTAAATGGCCAAAACTCTTCAAAAAAATTATGAAAATTTGTCTAGGCTCATTTTATACCCTTCCAAGTGTTGTATCAAAAGTTGGACTCATGGGGATAAGTTTTGATATTTTTTCCAAAATATGGAAGCCTAGGACCGCGCTCGATATTATTACGCTCGTTTTCTTCGAAAATGAAAATTGGAGCGCACGACTATCCTCTCGAATAAGTTTCATATCGACGAGAGTGGCCGAGGCAAGTGACCAAGCTCCGGGTGTTTCGAGATTTCATGAAAACTGTCGAGCGCCTCGACTCTCAGGCGATTTGGGCTAGCTCGGAAGATGAGAGCACGAGTGGTGAGTTATGAATTGTTCTTGACGAATAATGAAAGTATAACTCCTGATAAGCCCCAATCCGATTAAGCCGTGGTTAATAAGGCGCAACCAACTCATAATCGGATCTTAATAAAGGTGTAACCCAAGGAAACCTTATTAAAAACTGGGATGGAACTGAAAAATCTCTCCTGAGAACGGAGATGTAACTGAAGCCTCCTGTATGGAGTGATTGGACTACTAACCATTTTCTTTATGATTATTCCAATTTTGCACTGGTCCAGTTCCTTAATTCTTTTCAGTTCAGTACTTTCAATTCAGTACTACTCCAGTCTCGTACTGGTCAAGATTATTTCATTACTTTCATTTCAGTACTACTCCAGTCTCGTATTGATCAAGCTTATTTCAGTACTACTCCAGTCTTGTACTGGTCATATTTCTTTCCAGCACTTTAAATAAGCAGCATAACCACCGCACTTGATCTTATCGCAATTTACTTTTATATTCTCGGGTCCTGCTCTGACGAGCAGTTGTTGTTTAGGTTGAGCCTTAGTTGGGGATAACCGGAGTTGAGGTAGTCCTCCAGGTCTAGCCCCAAATAAAGCGCTCCCACGCTCCTTGTCGAAAGTAGAGCAAAGTGCCGATGCCCGATGTGTAAGCCTAGTAAGGCAGGCCGTCGTAGACCCGATGTTATATTGTTTGCAATTGTTTGATTGATTGTAAATTGCTTGCGGTGAAATGGTGGCGGGTCAGTCCCTTCCGCAAACCGTTCGTACCGGTGCGGCAAGGTTGACGACTCAAGGCGACAGGGATATGAGTACCACGGGTGACCGGCCGTTATATTCCCCGTCGGGTTTTCCTCCGCTGGTCGGCCAAAATGATTCGCCGGATGTCGCTCACATCCAAGAGTACACAAGGTTGTACGTGAGGGCCTGGGGTTGTGCGGTACGATCACCCCCCAGAAGTGGCAGGACTGGTCACTGTCACCGACGGCCACATCGGTGAGGCCCGCGGGGCTCGCTAACCTGCTGGAACAGAAGCGGTCCAAACTATGTCGACATAGGGTTTGTGTGCGCGGCTATGAATGCCTGCGGTTTGTGTGCGCGGCTATGAATGCCTGCTGTTTGTGTGCGCGGCTGTGAATGCCTGCGATAGAATTCAAGATATGAAAACCTATTGTGCTGATGAGCTAGTAGAGCCTTGGTATAACCGTTTTATGTTATTGCTGCTTTTTCCGGTTATACCGCACTCTTTTATAATTGCTCCTAGTTATTCATATATGAAATGTTGTGATAACCCTCTCTTGCTTCGGCTATTTACTTTTGTTGGGTGAGTGTGTGCTCGTCCCCAGGATGTGGATCCGGGGAGGAGATTTGTTTCCACTTAGCTCTGTGACTAACGGTTATTTGATTAACCATTCACAGGAGGTGGAGCACCGTAGTGACCCGCTGCCGCAGGAGATTACGCCAGCAGCTAGGTCTACTTGAGCAGATGCACCCCCGCCGTCTCCGGTGTTTAGAGACGTGAGTACCGCCGAGCAGTTTAGAAGAGAGAGTGTGTGAGAGACTTATATAGTACATGTATAGCCCACGGGCTTTTATAAACGCATAAGGCTTCGGCCCTAGAACCTCTGTATTAATATGATATGTTATATATATGTAGTGGTTTCCTGTTAATGCTTCCGCTATATTCTGATGGGTTGTGAATGTTATGATTCGAACCACTCAAGACGGCCATCTAGTGCTTGAATAGGGTGGATTGTTTCCCCTATGAGCCCTGGGTGGACGTCTTGGGCCAGTAGTACCCCTCCGGCCCGACCCGGGCAAAACGTTGGGGGGGGGGGGGGTACTACAAATGGATCAGAGCGATCACGATTCGTGCTTGTGGAGCAGTCTCAGGATCCCTCTGTCCCTCGCTTCATTCTAGGTTCGGGACGAACCTTGCAGTGGAAGACTGGTGGACCCTAGTGTAGAGGCTTAGGGATTCTAGACTGTGTGTTAGTACGCCCATACACCATTGTTTTCCGCTTGGGTTGTCGCTTTTGCAAATTCCCTTACTTTTGCAAAATACTGACACTCTTTCATGTTACTTCTCCAGATACCGGAGTACAGTAACGGGGGATCCTCGTCCAGAGGATACGTTCCAGCCACCCCACCACCAGACCCGGTTGCTCCCGCAGCCGTACTGTTTGCCGAGTCAGATATAGGGCAGACACTGACGGCTATACTAGCGACTTTCCGAGATGCCCTGGCACAGCCACCGCGGGAGATGACCGCACCCACAAATCTGCTGACGACTTTTCGAGGACTGAGGCCTCCCCCTTTCAGGGGTACAGAGACGGCCATTCAGGTAGAGGAGTGGGTGGAGCGAGTGGAGGAGCTATTGGTAGGGATGATGTGCCCAGCTGTGGCAGCAGTCTCTTTGGTGGTGACCCTCTTGGAGGGATATGCGAGGGATTGGTGGAGAGCGTCTAGTCACTCTACCTTCCGAGGTCGGCCGATGAGCACGATCCTTTGGGGGGAGTTCTCCGTGGCTCTGCTAGAATTTTTCATCACAGATGCAGACCGAGCCGCACTGCAAGAGAGGTTCCTGCTCATTCGATAGGGCAACCGCACTGTGGCAGAGTATGAGAGAGAGTTCATACACCTAGCATGCTTCGTCGGGAACCTGGCTGCCTCTGACAGGGATAGGGCTTCTCGGTTCTACCGAGGACTACGAGACGACCTGAGGCAGTCCTTGATTATGCTCTCTCAGGCCACCTTCCACACCATAGCCACCCATGCGGCAGCTCTAGAGTTGGACCAGCAGATGGTGGCTCAGCGGCGCAGAGGTCAAGTAGAGCTTCCTCGAGACCAGAGGCGAGACGTTGGAGTCGCTCCCCATAGACAGGATAGAGAGAGCAGGCAGCGACGCCGCAGGCTGCATTATAGGCGCCCACCAGCACCCCCAGCACCCCCAGCTGTACAGCAAGACAGTAGACTAGCTCCAGCTCCACAGCCCCCACTAGTGGCCCGACGAGATGTTCACTTCGCAGGGAACTGCTTCTTGTGTCAGCAGCCGGGACATATGAGGGCCTTCTGCCCTCAGGCGATAGGGAGACCAGGACTAGGAGCAGTCCAGGGTGGACAGTCGGCACGGGGACAGGGTCAAAGAGGCCATAGAGGCCGAGCTGGCAGGAGAGGCTAGCAGGGCCGAGCAGCTCCCCAGGAGGCCTATGCACTGGACCTGCAGCATGGACCAGCCCCTGACATAGTCATAGGTATATATCTTAGGCAATAGAAGATATCAGATCTTCCACTATTGTTGTATATTTCATATATATATATATATGTATATTAGTTGGATGATATATATCTATATGTTTTCCTATGACGTCAGGAATCTTGTTGGTAGAAGGTCACCCTGCCAAAACCCTTTTTGACACAGGAGCGACTCATTCTTTCGTCTCCCACGATTTCATCGCAACAAAGGGAAATGTTATTCGCTCAACCGGACTGTCTATACGAATCCGTTTACCAGACGGGTCGGATATGACATCCACCGAAAAGTGTTCGTTCCAGGCTACGCTGGGAGAGGTAGAGTTTGAAATCTACGCAACCATCCTAGCTATAACTGGGTTTGACATAATTCTGGGAATGGACTGGCTGGCCGAGCACCAAGCCCAGATAAACTGTTCCACGCGAGAAGTCCGGCTACAGAATCCAAATGGCCAGAGCGTCGCGTTGACAGGTGTGCCATCTGTCTCTCGTATTATCTTGACTTCTACACAGATGGTGAAGTCAATCCGTCAGAAGGATGAAGCATTCCTTATTTATTTCGAGATGGAAGATAAGACCCAGGTGCTCGCCAAGGTCCCAGTAGTCCGAGACTTTCTAGATATCTTCCCTGAGTCCCTCCCGGGATTGCCACCTCAGCGAGAGGTCGACTTCCAGATCAAGCTCGTGTCCGGAGCACGGCCAGTATCGCGAGCCCCCTACCGGATGTCCCCAAGGGAGCTGACTGAACTAAAGTTCCAGCTTCAAGAACTAATAGATGCTGGATTCGTCCGTCCAAGTTCCTCGCCCTGGGGAGCCCCGGTACTTTTCGTCAAGAAGAAGGACGGGAATCTGCGACTGTGCATCGACTATAGGGAGCTAAATAAGCTTACTGTACGCAACACGTATCCCCTTCCTAGGATCGACGAACTGTTCGATCAGTTACAAGGTGCTTCGGTATTCTCCAAAATGGACCTGAGGTCCAGCTATTATCAGCTTCGGATCCGAGAGGAAGATATTCCTAAGACTGCCTTCAGCTCCCGATACGGTCTTTACGAGTTCCTAGTGATGCCCTTTGGGCTCACCAACGCTCCCTCCGCCTTCATGGCCCTGATGAATAGAGTCTTCGAACCCTTCTTGGATCACTTTGTCATCATTTTTATAGACGATATCCTAATCTACTCGAAGACCAAGACGGACCATACCCGGCACCTGCAGATGGTTCTATTAAAGCTCCGGGAGCACTCTCTCTTCGCCAAATTCAGTAAGTGCGAATTTTGGCTAGAAGAAGTTGGATTCTTGGGCCACACGATAAACAAGGAAGGAGTGGCAGTGGACCAAGCCAAGATCCAGGCAGTACAAAATTGGCCGCCACTCAGGACGGCTGCGGATATCCGGAGTTTCCTCGGCCTTGCCGGATACTACAGGAAGTTTGTCGAGGGATTTTCCAAGATTGCCCTACCCCTGACTGCTCTCACCAAGAAGGACGCCGTATTTCGATGGACGCCGGAGTGCGAGGCTGCGTTCATCGAACTGAAGAAGCGTCTGACTTCCGCGCCAATCCTTACGATTCCTTCAGGGACCGAGGGATTTCAAATCTACACTGATGCCTCCCTGAAAGGATTGGGAGCAGTCCTAATGCAGCATGGTAAGGTAGTGGCCTACGCTTCGCGGCAATTAAAGCCGCATGAATTAAACTACGCAGCACACGATTTAGAGTTGGGCGACGTCGTCTTCTCCCTTAAAATCTGGAGGCATTATATGTACGGAGTAAAATGTGAGATCTTCTCCGACCACAAGAGCCTCAAGTATATTTTCACGCAGAAAGAGCTGAATCTCCGGCAGCGCCGATGGTTGGAATTCATATGCGATTACGACTTCACTCTCCTATATCACCCCGGGAAGGCTAATAGAGTCGCTGACGCCTTGAGCCGCCAGCCTGCGATAGTCGGGAGTTGGATGGAGCAGATCCCTAAGGAACTTTTCCAGTCTTTGATAGACTTGGAGATTACCCTGGTTGCCCGAAGAGATCCGGAAGAGTACTATTCTCAGCTGTATTGGATGGAGATCCAATGCGATATCCGGGACCGGATACGAGAAGCCCAGAAGATCGACCCAGAGGTAATGTCGATCATCCGATCTCTGCAAGGAGGGGCACAGGAGGATTATAACTTGCATGATGGGATTCTACAATTCAAGCATCGCATATTTATTCCCGCTACTGGAGGGATTCGTGGGGAAATTCTGCAAGAGGCCCATCAGTCGAGGTACTCGATTCACCCTGGCGTAGTTAAGATGTACGTGGACTTGCGTAGGACCATTTACTGGCCCGGAATGAAGAGAGATGTCACCGACTTCGTGGCCCGGTGCCAGACCTGTCAGAAGGTCAAAGATGAATGTCGCAGTCCAGGAGGCCTATTACAGCCCCTGCCGATACCAGAATGGAAGTTCGAAGACATCTCCATGGACTTCGTCCACGGCCTACCTCGATCCCGTGCTGGGAATGACTCAATATGGGTGGTCGTAGATCGACTTACCAAGGTAGCGCGGTTCATTCCAAACCGACAGGGTGACGGAGTAGATATCCTGGCCAGGATGTTCCTAGAACAAGTGGTACGATTTCACGGAGTACCAAAGTCCATCGTGTCTGATCGTGACGGTCGTTTCACATCTAAGGAATGGAGGCGGGTGCAGGCATATTTGGGAACCAAGTTGTCCTTCAGCACTGCCTTCCACCCGCATACAGACGGACAGACGGAGAGGACGAACCGGACGATGGAGGATCTTCTTCGACTGTGCATAGTGGAGCACAATGAGCCGTTGGAGCAGCTGTTGCCGTTAGTCGAATTTTCGTACAATAACAGCTACCAGGCTAGTATTAAGATGGCTCCGTACGAGGCATTGTATGGAAGGCATTGCCGAACACCGTTGACTTGGGCTCAGGAAGAGGACCCGGAAGCCTTGGGAGTGGCTTACATCGATGACGCTACGACAGCGATACGGCTGATTCAGGAGCGAATGCGGGAAGCGCAGAGCCGGCAGGCTAAGTACTATGATGCGCGACACCGACCGGTGGAGTTCAGCGTGGGGGAAATGGTGTTTCTGAAAATAAAACCCATGCATGGTGTCTCCCGGTTGAGGAAGCAGAAAAAGTTAGATCCCCGTTTCTTGGGCCCCTATCCGGTGATAGAGCGTGTTGGCCCCGCCGCCTATCGTTTAGCCTTACCCCTAGAGTTGGGGAATCTTCATAATGTGTTTCATGTCTCTTCCTTGAGACGAGTCCTCCGGCAACCAGAGCAGTACCTTCCTACCCCCCCGGCGCAACTACTGTCAGATAGATCCGTCCGGCTCGAACCCGTCATAGTAGTAGATTACAAGGTGAAGACACTACGGAACAAAACCATTCCGATGGTTAAGGTGTTATGGTCAAACTGTGGACGAGAAGAGTTCACATGGGAACCTGAAGCACTCCTCCGAGAAAAGCACTCAGAGCTCTTTCCCCAGGTATGTTACTTTTTCCCCCTACTTCAAGCAAATTTTCGGGGACGAAAATCCTTTTATTTTTATTGGATTGTAACATCCCGCCTTTTATTGGGCCACCAGAGCCTTAGTGGGCCCAATAAAAGTGGCCCGAACCCTACCCATGACCCGGTGGGAAATAACCCTAAGCGGGAAATAGAGCTAGAGAACTATGAATTGAGTTCTGTCAGTTCTTGTGGCCTCGTATAGTCAATACGAGCGCATCAGAACTCGTTCAGTTGGACTCCGAGGTCTAACGACAATTTTACACATTTCGACCATTTTAGCGCGCTGCGACGCGCAAATTTCGGACTTTCGTCAAACGAACTCCGATTCAACCCCAGTCAGTGGCGTTAGACTCGTGTGGTCAATACGAAGTCAACGGAAGTCGTCCCGGTCAATTTCGATGACGATTGGTCAACCCGTGGTCAAATCAAGCATAGTTGTGCACCGAAAAGCGTGCGCACACCAATTATGACACGACACCCGAACTTTGACCCGACCCCGACGACTTGGACCCACTTTGACTTTGACCAGCAATGGGGACCCACCCTAGGGTTGACTTGGTCAAACCCTCCTAAAAATCCACTTTTTGGATTTTTCTCCAAATGAGGGGCTCACCTCCTCTCCAAAGGAGGATGGCCCATGCCCCCTAACTCTCCTTGCCCCCCCCCCCCAACCAGCAAGCAAGCCTAGGATAGGTGGAGGCCCACCCCACCCCTCTTCTCCTCCTTTTCCTCTCTCTTCCCAAAAGGCCCAAGCCCATAATGAGCTTACCATCCATTTCCCCTCATGGGGAAAAGAGGAGAGGGCCTCCAGCTGTCCTTGGATAGCTGGAGGGTGGGGATTTAATCCCTCCATAAGGAGGGATTAATCCCACCTTGCCCAAAGGGAGGAAGCTCCCCCTCCCCCTCCCTATAAAAGGACCCCACCCCCTCTCTTTCCCTCACAGCTCTCAGAGCATTCCCCTCCCCCTTCTCCCCCTCTGCCGGAGCTCAGGTGGCCGGAAAAAGCCAAGCCGGAGCTCCTCCTCCCCTCCTCCACCACCTTGAGCCATGTCCGACCAAGCCGGCCCCTCCCGAGCCCACCAAACTCAGGTGGAACCCTCTCTTCCTCCCCCTCCCCATTTCTGACGTCGTGCATGGCACTCCCGGCGGTCGGAGCGCCACCGCCGTCACCCCCTCCCCTCCCGTTCAAAAAAAAATGGCTCCGGTGGCGGCCGGCGGCGGCAGGCCGCCGGACCACCGCCGGAGGGAGCGCCCCCCACCGGCGGGTTGGCCGGTGGTGGAGTCACGGCCGGCCGGTGGCCGGCCGGCGGCGGAGGAGCCCCGTAAGGGCTCCAGAAAATGACAGCGCGGGGGGTGGAGAAGATGTACAGGAAAAAGGTTTTATAATTATATATATATATATATAATAATATATTATATATATTATTATAATATTTATAATAAATATTATAATAATAATAATAATGGGTTAATTTTGTTTGAGACTAAAATAGGCTCCTAGAAAAAGAGTGTTGAACATGAAAAATGTTTCCCTTGTTGAGAGCTTCCTCCACAAAAATTTTGAGAATTTTTGGAGTTGATTTGGTATTTTTAAAAGCCCAATTAAACTTTATTTGGCCAAATTAAAGGGCCAAAACTCTTCAAAAAAAATTATGAAAATTTGTCTAGGCTCATTTTATACCCTTCCAAGTGTTGTATCAAAAGTTGCACTTATGGGGATAATTTTTGATATTTTTTCCAAAATATGGAAGCCTAGGACCGCGCTCGATATTATTACGCTCGTTTTCTTCGAAAATGAAAATTGGAGCGCGCGACTATCCTCTCGAATAAGTTTTATATCGATGAGAGTGGCCGAGGCAAGTGACCAAGCTCCCGGTGTTTCGAGATTTCATGAAAACTGTCGAGCGCCTCGACTCTCGGGCGATTTGGGCTCGCTCGGAAGATGAGAGCACGAGTGGTGAGTTATGAATTATTCTTGACGAATAATGAAAGTATAACTCCTGATAAGCCCCAATCCGATTAAGCCGTGGTTAATAAGGCGCAACTAACTCATAATCGGATCTTAATAAAGGTGTAACCCAAGGAAACCTTATTAAAAACTGGGATGGAACTGAAAAATCTCTCCTGAGAACGGAGATGGAACTGAAGCCTCCTGTATGGAGTGATTGGACTACTAACCATTTTCTTTATGATTATTCCAGTTTTGCACTGGTCCAGTTCATTTATTCTTTTCAGTTCAGTACTTTCAATTCAGTACTACTCCAGTCTCGTACTGGTCAAGATTATTTCATTACTTTCATTTCAGTACTACTCCAGTCTTGTACTGGTCAAGCTTATTTCAGTACTACTCCAGTCTTGTACTGGTCACATTTCTTTCCAGCACTTTAAATAAGCAGCATAACCACCGCACTTGATCTTATCGCAATTTACTTTTATATTCCCGGGTCCTGCTCTGACGAGCAGTTGTTGTTTAGGTTGAGCCTTAGTTGGGGATAACCGGAGTTGAGGTAGTCCTCCAGGTCTAGCCCCAAATAAAGCGCTCCCACGCTCCTTGTCAAAAGTAGAGCAAAGTGCTGATGCCCGAAGTGTAAGCCTAGTAAGGCAGGCCGTCGTAGACCCGATGTTATATTGTTTGCAATTGTTTGATTGATTGTAAATTTCTTGCGGTGAAATGGTGGCGGGTCAGTCCCTTCCGCAGACCGTTCGTACCGGTGCGGCAAGGTTGACGACTCAAGACGACAGGGAGATGAGTACCACGGGTGACCGGCCGTTATATTCCCCGTCGGGTTTTTCTCCGCTGGTCGGCCAAAATGATTCGCCGGATGTCGCTCACATCCAAGAGTACACAAGGTTGTACGTGAGGGCCTGGGGTTGTGCGGTACGATCACCCCCAGAAGTGGCAGGACTGGCCACTGTCACCGACGACCACATCGGTGAGGCCCGCGGGGCTCGCTACCCTGCTGGAATAGAAGCGGTCCAAACTATGTCGACATAGGGTTTGTGTGCGCGGCTATGAATGCCTGCGGTTTGTGTGCGCGGCTATGAATGCCTGCGGTTTGTGTGCGCGGCTATGAATGCCTGCGGTTTGTGTGCGCGGCTGTGAATGCCTGCGATAGAATTCAAGATATGAAAACCTGTTGTGCTGATGAGCTAGTAGAGCCTTGCTATAACCATTTTATGTTATTGCTGCTTTTTCCGGTTATACCGCACTCTTTTATAATTGCTCCTAGTTGTTCATATATGAAATGTTGTGATAACCCTCTCTTGCTTCGGCTATTTACTTTTTTTGGGTGAGTGTGTGCTCGTCCCCAGGATGTGGATCCTGGGAGGAGATTTGTTTCCACTTAGCTCTATGACTAACGGTTATTTGATTAACCATTCACAGGAGGTGGAGCACCGTAGTGACCCGCTGCCGCAGGAGATTACGCCAGCAGCTAGGTCTACTCGAGCATATGCACCCCCGCCGTCTCCGGTGTTTAGAGACGTGAGTACCGCCGAGCAGTTTAGAAGAGAGAGTGTGTGAGAGACTTATGTAGTACATGTATAGCCCACGGGCTTTTATAAACGCATAAGGCTTCGGCCCTAGAACCCCTGTATTAATATGATATGTTATATATATATATATATGTAGTGGTTTCCTGTTAATGCTTCCGCTATATTTTGATGGGTTGTGAATGTTATGATTCGAACCACTCAAGACGGCCATCTAGTGCTTGAATAGGGTGGATTGTTTCCCCTATGAGCCCTGGGTGGACGTCTTGGGCCAGTAGTACCCCTCCGGCCCGACCCGGGCAAAAGGTTGGGGGGGTACTACACCCTGATCCCTATTCTAGCAGTAGGGTATTCTTCAGGTTCTTGTTCAGCAATAGCTATTAGCCCAATGTAGGCTTCTTCTTCTTCACTGTCTGACTCGGAGGAGGATTCAGACCAGTTATTTTCCTTCTTGGCCACAAGGGACTTCTCTTTCTTCTTTCCCTTGTGGTGCCTCTTCACTCCTTCTTTCCTCTTTACTAGGCAGTCAACAACAACATGTCCAAGTTTGCTGCAGAAGAAGCAGATAATATTAAAGTAAGATTGTTTATTAGAGTTTGGAGCATACCTGTCCTCCTTAGAGGATTTCCTTCTGTGTTGTGAGGAGGAGGATGGCCTTCTATTTTTCCAATGCCCCTTCTTCATGTGTTTCTTGAATTGCCTGGAGAAGGCAGTAAGTTACTCATCAGATATATGGCTATCAGAGGAGTTGTACCTTGATCTCTCAGATTCTGACTCAGTAGTTCTCCTGACTGGAGTGATCTTCCTTCTGCTCCTGGTTGAAGCATCAGCTCTGAAGGCCACAGATTTCTCCTTGCTCTGTGACTTACTGCTCTTCTCTTCTTCTTCCTTTCTTGCTGCAAGCTGCATCTCATAAGACAGTATCTTTCCAAACAAGATTGGAGGTGGGGTGTCAGCAAGCTTGCCCATCTCCCTGATGACACAAATCTTTGTGTCCCAGTATTTGAAAGGGAACTGAGAAATTTATCATTCAGCTCATAGCTGCTAAAGACCCTTCCATATGTTCTTAGTTCATTAACAATTCTGAAAAATCTTTCAAAACTTTCAGCAATGCCCTCAGACTTTCCTTGTCTGAAGGACTCATACTCCTGGTTGAGCATGGATTTTCTATCATCCATCACCTCTTTTGAACCCTCCATGAACCCAACTAGGGTGTCTCATATCTCCTTGGAGGTCTTGAAGTGCACCAGATTCTGGAAAATAGAATCATCTAGTACACTGACAAAGATATTTTGAGCTCTTTTGTCCATGGAGGCATGAAGGAGCTCATCTTTGTTCATTTTTTCATAAGACTTAGGAGTTTGGATGTTGGCATCTAGAACTAAGATCTTTATAGGTATGAAGGGTCCCTCTTTGACTGTGATGTAGATCCTAGGGTTAGCAGCTTCCATGAATAGTCAGACTCTTTCCTTCCAGAGCCCAAACCCTTCTTTTCTGCAGATTGGTAACTTCATGGCTCCCAATTCCTTATATTTTACACCAGATCCCATTCTTTATCTTATATCTAACCTTAGAGGTATACTCAGATTGTTAAATCCTTTTTGAGTAACCTCCCTCTGATACCACTTGAAAGTTATTTAACTGAATGTTAGCTAATCACCTAGAGGGGGGTGAATAGGTCTTTGAAATTTTGTTAGTTCTTTTGCTGATTTTAAAATAATCTATCTAGAGCTTGTCCTTAGATCCTGCAATAAGAAATAAAACAAGCACCACAGCAAACACATAAAGATTTATAGTGATTCCCCAATTGGGTACATCCACTTTCCCTCCCACCTATCTAACTTATTTGTTGTACTAGGTACAAACTCCACCAATATGCTCCTCAGAGCTTACACCTCAGGCCCTCAGCCTTATACACAGATTATTCACAAAATCCAAACTCAGAACCATAAGGGTTCCTACCTCAGAACCCTGCAGAGCTCCTACAGCTTAGTGATCCACTGATCACCTACCTCACCTTTATTTTTAAGGCCTACAACTCAGGCTCTTCAACCCTACAGCTTCAGGCACACAGGCCTACTCTCAAAGTGCTGCAGCACTCCTACAACTCAGTACCCTTCCAGGTACCTACAGCTCAGCCTCCTCCAAGGCCTACAACTCAGTGACACACTTGTCACCTACAGCTCAGTGACTCTCCAGTCACCTTCCTCAGGAACAAGACCCTACACTCAGGCTGGGAGGACAGCCCTACCTCAAATCCAAAATTGGATCCTACCTCAGAGAGCAGCACTCTCCTACCTCAGGTAATGAAGCCCTGCAGCTCAGATCCACACTTGGATCCTACCTTAGTACCCCAATAGGGCGCCTACCTCAATTAGTCACCTACCTCAGGAACAAAGTGCACTACACTCAGATTCAGATAAACTGAATCCTATAAGAAGTAAATTAGAATGTTTAAGAGAAATAAAACAATTGTCTCGGAGATAAGTCTCTGAGACTACCTTGCTGGACTGAGCAGATATCAGTCCAGCACTCTTGCTGTAGAAGGAATTAGTCCTCTTCTACAGCTAACTCTTTTCTGCTACACAGATGAGCAGCTACCAGCTTATTGAATGGATGAATTAGCTTCTCTGTTCTGGAGAGAACTATCTTGCCGAGCTTAAAGAGTTTCAGCTATCTTCCTTTGCCTTCAGGCTATCTCTGTTGGACTTGAGCTTTCAAACTTGATGGAGAAGAAGATGTCCAGCCACCTCTAGATTTCTTTCAGTATTTTCTACATTTATTCTTCGTCCGTTTTTCGTTTTTGTTCTTTTCATTTTCCTAATCCTTTTTCTTTTTCCTTTTTATATTCGTTGATTTGAATCAACGACACAATTGAAGTTGAGTGATGTTAAGTCTTTCAACGGCTACATGTAAATTGACTTTGATGACGTCAGCAATGGTCATCACCATCTGGACTTAGAGAATATTCCAGAAATCCATAAAGCGTTGAGTGATGTTAAGTCACTCAACGCCAACTATCTTGGCACTCAACGCTTCTAGACTTGTGAATTTTCTCTGGATTTGTCTCAGCGGTTCTATCTCAGCGGTTCTTATTAACAGCTAAGACAAGCTTCTGTCTCAGGGCTTTCTGTCTCAGCGGTCTCAGGGGTTTCTTATTAACAGCTGAGACAAGCTTCTGTCTCAGCGCTTTCTTCTCATCGGTCTCAGTGCTTTATTCTTAACTGCTGAGACAACCTTCTGTCTCAGCACTTTCTTCTCAGCGGTCTCAACGCTTTCTTCTCAGCTATCTTAGCGCTTTTTTCTCAACTATCTCAATTATCTCAACGCTTTTTGCCTTAGTCAGTTTTTCTGTCTTTAGCTGCGTTCGACGATCTCTGGGCTGAGCTCAACGAACTTAGATCTTCTCAGCGGTCTCAACATTTTTTTCCTTAGTCAATTTATTTAGCTTTAGCTTGACAAGTGTTGAGCTGAGCTCGATTATCTATAAGCTGAGCTCAACACACGAAAAGCTACCAAGGTCTCGAGAACTCAAGCCGCATCGCTACCTCATGGGGTGCCTACTCGCGCAAAGCCAGGCGACTCGGGCGCGAGCTGAGCCGGCCCAATCCTATCTCGCAGGCAGTAAGGAAGGTCCAGACTGAAGGGACGAGTCGCCATCTGTGATTCAACTAACTAAGACCCCTATATTTCCTATGTCCTGAAGGAATTCGTGATCTAGTTAGTGGGACACGGGCCCGGAGGCAGCGAGTAGGAGGATCGGAACAGGCCGCGAACACGAAAAAGAAACCACGAGGGCATCCACTTTACAGAGAAGCAACATTACAAGCAATAGTTCCAAAAGGCATCTCATTAATTACAGAAACTACAAGTTTGGGGGGTTAGCCCGCGTTTACATTAAGATAACAAAAATACATTAAAAGGCGTGGCGCAGGGATTCAGCGAGGCGAGCCCCCTAGAGAGGCTGGTTGGACTCGTCACCCGGCTTCGGTACCGGAAGGAATAGTTCTGGTACCACCTTGCTCACAGAAAGTCTCGCGCCCTCGCTCGTGATGAGGTCGGCTCGTTGCAGCGTCTAGAGGGTATACTTGTCAACCTTTGCGGCATTCTTCTGCATCATTTCCTCCAGCTTGTACTCGGTGTAGTGCGCGAGCCGATAGCTGCTACTGGAGGGCGGCAGAGTAGCTTCTGCGGCCTGCAGCTCCCGCACCCGTGCTTGTAATCCCTGCTTTTCCTTCTCAAGGGTGGCAATCTGGAAGCCCGGGCGCTTGTCCGTCGCTGCATCCTGCGAGGAGGGATAGAATAAACTTGAGAAAAAAGAACAATCTTAGAACAACGAGTGCGAGTCACGGGACTTACCACCCCTCCCAGGTAGGTAGCAAGGACGGCATTAGTCGCGTCTGCCCGCTCCTTCTAGTGCTCCGCCTCCTCTTGGGCGAGATGGAGGGCTTCTTCCTTTTCATCGACCAGCTTCTTGAGCGAGGGGGCATTTTTCTCCATCTGGGTGCATCGTCGGCCTACCATGTGGTCCAGCTCCCGGCTGCGGAGCTGGGCCTATACGCTCTCATGAACGAGCACCTGCGTGGCCTTCTCGTCATAGATCGTGGCATCCTCTCGCGCATAGAGGCCGAACGAGAAGTTATAGGCTTCCTCGTTGATCGTTTGCTTCTCTAGCCAGCTCGGGAGTAGGGTGGAGATGGTGGCCCGGTTCGCCTCCCTGTCCCACTAAAGGACGGGAATGCCGAGCTCATCCAAGGACCGCTCGCCAAGACTAACGTTACGGTGCCCTTTATACACTAGCTTTACGGCGGTCTGCTCCTCTCCTTACAGCCTAGAGGTGCTGGGCACCTCGCCAGGGTAGCCTCAGGTCGAGGCTGTCGTGGGGGCGAGGTCCTTGGTCGGCTGGATTTCTAGGGCCTTACCTTTCTCTCGAGCTGGGGGAGGTGTGCAGCCCGCGCTCTTCGACTTCTTGGGCGGCGGTGGCGGTGGAAGCTGTTCGTGGCTAGGCCGCTTCAGGATGTCAGAGGGCGGGGTTTTGCGATGCGTAGTAGCTGCAATCTCGGCCCGGGCGAGGTCACTGGAAGCAACTTATGCACTCTCATAGGGAGGGTGCAAGGGAATGTCCTGCTCGCCTGCAGAAAGAGAGTTATATCAGAAAAATAACAAAGTAAAAAAGGAGAAGCGCGAGTAGCTAACCTCCGCCGGGCGGGACGGGGGCGAGGTTGTCCAGATTCCTGCACAGAAATGTGACTTCAAAGTTCTTCCCCGCGAAGAACCCGCACAACTCTGCTTCATGGCCCCCTAGGCTAGGGGTGGTAGCTCGGCTCGCTCAGTTGGACTGGCGAGAAGGGGACGTTGCTGAAGTCCCCCTTGACAAAAACAAACTTCTTTAGCCAGTTATGGCTCTTGTTGACGGTCTCCCGCACCTTGACGTGATTGCTGGAAAAGTAGGCGGACCCGTCTTTGTTCGCCCAGAAGGAGAACAGCTTGCGGAAAATCATGAGGCTGAACTCGATCCGCTCTTGCCGCAGGAAGTAGGCGAACCCGACCACCACTGCAATGGAGTTAGGGGTCATCTGGCCAGGGACGGCCCCGAAGTATTTCAGTATTTGGCGGACCTCCGGCTATAGGGTAAGGCGGAGACCCGCCTCGAAATGCGCCGTGGGGATGGCGAGCTCCTCTCCTGAGAGGTCGTTGATATTCTCCCCCTCCCTAGGTCGCCTCTCTACAAAACCCGGCGGGATATAGTCGCCTATAACATCAAAGTACTCGCCTTCAGAAATGGCGACATGAGAGAAGTCGTGCTCGGAGAAAGTACAGGCACACTTGCTCCGCATATCGGCATCGCCGCCACCACCGCCAATCTCGTAGGAAGATTGCTAAGCGGGACGTTATAGTTCTCGCTGATAGCGGGCGAGTCTAGAATCGCAGGAAGTGAAGGAGGGAAAATCTGAAATGCGGTAGGTAAGAAAGGCTCGGCATGGCCTATTTATAGAAATAAAAAGGGCGGGAAAATGCCCCGCCGGAGGGAAAAGTGTGAATTGTAAAATGAACCCAGACGCTTCGAATTTTGGGCCCATCGCGGGCTCCTCCCAGCTCGTCTCTACATCGCAAGACTATTCGGCAGCGATCTGCGCTCACCCGCGTTCGCCCAGGAGACAGGTGAGCCACTATCTGCACCCGCCAGAAGTAGTAGGCGAGCCGCTTAGGCTCGCAATCTGCGGGCGCCCGGCTCGCTCCTACCGAGACTAGATAGGGGGCTGGGCGAGCCGGTTAAATAATCTCGCATCCGCTTAAAGAAAAGGTAGGCGAGCAAGAGTACTTTATCCGCATTCACCTAGAGAAAACTAAGCAGCAAGATTATAAAAGTAATATGCAGCAAACATGAGCCCATTGGCAGGAGAAAAGTCTCAAATTATTACAAATAGATTAAATGTCTTGGGGAAAGAAACTTCGTGTACCTACTACGCGAGTTGGTCTAGGATGCGGGTGCGACTCGGGCCTGACGATCAGTCGCGAGGAGAGGGTAGGTGCCTCAATACTAGATCCACTTCCACATACCCCGCCCACGCATCCCTGATCGAGGCGGCACGCGAGGATAGAAGTATTCGCAAACCGCTGTTAATTCCCGCTGGGCCAGGTCGACCTTCTCCGTAGCATGCATAAGTTGCTCCTCGGTCAGCACGATGTGCACCCCCGGAGAAGTAACTCCATCCCCGTCAGCTAGACGCCTCATTCACTCTAGAACTGTGAACCGCTCCTCCACCTCGGTCATGTCCTCGTCTACCCTATTGTATAACTCCTGTAGTAGTAGGGATTGTTTTTGGAATAGCTGTGTCTCCCGCTTCTTCATCCCCTCGGCATCCAGTGGACCGCCCAGATATTCCGAGATATTATCCGTGGAGGGGGAGGCAAATACCCCTACATGATGTCAACGTCGGAGGAGGAGATTGCGTTAAAACCTAATGAGGAAAAGGTCAGAAAAAGCAAGCGGTAATAAATAGAAGGGTACAAACTCACCAGGATTCAGCACGTCGCCCGCACCAGTAGATGGTCGGGAGGTGCCCGGCCGGCCCTAAAAGAGCCACCCTTCAAGAACCGAGAAGGATTTCCCCAACCCAAGGGTAATTGGCGACTGGGAAATCGCCGGAGGGGCATGCCCCTGGGCCGAAGGGCTGACAGTCCGCTCAGTTATCAGTGGGATGGAATGAACCCACTCCCCTCCATCGCCTCCATTTTCACGAGGTTCCTCCTGCAGAAAAATAAATCAGAAGAAGAATGATGAATCAGACAGAAGGTCCGCATACCTCATGGGCGACCTCAACACCGGCTGCCAAGCTGGACCCCGGGAGGTCGTTCGCAGGAGACTGCCTGGCGATCTTCCCTTTTTCGTCCTGAAGAAGGGGCCAGGTGATCTGCGTGCCAACCATGGGGCGGCATCAAGAACCTGCTCTAGTGTCCCCTCCCTCGCGGCCACCAAGCGCGCTTGCATGTCCTCAGACACAGGCATCGATTCAACAACAATTCGCAAGAGAGGTTGGAGGAAGGAGGGATTTTTCCCCAAGGCCAGGTGGCATATTTATAGCATACTGGTGGGACCCACCAAAAGATTCTCTCCAGCTCAACAAATCATTCACCAAACAATTGGGGTTGGAGGATTCTTTTTGATCTTTTGCCAAGCTCAAAAAGAGTGGGTATTGTGTACAACCTTGTGTTCGTCGAATGGGCCCACCAGGCCAGGCGAGCGTGTCGGGGAAACCAGCCCGAGCCAAAATAGCAGGAGGATGAATCAGGATGGCCGGCTCGCTCTCGCCAAAGCTAGGATGGCGAGCTGCGCGAGCCGGTCCATCCACCCCGTTCTCCCATAGGCAAACTGGAAGCCAGCCCGCCTCAGAATAAGGGTTGGCGGCCTGGCTCGCGCTCGCCTAAGGAGGGAAGGCCAGCCGCAGGAGCCAGGCCGCGTCTGCCCTAGTAGGATGGCGAGATGAGGCGAGCATACCCCATGTCTGGAAAACATGCCTCGTGAGGTCCATGGGCAAAATTACATGGATGCTCTTGTTGGGGGTGCAAATAGCTAACCAGAACAGCAGAGTCACAGTGTTGGCAGGCCAATTTTGGCTGCATATAGCGGTTCAAAACAGTGGAGGTTGGCTATTTGCAGGCCGTTTTTAGAAAACTATAAATAGACCCAAGTGGGTATCTCAGAAGGCACGTTTTTCTTGTGCCCCGGTCTTCTAGCGCTTTCTGAGATATCCTTAACTCGACATTCTGCTGAGGAGGGGAAGCGCTTTAAGATCTTCCGGGTGTGTGGTGGGACCTCCACACCGAGCCCTTGATTCTGTTCCCTATTTTCTTCTTCTTTTGTTGTTTGTCTCGCAAGAGAGAAGTAAGTGTGCGATCACCCCTTCCACAAGGGTGAACTCCACAAGAGACCAATGTTTTTGTTTCTATAACGCCCCTGTTTTTTCTGTGTCTATTTAACCTTTATTTGGCGTTACGTTGTCGCGTTTTCGGCTTGTGCCATTGTTGGAGCATGGTCATAGCCCTTTAGGTTCTTTGAGTGGATCGTGTTGTAGCTTGTTGGCAAGATTCCCTAGCAAGCCGGGTCTAGTTTGTGACTCGGTGAGGCCTCTCGTGGGATGCTTGTATTTTGTCTTCAGGCGTTGATATCCCGAGTTTTGTTCGTCGAATGTTGATTTCGACTTCGCAGTTGTGTTCGTAGCGTGAGTATTTAGCTATGGTGTGAATTTCGTCGAATTCCGAGGTTGTTCGGTTTTCGCGTCGTTTTGATGTATTATGTAATAATATATTTATTGAATAATATAGTATTTATTAATTATTTAGTGGTTGATGTCTCTAAATAGCCTTAGATTAGAAAAAAAGCCTGTTCATCGTCTCTTTTGGAAAGAAAACCGTCGGCCTGTGCGGAGAAAAACGAGTGGCGAGCAACCTAGGCTTTTGACCGCCGAATCCGGGAGCTTTTGCGGCCAAAATCATCGTTTGAGAGTGGATCTGGGTTGCTCTCGGCTAGATGTACCTTTCTACGGTAAGATTTCCGATTTTCGTAGTCTTTCCAAGTAGTCCAGAATTTCGGTTTGACCATTTCTTCCTCTCCAAAACTCCAGATATCTTGGCTAAGTGTTCTTGCTGCCAGATCCGTGAGAGGAAGAGGGGCTGATCAAGTTTCCTTTGGATTTAAGGCAAGTGGTACTTCTTGCCCTTGCCAAGTAGAATTTATTCATCTAGTTTCCTGTTGCTGTTGATCTAACCCTTCCAGATTTAATCAATGTCTAGTTTTTAAGCCTGAAACCTCCTTGTTTAAGTCTACTAATTTTTCCTTCTTGTCCAGATTTCAGATTTTTGCTTCCTGTTTGAGATTGTTTAAGTTCCTGTTCTTAGAACCTAGGAATTCTACTTAGTCTTGTCAGATTTCTCTTTTGTTGCTGTTTTTATGCCTTATGTCAGTTTTCTGTAGAAAAAAAAATAATGGCGAGTTCTTTGTGGTTAGGCTCGGCTTGGTATGAATTAGGCTGGCAGTAGTGGTAGTACTAGCAATAATTTCAGAAATGACTCTTTGACACCTTTCGTAACTCCAGCGATGCATCGAACGATTTCTCGTCCAAAGATCCATTTCCTTCAGATCTTTTTGGTGCTCATCAAAACTCTCACTGAAATCTGCAACCAAAGCTTACCCTTGCATCTCTAGCCCCCTTCCGCTCTCTTAAATCCCTACTCTTTGCATGTTCACATTCGGCGCGACATTTTAATTCTGCGATGAAGAAGCCACTGCAAAGCATCATTGATCACCGAATTTGATCGGAATGGAGGGAAAAGTATTAGAAAAGCCATATTTATCATTTTTCTATTTTCATCTTCTCCCCCGGCTCACTGGAATGGTGGTGAGAGGATAAAGTTTCGGTGTATTTGGAGAAAATTTACTCAGTTAACAAGAGAAATCATGGATTTTTCTTCCTAAGTCATGATGAATAGAGTGTTTTTGGGCTAGATGTAGTGGTCGGGTATGATAGGTGGAGTGTTGGATTGAAGTTTTCAGTTGTCTGTCTGGAGGCGTTGAGTATTTCAGGATTTTATTGTTATCTTTCGGGTTTTTTTTGTATGAAAGGATTTGCTTCCAGTGCAGGCAGAAGGGACACCAGAAGTCTTCGTGCCACCGGGCTCAGCCCCCACTGCAGCCTGCCCCACTTCGAGCTCTGCCGCCGCCACCGAACCTGGATAAAGGAAAAGAAAAGCTGAACGTGATGACCAGCGAGGAAGCCCAAACCTCTACGCAAGTGATATCAGGGGAGTTTAAGGTGCGGAATAGGTGGGCGTGCGTTCTTTTCGATTCGGGTGCCACCCATTCCTTCGTGGCCCGGATGTTTGTTGATAAACATCTTCTGGGTGTGGATCAATTAGGAGACTCCTTCAATGTCAAGCTCCCTTCCTGTGATTTGGTGATATCTAATCGAGGAGTTCTGAGATGCCCTATTTATCTTGGCAATTTTCTGGCCTTTGCGGATCTGATGATTTTAGATCTGGTTGATTTCGACGTGATTTTGGGCATGGACTGGCTGTCCAAGTATGATGCAGTCATCCAGTGTAAGGCTAAGCGATTGGATTTCAGGATGGACGACGGACAACCTATGAGCGTCTATGGATTTCAGGATAGAGTTTCCCCTGTCATTTCTGCGATACGTGCTTGTCGTGCTATAGAGTCTGGTTGCGAGGCATTTTTAGTTTTTATTTCTGCTCTGGAAATAGCTTTTGTTACACCACGTCTTGAGGATGTCTCGATGGTGCGAGAGTTTCCAGATGTCTTTCCTGATAGTCTTCCAGGACTTCCTCCTGAAAGGGAGATAGAGTTTGTTATAGACCTCGAGCCAGGTACTCGTCCTATTGCCAAAGCACCGTACTGTATGGCTCCGCATGAGTTGGATGAGTTGCGTACTCAACTCGATGAGTTGCTGAGGTGTGGTTTTATTAGACCAAGTTCTTCTCCATGGGGTGCTCCTATTTTGTTCGTCAAGAAGAAAGATGGATCGATGAGGCTTTTCATCGATTATAGGGAATTGAACAAGGTAACCATTAAGAATAGATATCCCCTGCCAAGGATTGATGATTTGTTCGATCAGTTGCGTGGTAGCTCGGTATTTTCAAAGATCGATCTTCGCTCAGGCTACCACCAGTTGAGAATTCGTGAGGCAGACATTCCTCGAACCGCATTTCGTTCGCTGCATGGACATTATGAGTTTTTGGTGATGTCTTTCGGTTTAACCAATGCACCCTCTGCTTTCATGGATTAGATGAATAGGGTGTTTAAGGATTTCTTGGACCGATTTGTTATTGTGTTTATAGATGATGTCTTGGTGTATTCCCGCAATGTTGAGGAGCATACTCAGCATTTGTGTTCGGTCTTGTCAACCCTGAGGGAGCATAAGCTATATGTGAAGTTGAGCAAATGTGAGTTCTGGCTACCTCAGGTGTCCTTTCTGGGTCATGCTGTAAGCAAGGACGGTATTTCTATAGACCCTACCAAGATTTCTATTGTGATGGAATGGGAGAGACCTTCTACACCTAAGGAGATTAGGTGCTTCTTAGGCCTGGCTGGCTATTATAGAAGATTCGTGGAAGGATTTTCAGTATTGTCCGCTCCTCTAACTAGACTTACTCAGAAGAATACTGCGTTTATTTGGAGTGATAAGTGTGAAGAGGCTTTTCAGGAACTGAAGAAGAGATTATGTACTGCTCCAATTTTAACCTTACCTACTGAAGGAGTTGAGTATGATGTGTATGTTGATGTGTCACATATCGGACTTGGTTATGTTTTAATGCAAGATGGTAAGGTGATCACGTATGGATCGAGGCAACTAAAGATTCACGAGAGGAACTATCCTACGCACGATTTGGAGTTTGCTGTCGTAATTTATGCGCTGAAGCTGTGGCGACACTTATTATATGGCGCGTTGTGCAAAATCTATACGGACCATAAGAGTTTGAAGTATGTCTTCACTCAGAAGGAACTAAATCTGCGCCAGCGTCGGTGGTTAGAATATGTGGCTAATTATGAAGTGGAAATTCTTTATCATCCAGGAAAGGCCAATGTAGTAGCCGATGCTTTGAGTAGAAAGACCGCTAAAATTTTTAACCTGTCGGTACAGTCCTTGGTAGAAGAACTTTTGTTGATGGATATTGAGGTTGGGAGTAGTACTGTGCCTGCTAGTCTAGAAGCAGAAGAACCCTCTTGGATTTCCCTTACTCGAGCACATCAGAAGGATGATCCGGATTTATTACACCTCCGAAATAGAACTGTGAAGGGAGAGTTACCTGATTTCTTTGTGGATAAGTTGGACACCTTGAAGTATCGGGGTAGATTTTGTGTCCCCGCCTTCGGCGATATTCGGGCTAAGATCTGTGTTGAAACTCATGGTTCCAGTGTAGCCTACCACCCTGGTTCCACTAAGATGTATAAGGATCTAAAGCAAATTGTTTGGTGGTTAGGGATGAAGAATGATATAGCGAATTTTGTATCAGAATGTTATACGTGTCAGCGTATTAAGGCTGATCTTAAAAGGCCTGGTGGTAAATTGACACCGCTTGATATTCCAAGTTGGACATGGGAGAGTATTTTAATGGATTTTATCACCGGTCTACCAAAATCTCCCCGTGGGCACGACTCTGTTTGGGTGATAGTTGACAGATTGACAAAGTGTGCTCACTTTGTCCCGTTTAAGATTGGATATTCGATGAAGAAGATAGTCGAGCTATATCTTGAAGAGGTTATAAGATTACATGGAGTGCCTGTTAGTATTGTATCAGATCGAGACTCCAGATTTACGTCTCGCTTTTGGAAGAGTTTACAGGAGGGGTTGGGTATCGATTTAAGGTATTCCACCGCCTACCATCCGCAGACAAATGGTCAGACGGAAAGAGTAAATCAGATCGTAGAGCACATGATCAGGTGTTATATTTTGGATCATGGTGGTGCTTGGGATGAGCGTCTCAGACTCATGGAGTTTTCTCACAATAATAGTTATCAAGAGAGTCTGCAGATGGCCCCGTTTGAGGCCTTATATGGGAGGCGATGTAGAACTCCTTTGTTTTGGGCTGAAGTCGGTGAGAAACCGTTGCTAGGTCCGGAAGCCCTTGAGGATATGAATTGTGTTGTGACTCATATGTGAGAAAAGCTCTGTGTGTCTCAAGAGCGCTACGAGAAGTATGTCAATCAACGAAGGGTTGATCTGGAGTTTGTCGTTGGATACTTGGTTTTTCTGAAGGTTTCTCTGATGTCTGGCATTAAAAGGTTTGGAAGGAAACACAAGTTAGACCCCCGGTATGTGGGACCTTTCCAGATTCTTGAGCACATCGGAGTGTCAGCTTATAGGCTGGAGTTGCCTGCAATCTTCCCTGGTGTCCATGATGTGTTCCATGTGAGCCAGTTGCGGAAGTGTGTTCGTAATGATCGTCAAGTCCTCGACTCGATACCCCAGATTCAGCTCAACCTCACGTATGTGGAAGAACCTATTCGTATTTTGGATTCTCAAGAGCGTGTTTTGCGGAGAAAGACCATCCCTATGGTCAAGATTCTCTGGAGAAATCAAGACGTCGAGAGTGCGACGTGGGAATTGGAATCGGCGATGAGGGAATCTCATCCGCACCTCTTCTCGTAATTTTGGTTATGTCTTTATGTTTTCAGTCATGTTAGATTTTATAGTTTTGGTTTGGTTTTGGAGTTGTATTAAGTTTCGGGACGAAACTTCTTTTTAGGGGGAGTGACTGTAACGCCCCCAATTTTTTCGATGATTTTATTTGAATGGGCAACGCCATATTTATGACGTCATGGCGTTACTTTTAACGTCGAGTTGACGACGCAATGTCGTTAAGGCATTTTTGCGTCCGTGCGGTCGAGTCGGCTGAATCCTTGTTGTGATGGGAAAATTTTGCATTTGGAATTTAAGTTATGTAATTTTGGGCTTGCTCGTCAAGTTTCGTCGCAATCCGAGCATTTTTGGAGTCTCGACGCGCGATTGAAGTTTTGGATTGTTTATGTTCGTCGTATACTTTGAAGATTAATATCTCGCGAATGGCTTGTCGGATTTTGGTTTTGACTTCGTCGTTCTGTTCGTAGCGTCAGTATTCGCCTACGACGTGAGTTTCGTTTAATTCGACGATCATTTGGGCCTCCGTTATGATCTCGTAGTTTCCTTGTTCAAAAATATGTAAGTATGATTATTTTAATATTATAGTACTATTCAAAAATGTCTTTTACTATTCATTCATATAGTTTGATCAAAAGGTTACATTTGCAAAGAAAATGTTTTTCCTGCAAGGCTTGACTCGAGTGAAATTCCTGCGTCTCATGTAGGTGTACTGTTCATGCAAATAATCAGTTAGTACTCGAGTAGCTGCCTTATAAGTACTCAAGTAGGTCTCTTCTTGTACTCGAGTAGTTACCTTACTACTCGAGTAGTTCCTTTCGAGTACTCGAGTAGTTACCTGGCACTCGAGTAGGTCTCTTCTTGTACTCGAGTAGTTACCTTACTACTCGAGTAGTTCCTTTCGAGTACTCGGGCAGTTGCCTTGCACTCGAGTAGGTCTTTTCATGTACTCGAGTATTGATCTTACTACTCGAGTAGTTCTTTTCAAGTACTCGAGTAGTCACCTTACTACTCGAGTAGTCCTTTTATTGTACTCGAGTATCCCTTGCTGTACCCGAGTAGTTCCCCTATAGTACTGAACGTGATGACCAGCGAGGAAGCCCAAACCAGACAGGCAACTGAACTACTCAACGCCTCCAAACAGTCAACTGAAAACTTCAATGATGTGAGGGTTATGTAGTATGGGATGCATAATATGTGTTTGTATATGGGTCCACCATAGGAGGCAACATGTGAGGGTTATGTAGTATGGGATGCATAACCTCACCACATGGCTGCGACTAGCACATTTTCTTTTTGTTGCATGAAATGTTATGCAGTATGGGATGCATAACATTTCATGTGTACGCCACTCATATCATGCACTAAGGCCTTTTTAGAATGCATAGCACAACATGCATAACATAACATTGCATAAGCACAACGTGCCAAGTTAAAGATTTGCATGATGACATATGTACACACATGGTTTTGAGTCAAAGAGAATACAAATTCATGCATTCCTGATCTAAGCACATGAGTTAGTATGATGGTGGTGAACCATCCTAGGTTAAGCATAACATCATCATTGTAAAAACAAAATCCCAGAGCAAGTTTAGCAGTTGAAGTTCATATTTAAGTATGTTATGTCTGTACTTGGTTGTATAGCTCTAGCAGTTGGGCTAGGTTCTGATCATTGTTTGTTTGATCATAGAATGTTGAGGCATCGTTCGACGAGACTGACTCCCCTGTCTGAGGGCGAGTCTTCTGGTGTTCAGAGTAATGTGATGAACGAAAGCTTGCGGCAGAGCAATGATGCCTTATCAAGGCAGTTGGTGGATATGCATGCCTATATTCGGTCTCTTGTAGCATTGGTGGAGGGACAGCCTCCGAGAGTGCAGGACCCTGCTGCGGGTCTAACTAATCCTGCCCCTCCTACTCCCCTTGTACCTCCAGTAGTGGTGCCCCCAGAGATGACATTCATTTTGCAGTTTCAGTGACTTATCCCTCCTACTTATGATGGGAAGACAGACTTCGTGGTCTTGGACGATTGGCTGATTTCGATTGAGGAAATGTTTACCTACTCTAAAGTTTCAGACGATCAAAGGGTGATGATCACCGCCTACCAGCTCAAGGGTAGCTAAACGTTGGTGGCTGAGAGAGAAGAAGAGCCTGGTGGCTGGCTGCTCTTGGGAATCATTCAAGGAGATGCTATTGAGGAAGTTTCTGCCTTTGGTCGAGCGTGACCGCCTGATGAATGACTTCCTCCACCTGAAGTAGAGGCAGCTCAAAGTTAGTGAGTATGAGATCAAGTTCAGCAAACTGAGTCGGTTTTCCCCTGGCTTGGTTAGTTCCGAAGTGGATCGAGTTAAGCGCTTTCTTGGTGGCCTGAGGAGTGATGTCCAGCAGTTGGCCAACACTTATGGATCAGAGACTTATGCAGGAGTAGTGGAAGCTGCTCTAAAGTTTGAAGCGATCGAGATTGCTAATAATAGAGGCCAGCAGATGAGAAAAGATAAGAGGAAATCTGTTGAAGAAAAGAGCCCCCAGGTACCCGGTGCTGCTTGAAGGAAGAAGAGCAAGGAGGTGTGTAGCTTCTGTGGCCGTCCTGGCCACCCCCTTGGGAGGTGCTTCAAGAGGTTGGGAGCGCAGAAGAAGAGCAGGTTCATGCGATTCAAGGTGCTCCTGGGAAGGATTTGTTCTGTTCTGTTTGCAAGCGACCCGGGCATGATGCTGCCCAGTGCTGGTCAAAGGATAAAGTCTGCTTTCAGTGTGGGCAGAAGGGTCATATTAAGACAAAGTGCCCACAGATCCAGCCTATTCTCCAAGCAGTTCCACTTCAGGCATTACCACCGCCTCAGCGTGTGGATAAAGGAAAAGGGAAGCTGAACGTGATCTCTTCAGAGGAAGCGCAGACCTTGACTCAGGTCATTTCAGGTTAGACTTCTCCCTAGCCTAAATGTTTTGTTTCTAGTAGAGTTTTAGCATGCTTTCCTTAGTTGCGTGCACTATCTTATAGGAATATTTGTGGCTAGAGCCTTTGTGGAGCGGTATCGTTTGGATCTATATCGAGTTAGTGATGCCTTTTGCGTCAAGTTTCCTTCCGGTGATTCTGTGGTTTCAGATCAGGGCATTCAGGATTGTCCGGTTTTGTTGGGGGATTTTCTAGCGAAGGCAGATTTGAAGGTGATCGACCTGGAAGACTTTGATGTTATCTTAGGCATGGACTGGTTGTCCAACTATGATGCAGATATCCAGTGCAAGGGTAAGCGCTTGGACTTCGTTAAGGACAACGGTCAGCCTGGGAGTGTTTATGCTGATCTGCGCCAGGATTCTCTAGTCATTTCTGCAGTATGTGTCCAGAAGCTGCTTGATTCTGATTATTTTGCATGTTTGGTCTCAGTAGTGGGGACTGTTGCTAGTGTGCCGCGCTTGGAGGATATTCCTGTGGCGTGCGAGTTTTCAGAAGTGTTTCATGATGATCTTCCTGGTCTTCCACCTGATAGAGATGTTTAGTTTGTTATAGACTTGGAGCCAGGTACGCGTCCTATTGCGAAGGCGCCGTACCGGATGGCCCCGCGAGAGTTGGAAGAGTTGCATGTCCAGCTGGATGAGTTGTTAGCAAAAGGTTTTATCAGGCCAAGCTCGTCACCTTGGGGTGCTTCTGTTCTATTTGTAAAGAAGAAAGATGGGTCGATGAGGCTTTGAATCAAATATAGAGAGTTGAACAAGGTTACTATTAAGAACAGGTATCCTTTATCAAGGATTGATGATCTGTTTGATCAGTTGAACGGTAGTGCAGTATTTTCCAAGATCGATCTTCGTTCTGGCTACCATCAGCTCAGGATTAGTGGGGCAGATATTCCACGGACTGCTTTTAGATCGAGGTATGAGCATTTTGAGTTCCTGGTGATGTCATTTGGTTTGACAAATGCACCCTCAGCCTTCATGGATATGATGAACCGTGTGTTCAAGGACTTCTTGGATAAGTTCGTAGTCATGTTCATCGACGTTGTTCTGATTTATTCTCGTAGTGCTGAGGAGCATGCTCAGCATCTGTGCTTAGTTTTATCAGCTTTGAGGGACCACAAGCTTTTCGCCAAGTTGAGCAAGTGCGAGTTCTGGTTGCCTCAGGTATCTTTTCTGTGCCATGTGGTGAATGAGCATGGGATTTCAGTTGACCCGGAAAAGATCGCTGCTATGATGGATTGGAGTAGGTCGGGCACGCCCAAAGAGATTAGGAGCTTCCTAGGATTGGCCGGCTGCTACAGAAGATTTGTGGAGGGTTTTTCTACCCTGGCTGCACCCTTGACTAGATTGACTCAGAAGAATGCAGCTTTTGTTTGGAGCGAGAAGTGCGAGGAGGCCTTCTTGGAGCTCAAGGATAGATTGTGCACTGCTCCCATTTTGACTCTACCTACTGAGGGAGTGGAGTATGATGTTTATGTGGATGCGTCACATGTGGGTCTTGGTTGTGTGTTGATGCAAGGCAGGAAAGTGATTGCATATGCGTCGAGACAAATGAAGACACATGAGAGGAATTACCCTACGCATGACCTAGAGTTTGTGGCCGTGATTTATGCATTGAAGTTATGGAGACATCTGCTTTATGGCGCGCAGTGCAAGATTTTCACGGATCACAAGAGTTTAAAGTACGTCTTCACCTAGAAGGAATTGAATCTACGCCAATGCTGATGGTTGGAGTATGTGGCAGACAACGATGTAGAGATCCAGTACCATCCGGGCAAGGTTACATCAGAAGGATGATCCAGATCTATTGCACTTGTATCTCGGGACTGAGAAAGAATAGTTGAAAATTTTCACTATTGATGATGCGGGTACTTTGAAGTACCGCGGCAGATTTTGTATCCCTGTCGTTATGGATATTCGAGTTATGTTATGCAAAGAGGCGCATGGTTATAGTGTTTCCTACCACCCAGGATCTACTAAGATGTATCATGACTTAAAACAGATTGTCTGGTGGTATGGTATGAAAGGCGATATAGCTAAGTTTGTTTCTGAGTGTTATACTTGCAAGCGGGTTAAGGCCGAACATGGAAGGCCTTGTGGCAAGTTGACTCCGTTAGAAATCCCAAATTGGAAGTGGGAGAGCATTTCGATGGATTTTATTTCGAGTTTACCGAGGTCTCCTAGAGGATATGACACAGTTTGGGTTATTGTGGACAGATTGATGAAGTGTGCTCACTTCGTACCTTAAAAGATTGACTATCCGATGAAAAATATTGCTGAGCCGTATTTGAATGAGGTCATCCGATTGCACAATGTTCCAGTCAGCATCATTTCAGACCGAGACTCCCGGTTTACATCTCGCTTCTCGAAGAGTTTGCAAGAAGGGTTGGGTACGGATTTGAGATATTCCACCGCTTACCACCCGCAGACTAATGGTCAGACAGAGCGAGTGAATCAGATAGTGGAAGACATGATCAGATGCTAAATTTTAGACCACGGTGGAGCGTGGGATGAGCGTTTGAGGCTTATGGTGTTTGCCTATAACAATAGTTAACAGGAGAGCTTGCAAATGGCTCCGTTCGAAGCGTTGTATGGGAGATGCTGCAGAACTCCCATGTTTTGGACTGAGGTCGGTGAGAGGCCGTTGTTAGGTCCAGATGCGCTCGAAGAAATGGAAGTCGCGGTGAAGCTGATTCGAGAAAAGCTTCGGATAGCTCAGGAGCGGTATGAGAAGAACGGCAACCGGCGTAGATCTGACTTGGAATTTGTTATAGGGGACCTGGTGTTTCTTAAGGTCTCCCCGATGGTTGGTGTTAAGAGGTTTCATAAGAACCGGAAGTTGGACCCAAGGTATGTGGGACCATTTAAGATTGTTGAGCGGATTGGTGTGTCAGCTTATAGGCTGGATTTGTCAGCAAACTTCCCTGGCGTACACCATGTTTTTCACGTAAGCCAATTACGGAAGTGTTTGCAGAGTAGTGGGCAAGTTTTGAATTTTGTGCCCCAGTTAGAGCCAAATCTTTCTTATGTTGAGGTGTCAGTCCGCATTTTGGATATTCAAGATCGGGTGCTGCGGAGGAAATCCATCCCGATGGTTAAGGTTTTGTGGAAGAATCGGAACGTGGAAAGCGCGACTTGGGAATTAGAGTCGGTGATGAGGGAGCTCGCCCTCATTTGTTTTCCTAATATTGCTCGGTATGTTTTCTTTCTTGTAACTCTTGGCTTGCTATTCCCCTTCTATAGTAGAAGTGGTGTGCGTAAAGTTTCGGGACGAAACTTTCTTTTAGGGGGAGTGACTGTAACGCCCCGGGTTTTTCTGTGTTTATTTAACCTTTATTTGGCGTTACGTTGTCGCGTTTTCGGCTTGTGCCATTGTTGGAGCATGGTCTTAGCTCTTTAGGTTCTTTGAGTGGCTTGTGTTATAGCCTGTTGGCAAGATTCCCTAGCAAGCCGGGTCTAGTTTGTGACTCGGTGAGGCCTCTCGGGGGATGCTTGTGTTTTGGCTTCAGGCATTGATAGCCCGAGTTTTGTTCGTCGAATGTTGATTTTGACTTCGCAGTTGTCTTCGTAGCATGGGTATTTAGCTACGGTGCGAATTTCATCGAATTCCGAGGTTGTTCGGTTTTCGCGTCGTTTTGGTGTATTATGTAATAATATATTTATTGAATAATATAATATTTATTAATTATTAAGTGGCTGATGTCTCTAAATAGCCTTAGATTAGAAAAAAAAAGCTTGTTCATCGTCTCTTTTGGAAAGAAAACCGGCGGCCTGTGCGGAGAAAAAACGAGTGGCGAGCAACCTAGGCTTTTGACTGTCGAATCCGGGAGCTTTTGTGGCCGAAATCCTCGTTTGAGAGTGGATCCAGGTTGCTCTCGTCTAGATCTACCTTTCTGCGGTAAGATTTCCGATTTTCGTAGTCTTTCCAAGTAGTCAAGAATTTCGGTTTGACCATTTCTTCCTCTCCAAAACTCCAAATATCTTAGCTAAGTGTTCTTGCTGCCAGATCCGTGAGAGGAAGAGGGGATGATCAAGTTTCCTTTGGATTTAAGGCAAGTGGTACTCCTTGCCCTTGCCAAGTAGAATTTATTCATCTAGTTTCCTGTTGTTCTTGATCTAACCCTTCCAGATTTAATCAATGTCTAATTTTTAAGCCTGAAACATCCTTGTTTAAGTCTACTAATTTTTCCTTCTTGTCCAGATTTCAGATTTTTGCTTCCTGTTTGAGATTGTTTAAGTTCCTGTTCTTAGAACCTAGGAATGCTACTTAGTCTTGCCAGATTTCTCTTTTGCTGCAGTTTTTATGCCTTATGTCAGTTTTATGTAGACAAAAAAATAATGCTGAGTTCTTTGTGGTTAGGCTCGGCTTGGTATGAATTAGGCTGGCAGTAGTGGTAGCAGTAGCAGCAGGTCTCCATTCCTAAGTCATGATGAATAGAGTGTTTCTGGGCTAGATGTAGTGGTCTGGTATGATAGGTGGAGTGTTGGATTGAAGTTTTCAGTTGACTGTCTGGACGCGTTGAGTAGTTCAGGATTTTATTTTATTTTTGGGCTAGTGCAGTTTTTATTTTATTTCACTATTTGGGCGTTGAGTGAGTGGAGCTCACTCAACGCGGCGTTTAGTGGACTCAACGCCTGTTCTGCTTATAGTCTGGCGTTGAGTGAGTGGTGCTCACTCAACGCGGCGTCAAGTGGACTCGACGCCTGCCCGAGTTTTAATGTCTGGCATTGAGTGAGTGGCACTCACTCAACGCGGCTTTGAGTGGACTCAATGCTTCTGCCTTTGTCTATTTCCTTCTCCCGAGTGAATTTCCTTTGGGTTTGGGGTTATTTTTCGGCTATTTTCTTGAAGGCCGAATCGTGAGTTATGGCAGGTAGTGGTGTTTTGTGGCTCTGAATAGGGGTGGTGTTATGTGTTGAGCCGTGGCTGCCACCTTTTTGTCCCATGTATAGGCTGGTATGTTGGTGTGTTGGACCCCAGTGCTGCCACTGTTAGACCCTTGAGCATATTTTTGGAACTGGTTGTTTGGAGGAGGAATGTTTTGTCACCAACCCAGGTCCATGTTGTTTTTACTACTACTATTAACTCACAAGTTAGGATTGTTAGTTTTCTTCCTTTAAAATTGCTATTTTTTGGCATATGTTTGCCTTGTAGCCTCTGCAGGTTTTGAGCAGGGCTTGTTGCTGATTTCTCATATTTACTATACTTTGACCTTCCTTGGACAGTGTTTGTTTTTACTGTCTAGTTATTGCTTTCGCTAAGTTTGATAGCACTCCATGGTTGGGTTGGTAACCCCCCCCCCCCCCTTCTTGTACTATTTTGATCTAATGCTCTTGTACTTTTTGTTTATTTTACTTGCTGAGGTGTTCTTCCTTTGCATGCATCAGGTTCAGAGCAGTAGCCGATTAGGCGGCTAGATTTCTTTGAAGTTGTTGGTGATCTCTAGGGTTGCTGAGATCTTTCTCCTTGACTTGTGAGGTAGTTTACTTGTTTCTTACAGACATACATGCTCGTCAGTGGGTCATGTCAGGTTGTTGACGCCCACTGGTAGTCTTACTTGTGATACTAGATATGTTACTTTAACTGCTATCTTTGTACTTGAGATTGTCTACTTGCTCTCTGGGTATGATTTATGCTAAGTTATTAGTTATTTTAAAACCCTAAAGCATTACTATATGTATCTCATGCCTTCATGTTTTATAAAACTAAGACACTTTTTTTCCAAACAGCGTAAATACTATCTTATATATATATTATACTAAATTTAGAGTCTTGCACATCATCAGTTGTCCCCATGGGACACTTATGCTCTCTCTTAGGGTGTTAAAGGCAACTTAATCAAAGTATTTTCCGCTGTGTAATAGTATATTTTTAGTTGTGGACTAGTTAATCCACTGAGCAGAGGGATACGACTAATTTTACTAAACTAGATTTCTAATCAGTTAAACTTAAGAATTTTCATGAACTATAGTAGTTAGTGTTTTTCCTGAGTGTCGGCAGTTATCCCCTGCTCGACGTGGCTTCACAACGCATATTTTCTCGTACTCTGATGATTCTTAAATTCGGAAAAAATGCGGGTTGACAGTTTCAACACATCTATATAACCTTTGACGCACTACAACATTCTTTATAAAAAGACTTGTCGAAATATGGGCACGAATAGTATTTCTTATCCCTGCTTTCGGCGCTATCGTCAAAGTTGACTTCTGCCAAGTAATTTGTGCTTTAATGGTAACATTTGAATCGAGTTAGCTGTACCGCTGAGTATTCATTCCATTCTCAGCGGAATTAGACTTTGCGATGAGACCTATGGCTTTCAGCGGCTGTAATTGGATCTTCTGAAATGTACCACTGAGATAATCCTTCATTCTCAGCAGTATTATCTTTGATGCTGGGATCAATGACTCTCAGGGGTATGGACCATTATCTCAACATGTAGCCGAGAGCTATAAGCTGTCTCAGCTGTATAGCTCAGCTTTACTTTAACCAATACTACCAAGAGCCTTACATGCTCATAAAGCTGATATGCATCAAATACACTATGTTCTTAGTATTGGTAGTGATGCTTCTTCAAATATTGGAAGATTAAAGGAAATCTTCCCAACAATCTCCCACTATTTGAAGAAGACAGAACACCTAATAATGCCAAGCAACATTCACTAATAAATCAATATTTACCAATAGGTACAGCAGTTGGATAACACAGACATCATGATATATTATAAGAAATGAAAACACAGATAGCATATCAATACTAATCATGAAAGCATAATAGATTTAGACATAAAACATATCATTTTAAATAAGAACCATAATACAAATCCAGTTTGATTTACAATCAATGAAATTTTAGAATATATAAAGTGATAGCCCATTAACTAGCTTTCTGCACCAGTTCTCATCTTTTTGGAAGTAGAACCTGAGCCTTCTCCTTGAACAACAGCCAACCTTTTAGCTTGCTTGGCTTTGTTAGCTTGTCTTTTGAAGTAAAGGAATGACTAGGGAATGTATTTAGAGGGCATTCTCCTTGGATCGTTTCCCTTCACAAGATTTTCTTTGAGAAATCTTTCCCTTAGAGAGTTTCTCTCAAGATGCTTGATCCATTCTTCACCCGGGTAGATGTTGTCAATATTCTTCAGAATTTGGCTGTGATGGATTCATGCATTGATTATGATATCTCTTGAATCATCACTCCAGTACTCATAATCTGGATCATCAGCTTGATCTACTCTTCTCTTGGCCATGAATTTTTCATGAAGCATGAGATCATCTCTTTTTCTCCTAATAGCCATCTGAGCATCTTGAGCAATTCTTTCTTATGCTTGGAAATCAAAATCTGCAGGCCTGTTTTGTCCAACATGGGCAGATTTAGAGCAATTCTTGTGCCTTGAAGGACCTTTAGGGCTAGCTCAGCATTGAACTTCTCCCTCTTTCTGGATTCTTCATTAAATATGTCGGCCAGATGGAGGGAATTGGCTTCAACCCTACTAGATACTATTTGGAATACATTTTCAAGTTCTTCCAGATTGGCCTCTCTGTTCTGAATTTCTCTTTTTATAGCTTGTCCTTGAGTGGAGTATATGTATTGTTGAATATGATCAACTCCACCCCTGATAACATCATCAGTAAGACTAACCCAGTTCTTCACACTAGTAATATCTCTATTGGGTACATTAGAAACAATGTACTTGATTTGGAGAAGCTCTTTCAAATCAATGATATACACAAGTATGTATTTGATGTATGGTTCAGTTCATGCATGCAAGTTACATATGTCATATTGATTGAATAGGTGGTTCAAGTTATATTGATAGGTGGACTCAAAGAAGCTGACTGAAAAGGCAGAAAATTGTTTAAGTTCAAAAGCGTTGAGTGAAGCAAGTTCACTCAACGCTATACAACTAAAAGTGCTGAGTGAAGTCAGGACAGTCAACACCTAGTAAGTTGTAGTGCAGAGAAATGGCTAAGTACAAAAGTGTCGACACACTTCAACTACGTCGACACCTTTGCAAGAACTGTGTCGATACAAGTCAGTTAACTCGACACCTTGAAGTTTCAAGTCAGCTGTGTCAAGACAAGTCACTTATGTAGATACCATGAAGTTTCAAGATAGAAGTATCGAGACAAGTATGATATCTCGACACCTTGAAGTTTAAGTCAGCAGTTTCGAGACAAGTCAGTTATCTCGACAGTTTGAAGATCAAGATAGCTGTGTCGAGACTAGTCAGATATCTCAACACATTAAGACAGTAGTGTCGAGATAATGCAACTGTCTCTACGCAATGAAGACTGAAGTGTCGACTTAAAAAAGTGTCAACACCCGGCAGACTGAAGTTTTGATACAATTCAACTACCTCGACACAGTGAAGAATTAAAATAAGTGTTGACTCTCGACAGACAGTTGTGTCGAGACAAGTCAACTATCTCGACACCTTCAAGTTCACGACTGAAAATTCTGCTGAGTAATATTGTGTCGAGACTGCTAAGATGTATCGATACCTTCTAAGAACACTAAGTAATATTGTGTCAAGACACTTGAGACATCTTGACACTTTTGATCCTGAAGCTGAACAGAGTCAACATAGAAGTGTCAAGTCAAGTCAGAAATGTCACATCAACTACAGTAACGTGATATCTCAACAAAAATAGTTTATAGGTGAACTTGTAGTATGATGACGTAATGATGACGTCATCAATCAGAAGCCAGCAATCCGTGAAGTATATAAATAGATGGGTTGTCTACACAAAATACAATAATCAGAAATTCTATCATTCTAATTTCTTCCAAGTTAGGGGAGGACGACAATCCCGATAAGAAGGAAGACGAAGGTCTTCAAGAAAATCTTCAGATCCTTTCATCAAGTGATCAGAAGATTAAGATGGATCTGCTCTACAAGTTCTTCATTAAAATCAAGCCAATCAACCTCAAGAACTTGCTGATCCAGGGAAGAACCATTTCAACTAGCTTGCTTTTCAAGAATCTATCCAGAGCAGTTGAATTGAAGAATCTAAATTCTTTCAGATAAGTCAGATTTCAGAATTGTTGTTTTTTAAGGATATTATTTTTTATTTACCTCTTAATTTTGTAAGATCTTTTTGAGATCTGAGTGGGTAGGAGATAAAATCTCTGAGTTGTAAGCCTGATTTATAAAAGCTGAGGTAGGGTTCTTGAGGGACCTGAGGTGGGTGATTTGAGTGGAATCACTAATATGTAAACTTGTGTTATAAAGGGTGAGGTAGGGTTCTTGAAGAACCTGAGATAGGAGATTGGGTGAATCTCTAAGGTAGGGCTTGTTGGTCTGAGTGTAGGTTTCTTAACAGAAACTAAGCCTATAAGATCTTTTGATCTATGTTGAAGCAGAGGAGATATAACCTTATATAATACATTGCTAGTGAGGAAGAAGGGGGAAAGTGGATGTACCCTAGATAGGGGAACCACTATAAAATTTATATGTAATGTGGATTGATTGTGTTGTGATGTATGGATTGTTTGGGTTGTGATCTTGTGAAGTTTATTTTTCAAGTATTTGTTGAACGTATGCTACAAGTGATAAAGAACTTTAAAAGATAGCTATTCACCCCCCCCCCCCTCTATACGATTAACTACCCATAGATTTATCTTTCAAGTGGTATCAGAGGGAGGTTGTTCAAAGAAAGACCTAACATTCAGGAAAAGATCCAAAGGATGGTTGAAACATATCAGATCTAATGGTATCTGAATCTCCCAGAGAACTTAGTTATATGAAGCTTCCTATATGTACTAAAGATAACTTTGTTATTTGGAAGAAGAGAGTGAGATTGTTCATGAAGGCTTTAGATCCAAGAATCTTTATCAATGTACAAGAAGGAACATATATTCTAATGAAGATATCAGTCTTAGATGCAAATATTCAAAACCCTAAGAAACTGTCTGAGATGACAAAGGACATGTTGTTTCTTGCCACCATGGATAAAAGAGCACAAAATATAATTATTAGTGCAATAGATAATTCAACCTTTCAAAATTTAGTCCACAGTAATACATCTAAGGAGATGTGGGACACTGTCATAGTCTATATGGAAGGCACAGAAGAAGTAAGAGATGACAGAAAGTCTCTACTCAACCATTAGTATGAAGCATTCAGGCAAGGGAAGACTGATTCTATAGAACTATGTTATGAAAAGTTCTTTAGAATAGTCAATGACTTAAAGAATTATGACAGAGAATTCTCAAACTATAAGCTTAATGACAAATTTCTGAGATCCCTAAATAAAGAATGAGACATAAAGATTTATGCTGTAACAGAAATGGGGAATCTGAGAAACATGTTACCCCAAGATTTGTATGAGAAGCTATTATCACATGAGCTTCAGTTAAATTTTAGAAAAGCTGAAGTTCAATCTGCCAGAAGTTCAAATTAAACTAGATTTGTGTCCTTCAAAGCAACTGATCAAAGAAGGCTATAAGAGAAATTCCATCTTCACCAAGAAGGGAAGAAGATACAGCTAGCACTGGAACCAGTTCTTCTTCAGAAGAATTATCAGATGATGAATTTGCACTGTTCACCGGGCAATTCAAGAAAATGATGAGAAGAAGGAAATATTGGAATAAGAAGAAATCATCTGGACCAAGTTCTAGCAAAAGTAAAGATAAACACAGAGATGGCTCTTTGGTCTGGTATGATTCACATCAGAAAAAAAAATTAAGACTCACATTATATGTTATTGTTGTAACAGGCCTGGACATGTCATTACTGATTGTTCAGTAAAAAAAAGGAGAACATACAGTCAAAGGAAAAGAAGTTCTATAAAAACAAGAAATCAGAAAAGGGTCTGATGGTAAAGAAGCCAAAGACCTTATCTGATAGTGATTCTGATTCAACTAAATCAGAAGAAGAATATGCTCATATTGGACTGTTCTATTATGAACAAAAATTCATCAGAGAGGCCATACACAAGGAAAATAAATCCACAACTTCATCACTCCATGGTGATTCTGAAGATGATATGGAGGTTAATTTGATGACACTGTCTGATACTCCAGAAATAGAAATTGCTGAATTTCAGGATACTGAGGTAATCTTTGATAATTCTTGTTGTTTTACAAATTCTATTCATGAGACTGTGGATGAGCTAGACTCATGTGACTCAAAATTTGATTCACATAAGTCCAACCCTGAGACTGAACTATAGCAGTTCACAGGTAAATTTGGAAAACTACCGGAAGCTCTTGTAAAAAATAAGAAGCTTGTCAAAGAACAAACCATAGAGATTGCATCACTAAAAGGTCTTGGGTATCATCATAAGATGGATACTCTGAAGATTGATCTTCAAAGCTCAAAGTTGGCTAAGCTGACTAAGATCATTGATGATCTAATCATGTTGCTAAAAAATGATGCAACTATTTAGGAGTAAGAACTCAAAGTCCTGGATGAGAAAAGACTAGTACAACTAGTTTCTAAACCTAAAACTGTGATGTCCATTATAGATACCTTCTCAGGAACTCCTGGATGTGGACTTGGGTATGTTAAACCCAAGAGAAGAAGTGGCAAAAAGCTGACAGGACAAAAGGTTCCAGTCATTCCATAACTCGTGTTTCGGACTAAGGGAAAAGAAACCCAGAAGTCTGGACCAGTTGGACCAAACTCATATGTGAATAGGAAAGATATTATAATGTGCTTGCTCCAAGGAGAACTGTTATGACTGAGAGGAAAAACTATCATTATGCTACCAGTCAAAATACAACTGTCAAGTTTTCTGATTTTTTTCCTAAAGAATGTCATCATAAAATTCCTTTCATTCCTCCAACGAGGAGGTACAATAGATATGAGTGTTGGTTTTGTGGAAGGATAAGACACTTTGCTCTGGACTATTGGTTCAATCATACTATGTCTCATGGGCAAAAAATGTACATAGTTAAGAATTTCACAGGTGGTCTCAATGGAGCCACAACTAACAAGCACCTAGGACCCAAGTCAATTTGGGTTCCTAAGGAAAAATAAAATTTTTTTTGCAGGTATGTCCAAGCACTAGAGATAGACCAATCTGGTACTTGGATAGTGGGTGTTCCAGACACAAGACTGGAATAAGGAGCAATTTGGGGGAGTATATTTCAGTAAAGAATGGACCAAAGGTGATCATTGGTGGAGCTGACAAAGGGATTACCAAAGGTTGGTGCTGGCAAGCCAGTTGATATCACCTTGTATAGGGGCATAGTTGGATCACTGCTCTATCTAACAGCCAGTAGACTAGATATAATGTATGTTACTTGTGTCTGTGTTAGGTATCAAGTTTGCCCTAAGTAATCTCACTATGCAACAGTCAAAAGAATATTGAGATATCTAAAGGACACACCTAATCTTGATCTATGGTATTCCAGGAATAGTGATTTTAAACTAATAGGCTTTTTAGATGCAAATTATGCTGGTTGTAAAGAAGATAGGAAAAACACATCAGATTCATGTCAATTCCTTGGAAGAAGGCTTGTGTTATGGAGCTGCAAAAAGCAAACAAGTGTAATAATAACCACAGCTGAATCTGAGTACATTTCAGCTAGAAGTTATTTTGCACAATTGTTATGGATTCAGCATCAACTACAATATTACAACTTTTAGCTAAGTAAAATTCCATTATATTGTGATTCTACTAGTGCTATTTCAATAGCAAACAATCATGTGTCACATAGTAGAACAAAACATATTGAAATTAGATATCACTTTGCATAGGAGCATGTAGAAAATGGAGATATTAATCTAGAATTTGTTTCAACAAATAAACAAATTGTTGATATTTTCACTAAGCCCCTAGATAAAGAGAAATTCAATTTCTTTAAGTCAATTCCTTGGAAGATAGGAAAAACACATCAGATTTGTTGGGTACATTGGTTTAAATGTACCTGATTTGAAGAAGCCTCACCCAACTCAATGATATACATCAAAATGTATTTGATGTGTTGTTGAGTTTACTTGTGCAGGTTAAGTATTTGCAGGACTGAAGCAAAAAGTTTCTAAGTCCATGTGTCGACACCTAGAGGGAAAGTGTCGACACTTAAGAAGACTTGTGTCGACACTCAGGCAAGCAGTGTCGACACTTGGACTCATTGTGTCGACACAAGGGATGCTGAGTCGACACCAGACACAAAGTGTCGACACAAGGAGCTGTGTCGACACTCAGTAAAGAAAAGTGCAGTAAAGCTGTGTCGACACTTAGCAGCAGTGTCGACACCTAGAAGAACTGTGTCTACACTAGAAAGTGTCGACACTTGGAGCTGTGTCGACACTCAGCGAAAGTCAGCAGAGACTAAGTATAAGTGTCGACACCCAGAATAATGTGTCGACACTCAACAGAAGAGTCAGCACTTGAAGTAAGTGTCGACACCCAGAACAATGTGTCGACACTCAATAGAAGAGTCAGCATTTGAAGTAAGTGTCGACACCCAGAACAATGTGTCGACACTCAACAGAAGGGTCAGCACTTAAAGAAAGTGTCGACATAAGGAAGAATGTGTCGACACTCAGCTGAAGACTCAATACTTGAAGAAAGTGTCGACACATGGAGCTGTGTCGACACTTAGCAAAGAACAACAAGATCAACAAATTATTCTAAGTACAAGTGTCGACACTAAGGGGATGTGCCGACACTCAGCTGAAGTCTCAACAGAAGAATCAAGTGTCGACACAAGGAGCTGTGTCGACACTCAGCAAGTATCAACACTGAAGACATGTGTCGATACCAAGAAGCAGTATCGACACTAACAGATTCAACACATGAAGATGTGTCGACACAAAGGAGATGTGTCGACACTTAGAAGAATTCAGCAAAATACAGAAGATCAAGTACTTGTGTCGACACTAAATTTTAGTGTCGACACATGAAGAAGAAGTTGTGTCGAGACATAGAAATTACAACACAAGGAGTTGTGTCGACACCTTGTAGACTTGTGTCGACACTTACACAACTTGTGTCGACACTTGGTCTATAATTGTCGACACTTAAAGACAGAAAGTCTCGACACTGTCAGACAGTTAGAGAATTTTCAAGAACTGACTGGATGACTTGACAGCTGCCATTCCAGCCAGTCTACAGCACCTGCCAGAGTTGTCAGAATTCAGTTATGAATCGGACCAGCCGGTTACCATGAAGAAGGCCTATAAATATGCTCATACAGTCTACAGAAGGTTGTTGTTGAAGATTGATAAAGTTCACATTATTGAACAAGTATCAAACAAAGAAGATCTAGCTATTCCTTGAAGAATAAAGTGCTGATCTAAGAAGTTGGAGAGAGAGGGCTCCATCCAAGAAATTAGTTGTTGGAAACAGACTGAGAAGAAGGGTTCAGATTTATTCTGGATCTTAAAGAAGCAGAGATCAAGGATCAACTGTAGAAGGAGTCAATCTAATTGAGTTCTACTTTCAAGAAGCTTTGAAGAAAGCTAAGTCAGATTGATTTCAGCTGAGTTCTTCCAAGAACTCATCAAGAAACTCACAACTCCCCTCTCTTGTTTCTGGTTTGTTGAGTTACCATTTGTAAATTCATTTTTATCTTGTAGGATCCTTTGGATCTGAGTTTTTGTAAGCCTGTAATTATAAAGGCTGAGTGTAGGGCTTGGGAGCCTGAGTGTAGGAGATTGGAATCTCTGAGTGTAGGCCTTTTGTGGCTGAGTGTAGGCCTTGGTGGCTGAGTGTAGGCCTTTGTGGCTGAGTGTAGGCTTTGTGGAAAAGCTGAGTTGTAGGGCCTTGGGCCTGATGTGTAGGAACCAGTTTGGGTTCTGAGATAGTGGAGAAGTTTGGCTGAATCTAGTACACTGCTAGATAGGCGAAGGGGGAAAGTGGATGTACCCAAATCTTGGGGAACCACTATAAAACTGTGTGTCTTCTGTGTGCTGTGATTTGTTTTGAATGCTTTGTGATTGTTGTGCAACTCTGTGTTATAAACTGATTGCTGCCATAAAAAGTTAAAAAGAATTTGGTCACCTATTCACCCCCCCCCCCCTCTAGGTGTTTAGGTACTATAACTTTCAAGTGGTATCAGAGCCAGGTTCCTCAAAAAGGACTAACAGTCTGAGGAGATCCTGATTGGCAGATTCAGTCTAAGTCAAATTACAGATTCAAGAAAATCAAGAACCATGGGTTCCTCTGAGAATCACAAGGAATTGGGATCCATGAAATTACCTATATGTAGGAAAGAGATATTTGGGATCTGGAAGGAAAGGGTAAGGCTGCTTATGGAAGCCTCTGACCCTAGGATTTACATCACAGTAAAAGAGGGGCCATATGTGCCCATGAAGATATCAGTTCTAGATGCAAATCAGAGAACACCAAAGGATTTCTCTGAAATGACAAAGGATGAGATTGTCTTAGCCACCATGGACAAAAGGGCACAAAACATTATAGTGAGTGCCATAGATGATGCAACTTTTCAGAATCTAATACACTGTAAGACAGCCAAGGAGATGTGGGATACTCTTATTGTGTATATGGAGGGTTCTGAAGAAGTTAGATAAGACAGAAAATCCTTGCTAAATCAGGAGTATGAAAGTTTTAGACAAGGAAAGGGTGATAGCATAACTGAGTGCTATAAGAAGTTCTATAGGATAGTGAATGAACTCATGTCTTATGGAAGAGAGTTCAGTAATTATGAACTAAATGACAAGTTTCTAAGGTCCCTAACTAAAGATTGGGACACCAAGATCTGTGCCATTAGAGAAATGGCTAAGTTGGGAGAAATTCCTCCACCTACACTGTTTGGCAAATTGTTGTCTTATGAGATGCAGTTGACAGTGAGTAAAGAGGAGGAGAAATCAACAAGAAATGAACATAAGGAAAGAACAGTAGCTTTCAAGACAGAAGACCCCAGAAAGTACAGGAATAAGTCACCAACTCCACCTCCAAAGGTTGCTGAATCAGAGTCAGATGAGTCTGTCAGCACAAAGTCTGAAAGCAGTGAAAGTGATGAAGACTTTGCTGCCTTCACTAGACACTTTCAGAAATTCTTGAAGAAGAAACAGTGGAGGATAAGGCCTTCTACTTCACAGGGAAAAGAAGACTTCTATCAGAACAAAAAGTCTTCAAAGAAAGACAGGAAGAGGACTAAGTCTAGCAAGGCAACTGTTTCAAAAATAGTGTGCTATTGCTGCAATAGACAAGACCATGTTGTTACAGATTGCCCAGAAAAGAGAAAGGAGTCTGGTGACAGGAAGAAGACTCATTTCAAGGGCAAGAAAGAGAAGTCTTTTGTTGCCAAAAAGGAGAAGACTCTGTCAGATATTTCTTCTTCAGAAACTGAGTCAGATGCTGAGGCATACATAGGGCTGTTTGCTGAAGAAGAAGAAGAAGAAGAATTCATGCAGATTATGGATTCTATATATGAGCAAGAAGACTGTCAGTGCCAAGTACTGATGGCATTGACTGAAAATGACAAAATCCTAGAGCAGCCAGGACCCAGTAAGGTACAAAGTTCAACTTTAAGTTCAGTTTCTTGTTCCAGTACAGAATCAGATTCATCATCATCAAGTGATGAGAGTGTATCTGAGTCTGAGGATGATATTCATCAGCTGATAGATGAATATAAAGTACTGTTGCAAGCTTATAATAAGAGCAAGTCCCTAGCTAAAAGTCAGGCAAAGGAAATTGCTGATCTCAAAGCTGCTGCAACAGATTCTGAGAAGTTATTTGATCAAAAGCTTAATGAGATAGCCAGACTGAAGCACATTACAGTGATTCATATGGGGACTATCACCTTTAAGAATGATCAAATCAAGAGTCTGGAGATTAATCTTCAGAAGGAGAGAGAGCTTGTTGCTAGGTTTTCTAAACCTAAGTCAGTGTTATCCATAATTGATGAATTTGTTCATCACAAGGGTAAAGCTGGACTGGGATTTACTAGACCTGCAAGGACTGAGTAGTCCAAGTCCAAGTCCAAGGGCAAAGCCCCAACACTCAACAAGTCAGCTGTAGATAAGACAGCAAAGACAGTACCTAAGCAAAGGTACAATAAGTTTGAATGTTGGTGCTGTGGCAAGGTTGGCCATTTTGCAATGGATTGTTGGCACAATGCTAGTGCCAAAGTGAGTAACAAACTGCCTATTGGAAAACCAGTAGGTAGTTTTGTCAAGTTGCAAACTAACAAGTACCAAGGACCCAAGAATTCTTTGGGTTCTAAGGTTCAGTAATCTGTTTTGCAGGTGAGTCCAAGTGGCCATACCCCAACATGGTACTTGGACAGTGGATGTTCCAGACATATGACTGGAACTAGAGGATTACTAAGGGACTACATTCCAATAAAAGATGGTCCAAAAGTCACCTTTGGTGGTACTGAAAAAGGAATCATCAAAGGATTTGGTAACATTTCCAGTAACTTGGTTACCATTACTCAAGTGGCTTATGTTAAAGGGTTGAAACACAACCTAATAAGTATAAGTCAATTAAGTGATGTAGGGTATGACATCTCATTTGTTAAAAATGGTTGTCATATCAGGAGGTCAACTGATCAAGAGATCATTTTGACTGGTTATAGGAAAAGGAATGTCTATTGCTTAGACATTATGTTTGAGAACAGTGGTTCTTCAGTGTGTCTTATAGCTAATGAGACAGTCTCTCATTGTGTCAAATGGCACAAGAGGCTAGCCCATCTTAACTACAAGACTATTATCAAACTCTTTAGCAAAGAGTTAGTGAGGAATGGTCCTCAAGTTAAGTGTGTTAAAGATGGTATTTGCTCAGCTTGTCAAAAGGGCAAGCAGACTAGATCCACCTTTAGAAGCATAGAAAACAAAGATGCTGTGAGGTGTTTATACCTCTTGCATATGGATCTCTTTGGCCCAATGCCAGTTCACAGCTTAGGTAGGAAGGTCTATACCTTTGTAGTTGTAGATGACTACTCAAGGTTTTCCTGGGTGTTCTTCTTAAGACAGAAATCTGAAACACCTAGTGTCTTCCATAGCTTTGTCAAGCAAATTCAGAATGAACTAAACAATATAGTGGTCAAGATTAGAAGTGACCATGGTACTGAATTTCAGTCTGATAGCATGACAAAACTATGTGAAGAATTTGGGATATTTCAAGAATTCTCTTCACCTAGAGCACCTCAGTAAAATGGCATTGCTGAGAGGAAGAATAGGACCTTGATAGAGGCTGGTAGGACCCTATTAAGTGATACATCACTGCCAGAATATTTCTGGGCTGAAGCAGTTAACACTGCATGCCATGTTATAAATAGGGCTACCATCACTAAAGGCCTCAACAAGACCCCCTATGAAGTTGTGAAAGGCAGGAAATCAAACCTATCCTATTTCAGGATCTTTGGTTGCAAATGCTTCATACTTAACAATGGGAAGTCTTACTTGACTAAGTTTGCTGCCAAGTCCCAAGAGGGAATTTTTGTTGGGTACAGCAACAACAGTAAGGCTTATAGAGTCTACAACTTGTCTACACAAGTTGTAGAAGAGTCTGTACATGTAGTTTTTGATGAGACTAAACTTATTAACAATGAGTTGTCTAGTAGTGTATGCAGCCCCACAGGTTTAACAAAGAAGATGGACAAGCTTACTATAGAAGAAGTACCTACTGCAAGACAGCAAGTAGAAGACAGTGGTTGTTGTTCAGGGGGAGAACTACATGTACCAATTGCAGAAGAAGTACAAGGAGTGCAGCAAGATGAAGGAACTGAAGAGGTTCAACCAGAAGTTATGATGCCTCCAGCCAACAGGCATCTTAGAGATCATCCAGTAGAGCAGATTATTGGAGATCCAAGACAAGGAGTACAAACAAGGAGCAGAAACCTGAATGCAGCAATCTACTTCAGTTTCCTATCTCAAGTTGAACCAAAGAAGTTTGAAGAAGCCATACTAGATCCACAATGGACTGAAGCAATGCAAGAAGAGCTTAATCAATTCAAGAGGTGCAAGGTCTGGGAACTTGTTCCTAAACCTAAAGACCACAATATAATAGGAACCAAGTGGATCTACAGGAATAAGATGGATGAACAAGGGGGGTCATCATTAAGAATAAAGCAAGATTGGTTGCTAAAGGATATAGGCAAGAAGAAGGTATTGACTTTGATCAAACCTTTGCTACAGTAGCCAGACTGGAAGCCATAAGGATGTTTCTTGCCTATGCAACCTTTCAAGGATTCAAGGTTTACCAAATGGATGTCAAGTCAGCATTTCTGAATGGTAATCTTAAAGAGGAAGTCTATGTGGAACAGCCTTCAAGTTTTGTTGATTCAACTCTACCTCATCATGTCTATAGACTTAGGAAAGCTTTATATGGGTTAAAGCAAGCCCCTAGGGCTTGGTATGAAACCCTATCTAGTTTCCTCATTGAGAACAAGTTCTCAAGGGGGAAAATAGATAAGACTCTATTCCTTAGGGAATCTAGAGGCAAAGTTATACTAGTCCAAATATATGTAGATGACATTATATTTGGGTCTACTGAAAGCAGCCTTTGCAAAAAGTTTGCAAAACTTATGCAAGGTCAATTTTAGATGAGTAGTATGGGAGAGCTGAAGTTTTTCTTGGGTCTCCAAGTTAAACAGACTGAGAGTGGTTTATCCATATGTCAGTCCAAGTTCACCCTAGAACTCATAAGGAAGTATGGTATGGATTCATCCAGCACCATGAAGACTCCTATGGGGTCAAGTATGTCTCTTAGCAAGGATGATGCAGGGAAATCTGTAGATGAAACCTTGTATAGAGGGATAGTTGGCTCCCTATTATACTTGACTGCAAGTAGACCAGATATCATGTATGCTACATGTGTCTGTGCAAGGTATCAAGCCTGCCCTAAAGAGTCTCATTTAACAGCTGGCAAAAGAATATTGAGATATCTAAAGGGCACTCCCTATCTAGGCCTCTGGTACCCTAGGAATGGGGATTTTGAACTAACAGGTTATTCAGATGCAGACTTTGCAGGATGCAAAGAAGATAGAAAAAGCACTACTGGAACCTGTCAATTCCTAGGTGGGAGACTAATTTCATGGAGTAGAAAAAAGCAAACAAGTGTGGCTATCTCCACTGCAGAGTCAGAGTATGTGGCTGCAGGAAGTTGCTGTGCTCAACTTCTGTGGATACAACATCAGCTTGAGGACTATGGATTTCAGGTAAGTAGAACTCCACTCTTTTGTGATTCTACAAGTGCTATTTCAATAGCTAATAATCTTGTATCTCATAGTAGAACAAAACATATTGAAATTAAATATCATTTTCTTAGGGAGCATGTAGAAAGAGAAGATATTTCACTTGAATATGTTAAAACTGATAATCAATTAGCTGATATGTATACTAAGCCCCTAGAAGAAGCTAAGTTCAATAGATTTAAAATTGAACTAGGAATGATAAACTTAGAGTAAGTTTACATAATTGGAAATGGCTAAGTTAAAAGGTGTCGACACATAGAGATTTCTGTGTCGACACAGAATAGTGGTGTCGACACTTCAGGAAAAAGGTGTCGACACATCTAGGATGTTGGTGTCGACACTTCAGAATATTAGTGTCGACACATGTCAAGCAGGTGTCGAAACATCCAAAGTGGTGTCGACACTTATGTTTTACTCAGAATTCTCTAAGTAAAGTCTCGACTATGTGTCGAGTTGAGTGGTGTCGACACATATTATCTGTTGACTAAACTTGTGTCGACACATATGTGTCGATACATTATAAGTCAGTGTCGACACTTATTGCCAGTGTCGACACATTTTAAGTTAGCTGCCCGCCTTTTCATCTTCAAAATTAGAAAGGTATAAATAGGGTTTTGTTTTAGTTTGTCGACACGCTTTCAAAGTTTCGAGACCAAACTTCTGTGTCGACACCTCTCTTCTCTCAAGACAAGTTCTACAAACCCTAATGACACCTAAGCTAGAGGAGAACGTCAACGAAGGATACGAGCTGGTGCGCAATGCTTTCGATGATGCTGATCAAGAAATCTAGACTGTCGTAACCCTAGTAGCCGATTCGGGATTAGAATATCTTGTTTCTGAACCTACTAAAATCTGGAAGAAAGAGGTACTAGAATTCCTCAATGGAGCTAAGATAGACGAAACTGGATTCAAAATCAAATCCAGGGTTCATGGTGAGAAGGTGAAGGTATCACCTAAAAGTCTGAGGAAGATACTACAGCTACCAAGAACTAAAGAGGATGATGAGGTTACTGCTTCAAAGACCAGGGAAGCTCTAACCTGGTGTGGAATGGATCCTAAGATGAAGCTTGGATCAGTGTTTCTTAGAAAAGGCATGAACAATCAAGGAAAATTCCTTTCAGAGATTGTTGGCAAAGTCATACTCAGCAAGCCAGGAGGGCATGACAGAGTGTCTGCCTATATGTTTAGTATTATGACAAGGATAATCTTCTCTCTGCAAACTGACTGGTCTATGGTAGTTTATGAGAAGATTAAGGAAAGCTTGAAGAAGCCCAACCTGGGCAGAATTTTAAGTCTATACCTAGCTGGTACCATACCAGAGGTTATGCAACAAGCTGCTGGAAGTAAAATAAATCACATGAGAAAAATGGACATGAGGTTGTTCTCTAGATGGGACAGGGTGTTAACTAAGGAGATGACAACCCCTGAGAAGATAGTTTCTGAGAAAGAAATTCCTCCAAAGAAGAAGAGGAAGACAGCTCCAATGGCTCAGGTTCCAACTAGCAGCTCTGAAAGTGAAGAGCAAGTTGTCTTCTCTTCTGATGAGAATGTAGAAGAACCTGCTGTAAAATCTCCTGCTCCTCAAGATGATGCTGAGATCCAGGGGGAGCTACCTCAAGCAAGCCTCATCCACAAGGATCAAAGCCAGGGGGAGCTTCTAGTTGTAGATGAACTCACTACACTGGAAAGTGAACAAGCAACCAACATTATCCTAGAGGTAATCACTGAACTCAATACTTTAGATTTTCCTATGGAAGATATTGATTTGTCTGATATTCATCAGCAAACTCAGCTGGATAACCAAGTCCCAGATGTTGTCTTAGAAGACACATCTATTACAGTCCAAGATGTATCTGATCCAGTGGTTGAAGAGACCAGAATTTCTCCAGCTCCTTCACCACAAGAGTATACTATGGAAGATTTATTTTTAAATCTGGATCAACAAGATTTTGAAAAAGAAACTGCTGCTACTGAAGAAGAGAATGCTGCTGCTGAGGGGGAGCAAGTGCAAACTCATGAAGACCCTGCCAGGAAAGTAACTGAGACAGCACTAGATGTGCAGCCTGAGAAGCCTCCAAGCCCTAAGGAGAGGGTGGATATAGCCAGCACATCTGCCTCTAAAGATGAGGAGATTGCTAGGGCAAAGAAGAAGAAGTTTCAAGTCTTCAGAAGGAGAAGCCAGAGTTACAAGAAGGCTCTCCAAACTGTTGCTCCACAACCTATAGTTCAACCAGCACCATCAATAGACTATAGTGATCTGATGGTTGCTATGCAGATTAAACTGGATGAACACAGGAAGGCAATTGAGAAATATGTGGATGAAGGGCAGAAATCATTGCAATTTGATCTGGCCCAAGATATCAAGTCAATAAGATTTGAGATGAATCTTAACAAGAAAGAGATGACAGACTGTTTCCACAAGGGTGGAAATGCAGTGGTGTACTTGGTTACACACCAGGAAAAGATAAAAGCACAAGTGGATGACATGGCTGTGAAGCAAGGTTATGTTCTAGAAAATCAGATAAGAATGAATGACAACCTTACTGCATCTCACAATGCAATAGTCATAGAACTGAAGAATCTGGCTGCTGGACCTTCTACCTCTACTGCTACTATTAAAGCTGAATTTGACAAAGCATTTCAAGAAGAACTCACTGCTATTAAGACTGCCATTCAAGAATCTCAAAAGAATATAACTGACAAACTCCAAAGGTTAAAACCTTTCTTTAAAGATGGAGTTAATTACTTGGATAATCAGGTGAGATTTCAAAAGGATGATGTGAGAGATCATATAGAAAGAGAAGTCATAAAGGGGGAGAGGGTTTTAGTCAAGGCAAGCTCTGATCATGCCAAATGGATATCAAATTCTATCAGAGCTACACTGGGTTATCCTCCTCTTTGTGATGATGATAATGTGGCAGAATCTGGAATTCAACCTGCATATCTAGGAGGGGAGCAACCTGAAGTGGCTCAAGTCATCTACCCTCCTCCAGATTTTGACATGATTCATGCAGATGTACTGTCCATGTATAGCCCACCTGGGGGCAAGGACAATGTTATTATTGAAAAAGTTGTTCAGCCTATTTCTGAAGCCATGCAAGAGGTACTGTAGAAAGAATAAGAAACTAGATTGTCCAAGAAGAGGTTTAGGGAACAAGCTGAACAAAGACCAGACTTTGAGTAGTGGAGCCCTACCTCAAGGAACATTATATTAACTGCCTGGAAAGCTGCCAAAGATAATGTGCATGACAGGAACAAGTGGTTCTCTGAGGCTGAATGGAGAAAACATGAAACTAGACAGGAGGTAATAGTTCAGTACAGAAGGAAGGCCAAGATGGGAAAGCTACCTCCTACTGCTCAGGAGCCTAGCAAGTACTTTCCTAAGCCATACCATTACTCTGAAAGACAAAAGATCAAAGCAGAAGAGCTTAAGAAGAAAGACTTGAAAGGCAAGAAGCCTGCTGATGCTGAAGTTGCTGGAGCTCCTGTTCAAGCTAAAGTTCAAGCTGGAAAAGGAATAGTTATTAAGGAGCCAGAACATAAATAGATTTAGAATTTTCTTGAAGTTTACTTTGTAATCTTTTTGATGTAAACCATTTTGTGAACTTCTGAAAATAAATATGACAGATATTAGAACAATGTGTTATATGTTAAAATTATTTCATATTTGTTCTGTGATGATGTCTATGTCTATATTTGTTCTGTGATGATGAATTTGTATACATGTGAAATTGATACATGTTTATGTTTACCCTGCTGTATATAATCTTGTTTTTCATCATTTTGTAATTTAATTATGAATGGTGTATATCATTGACTAAGGGTTATGACTTCTCCAAATAAGGGGAGATTGTTGGGTACATTGGTTTAAATGTACCTGATTTGAAGAAGCCTCACCCAACTCAATGATATACATCAAAATGTATTTGATGTGTTGTTGAGTTTACTTATGCAGGTTAAGTATTTGCAGGACTGAAGCAAAAAGTTTCTAAGTCCATGTGTCGACACCCAGAGGGAAAGTGTCGACACTTAAGAAGACTTGTGTCGACACCCAGGCAAGCAGTGTCGACACTTGGAGTCATTGTGTCGACACTAGGGATGCTGAGTCGACACCAGACACAAAGTGTCGACACAAGGAGCTGTGTCGACACTCAGTAAAGAAAAGTGCAGTAAAGCTGTGTCGACACTTAGCAGCAGTGTCGACACCTAGAAGAACTGTGTCTACACCAGAAAGTGTCGACACTTGGAGCTGTGTCGACACTCAGCAAAAGTCAGTAGAGACTAAGTATAAGTGTCGACACCCAGAACAATATGTCGACACTCAACAGAAGAGTCAGCACTTGAAGTAAGTGTCGATACCCAGAATAATGTGTCGACACTCAATAGAAGAGTCAGCATTTGAAGTAAGTGTCGACACCCAGAACAATGTGTCGACACTCAACAGAAGGGTCAGCACTTAAAGAAAGTGTCGACACAAGGAAGAATGTGTCGACACTCAGCTGAAGACTCAACACTTGAAGAAAGTGTCGACACATGGAGCTGTGTCGACACTTAGCAAAGAACAGCAAGATCAACAAATTATTCTAAGTACAAGTGTCGACACTAAGGGGATGTGTCGACACTCAGCTGAAGTCTCAACAAAAGAATCAAGTGTCGACACAAGGAGCTGTGTCGACACTCAGCAAGTATCAACACTGAAGACATGTGTCGATACCAAGAAGCAGTGTCGACACTAACAGATTCAACACATGAAGATGTGTCGACACAAAGGAGATGTGTCGACACTTAGAAGAATTCAGCAAAATACAGAAGATCAAGTACTTGTGTCGACACTCAATTTTAGTGTCGACACATGAAGAAGAAGCTGTGTCGAGACATAGAAATTACAACACAAGGAGTTGTGTCGACACCTTGTAGACTTGTGTCGACACTTACACAACTTGTGTCGACACTTGGTCTATAAGTGTCGACACTTAAAGACAGAAAGTCTCGACACGGTCCGACAGTTAGAGAATTTTCAAGAACTGACTGGATGACTTTACAGCTGCTGTTCCAGCCGGTTTACAGCACCTGTCAAAGTTGTCAGAATTCAGTTATAAACCGGACCAGCCGGTTACCATGAAGAAGGCCTATAAATAGGCACATACAGTCTACAGAAGGTTGTTGTTGAAGATTGATAAAGTTCACATTATTGAACAAGTATCAAACAAAGAAGATCTAGCTATTCCTTGAAGAATAAAGTGCTGATCTAAGAAGTTGGAGAGAGAGGGCTCCATCCAAGAAATCAGTTGTTGGAACCAGACTAAGAAGAAGGGTTCAGATTTATTTTGGATCTTAAAGAAGCAGAGATCAAGGATCAACTGCAGAAGGAGTCAATCTAATTGAGTTCTACTTTCAAGAAGCTTTGAAGAAAAGCTAAGTCAGATTGATTTCAGCTGAGTTCTTCCAAGAACTCATCAAGAAACTCACAACTCCCCTCTCTTGTTTCTGGGTTGCTGAGTTACCATTTGTAAATTCATTTTTATCTTGTAGGATCCTTTGGATCTGAGTTTTTGTAAGCATGTAATTATAAAGGCTGAGTGTAGGGCTTGGGAGCCTGAGTGTAGGAGATTGGAATCTCTGAGTGTAGGCCTTTTGTGGCTGAGTGTAGGCCTTGGTGGCTGAGTGTAGGCCTTTGTGGCTGAGTGTAGGCTTTGTGGAAAAGCTGAGTTGTAGGGCCTTGGGCCTGAGGTGTAGGAACCAGTTTGGGTTCTGAGATAGTGGAGAAGTTTGGCTGAATCTAGTACACTGCTAGATAGGCGAAGGGGGAAAGTGGATGTACCCAAATCTTGGGGAACCACTATAAAACTGTGTCTTCTGTGTGCTGTGATTTGTTGTGAATGCTTTGTGATTGCTGTGCAACTCTGTGTTATAAACTGATTGCTGCCATAAAAAGTTAAAAAGAATTTGGTCACCTATTCACCCCCCCCCCCCCTCTAGGTGTTTAGGTACTATAACTTTCAAGATTCATGTCAATTCCTTGGAAGAAGGCTTGTGTTATGGAGCTGCAAAAAGCAAACAAGTGTAATAATAACCACAGCTGAATCTGAGTACATTTCAGCTGGAAGTTATTGTCCACAATTGTTATGGATTCAGCATCAACTACAAGATTACAACATTCAGCTAAGTAAAATTCCATTATATTGTGATTCTACTAGTGTTATTTCGATAGCAAACAATCATGTGTCACATAGTAGAATAAAACATATTGAAATTAGATATCACTTTATATAGGAGCATGTAGAAAATGGAGATATTAATCTAGAATTTGTTTCAACAAATAAACAAATTGTTGATATCTTCAATAAGCCCATAGATAAAGAGAAATTCAATTTCTTTAAGTTTGAACTTGGCATGTTGAATCTTGAATAATTCATGCATAAAAAAAACTAATATAAAATAAGAATAAAATATTAGCCAGTAATTAAGTTTACCTACCTAAAAATCAAGTGTCGATACAAGGATTATGTCGAGATGTGTAGAAAGTGTAGTCGACTTCTACTTTTATACCCTAGTTAGACAACAGGGCGCGTAGTCACATGTGTCAACACATCTCGACATAATCCTCGTATCGACACTTGTCAACCATTTCTCTCAACTCTCATGGCGTCCAAGAATGACAATAACATCTTTGAGGGTTATAAACTTGTTCGCAATGGATTCAACTCAGCGACTGAAGAAATTACGAATGTAATAACCTTAATCAATGAAGCAGGTTTGGAATATATGCTCTATGAACCTTCAAAAATCTCGAAACGAGAAGTTTCAAAATTCTTCTCAAATGCTCATCTAGATTCAAACACTGAAAAGATTAAGGCTCTGTTTGGGACAACTTATACTGATGAATAATCTCTATTCAAAACGCAAAAGCTATTTTTCAGTTGTTTATTTGTACAGCTTATAGAAAATCACTTATTTTAAAATTGATTTTAAGCTGATTTTTCATAAGCTATCCGGGACCAGCTTATGACTTCTCATAAGCGTTTATCCCTTATGAAAAATCCGACTTGATTTTTTCAGTCGAATATGATTTTTTCGTTTTGGTGCGATTTTTCGCCAAAACGAGTATTTTTCGCTCGGGCGTGATTTTTTCGCCCTGACACGATTTTTCTGCCCGGGCGAGAATATTCCGCCCAGTCAAGAATTTTTCGCCATGGCGCATTTTTTCCGTCCGGAGCGATTTTTTCGCCCGGGCGCGATTTTTTTCCCGAGCGCGGATATTTCGCCCAGGCGCGTATTTTTCGCCCGGACTCGCATTTTTCGCCCTGGCGCAAATTTTTCGCCCGTGCACAAATTTGACACCCAGAGACGAATTTTTCGCCGGAGCGAGAATATTTTCGCCCGGACGTGATTTTTCCGCCCGGGGGCAATTTATCCGCCTGAGCGCACAGTTTTTTCGAACGGGAGCTATTTTTTCGCCCTGACGCGATTTTTTCGCCCGACAATAATTTTTTCGCCTGAGAACGATTCTTTTCTCCAGTACACGATTTTTTTGCCCGTGAGCGATTTTTTCGGATGTACGCGATTTTTTTCTGCAGAATGCATTTTTTCGCTTTTGTGCAAAAATATCACGTGCGCGCAAAAATATCGCGTATGGTCAAAAATATCACCCCCGGGCGGGAAATTTGCGCCCGGGAGGAAATTCGTGCCTAGGCGGAACATTCGCGCCCGGGCGGAACATTCGCGCCCGGGCGGAAAACATTTGGGCCCGGGCGGAAAACATGCGGGCCCGGGCCGAACATCCACTCCCCGGGCAGAACATTCGCGCCCCGGACGGAACATCTGCGCCCCGCTGGAAAATCCGCGCCCCAGCGGAAAATCGGCGCCCGGGCGGAAAATCCGCGCCCGGGCGGAAAAACCGCGCCAGGGCGGAAAATTCGCGCCCGGGCGAAAAATCCGCGCCCGGGTTGAAAATCTGCGCCCGGGCTGAAAATCCGCGCCCCGGGCGTAAAATGCGCTCCCGTGCAGAAAATCCGCCCCCGCGCGGAAAATGCGCGCCCGGGCCGAAAATGCGCGCCCGGGCCGAAAATGCGCGCCCGGGCCGAAAATGCTCGCCCGGGCCGAAATACGCGCCCGGGCGGAAAATTCGCGCCCGGGCGGAACATTCGCGCCCGGGCGGAAAATTCGTGCCCGGGCGAAAAAACACTTCCGTGCAAAAAAATCACACCGGGGCGAAATAACCGCGCCCAGGCGAAAAATTTGCTCCTGGGCGACAAATTCGATCTCGGGTGAGAAATTTGCGCCCGGGCGAAAAAACCACGTCAGGGCGAAAAATTTGCTCCCAGGTGAAAAACCCGCGTCCGGGCGAAATATTTGGGCTAGGGCGAAAAAATCGTTGTCGGAAGAAAAAAATGCGCACGTGTGAAAAATTCGCACCCAGACAAAAACGTGCATGAGTGAAAAAATCCCGTATGGATAGAGAAAACGTGTCCAAATGAACGGACTTTTATGAATGAATGAAACTTTAGATAAGTACTTATGGACAAACTATCCAAACAGTTTACTGCTTATTCATCATTGTTTTTATAAAATCTCTATCTAATCATCAATTTTCAATTAGCAACTTATTCATCTTCATAAGTTGTCCCAAATAGAGCCTAAGTTAAAAGTGAATGGAACAAAGATCAAAATCACTACCAAAATGTTGGCAGGGATATTTCAATTGCCAAAGATTGATCAAGAAAATGATCTGGATTCTGCCAAGACTACAAAAGCATTGGAATGGTGTGGATTAGTCCCAACCACAAAGATTGGAAGCACCCTGAACAGGAAGTGTATGGATTCACAGGGCAAATTCCTGTCTGAAATAATAGGGAAAGTGTTACTGTGTAAAACTGGAGCACATGACAGAATTTATACATATATGTTTGGGCTGATGACAAGAATTATCTTCTAAGTCAAGACTAATTTGAGCAAAGTAGTCTTTGACAAAATTGCAGAATGCATCAAGAAGCCCAATATGGGTAGAATTATAAAACTATACTTGGTACAAGCTATTCCTGACAGTATCAATCTGAAGATTGGATATAAGATCAATCATATGAGAAGAATTGATATGAGAATATTAGCAAGGTGGGATAAAGTCCTATTCAAGGAAACACCTGCAGTCGAGAAGGAGGGGGAGAAAAAGAAGAAAGTTGTGCTTGTGGAAGAAGAATCTTCTAGTGATTTTGAAGTACAAGTTCTTGCTCAGAAAAACAGGATGATACAGTAGCTAAAAAATCTCCAAGGCCCTCACCAGGAACTGGTGATCAGGTGCAGGGGGGGAGAATATAAGAGATGGATTACATTGAGGGGGAGAACCTCAATACTATGCCTGAAATAGTACAAGATTCTGTGAACATAATAGTAATGGAAGTAGTCCAAGAGCTAGACACTGTTCTAGAACATATAGAGGTTCCTGGATAGGAAATGACTGACAGGGAGATTGAGGATGCAGTCTCTAAGGAGACTGAAGAAGAAATCATTCTGAATCAAGATACAGATATCCATGGTAGATGACTGCACTTCTAGAGGACCCTGTTCCTGATGTTGTAGCTCAGCTAGATGAGGTCAACCTAGAAAACACCAATATTGGTGAACAAGGTGCAAGGGTTGAGGGGGAGTTGGCAGATCTGGTCCCAGATACTTAAGGAACTAAAGATCCAAAATATATTGAAGTTGTTAGTTCTTTAGAATATGAGGAGGAAGAAGCCTCTCAGATAAAAAAAGGAAATTAATTGAACTTAAAAAGAGGAGTAGAAGATATAAGAAAAACATTCAGTCTGGCACAACTCCTGCTCCTACTGTGGATTTAAGCTCACTTCTAGTTCAAATACAGATAATGTTAGATAAACAAAGAAATTAACTGGAAAAATATATAGACGAAAGTAATAAGGAGTTGTAGTTTCAGCTTGCACAAGAAATCAAATCTATTAGATTTGAGGTGAATCTGTTGCAGATAGATATGATTCATTTCTTTGAAAGATGAGCTAATGATGTAGTGTACATTGCTAAACAGCGGCAGGAATCAACGAAAACTGTAGCTGAAATAGCTGTTAAACAAGGCTATGTCATTGAAAATCAGACTAGAATGAATGAGAACATGATAGTAATGCATGATGCTACATTGGTAAAGATGGATGAGCATTCTACAGCTCTAGAAACAAAGATAGCCTCTACCTCCAAGGATATTGAAACTCAACTATCTACTGACTCAGCCTATTTGATTAAGGATATCAAGGCTTCTGACAAAGAACTAGATGAACATTTGCTCAAAGTAAAGAATCTTTTGTCCTCAGGGATTAATTATTTGGATGATTAAGTCAGATTTCACAAAAATGACTTAAGGGATCGTGTAGAAAGAGAAGTCATAAAGGGGGAGAGAGTAATGATGAAGGTAAGCTCTGAGCATGCTATTTGGACCTCCAATATCATCAGAAAAACTCTATGCTTTCCTCCCTTAAGGTATGATGAATATCAAACTATTGAGTCTGGCTGCCAACCAGCTCATTTTGAGGCCATTCAAACTGCAATATAGTCCATGTACAGTCCTCCACCACAGATTTAGAATATAGTATATGAGGAGGTGGAGATGACTGCTTCTACATTGCTCAAAGAGAAAGAAGCTCAACTATCTAAGAAAAGATTCAGGGAGCAGGCTGAAGCTAAGCCGGATTTTGAGCAATGAAGTCCAACTTCTAGATCCATTATTCTCACTGCATGAAAATCAGTCAATAACAATACAGCTGACAGGGGTAAATGGTATTCAGAGTAAGAATGGGTCAAGCATACAAAGCAGCAGGAAAGTCTCTATAAATTCAGAAAAGATCTGAAGCCAGGGAAGATTCCAGCTAATTCTATTGAACTCAACAAATATTTCCCAAAGCCCTATCATAACTTTGAAAGGCAAAGGCTCAAAGAAGAAGAGATCTTAAAGGCCAAGGATGTCAAAGGAAAAAAGAAAGTGCCTGATGACAATGTGCCTGAAGTAAAAGCTAAAGTACAATCAGGAAAAAGACATTGTCATCAAAGAACCAGAAGAGTCTTAGAATATTTTTTTGGATCTATGTACTTTGATTTTAAGAACATTGTAACAAATCTAAAAAGTGTAATCTTTGAACAAATTTAAATGAAAAAGTTTGGTTGCACTTTGTGATATCTATGTTATCATTGTTGTGTTCTTTATAATTTTGTTCAGTACCTTTCATGTACATCTTAATTATCATATTTTGGTATTGTACTGTATATCATTGAATTGGAGTTATGACTTCTCCAAATAGGGGGAGACTTTTGGGTACATTGAAAACAATGTACTTGATTTGAAGAAGCTCTTTCAACTCAATGATATACACAAGTAAATATATTAATGTATGGTTCAGTTCATGCATGCAGGTTGCATATGTCATATTGATTGAACAGGTGGTACAAGTTATATTTGCAGGTGGACTCAAAGAAGCTAACTAAAAAGGCAGAAAATAATCTAAGTTCAAAAGCGTCAAGTGAAGCAAGTTCACTCCACGCTATACAGCTAAAAGTGCTGAGTGCAGTCGGGAAAGTCGAAACCTAGTAAGTTGCAGTGCAGAGAAATGGCTAAGTACAAAAGTGTCGACACACTTCAACTATGTCGACACCTTTGCAAGAGCTGTGTCGAGACAAGTCAATTAACTCGACACCTTGAAGTTTTAAGTCGGCTGTGTCGAGACAAGTTATTTATCTCGACACCATGAAGTTTCAAGACAGTAGTGTTGAGACAAGTATGTTATCTCGACACCTTAAAGTTTAAGTCAGCAGTAACTAGACAAGTTCGTTATCTCGATACTTTGAAGATCAAGACAGTTGTGTCGAGACTAGTCAGATATCTCGACACCTTAAGACAGTAGTGTCGAGACAATGCAACTGTCTCGACACAATAAAGACTGGAGTGTAGACTGAAACAAGTGTCGATATCCTGCAGACTGAAGTGTCGAGACAATTCAACTGTCTTAACACAGTGAAGAATTAAAACAAGTGTCGACACCTGGCAGATAGTTGTGTCCAGACAAGTCAACTGTCTCGACACCTTCAAGTTCAAGACTGAAAATTCTGCTAAGTAATATTGTGTCGAGACTGCTAAGATGTCTCGACACCTTCTAAGAATGCTAAGTAATATTATGTCGAGACACTTGAGATATCTCAACACTTTTGATCCTGAAGCTGAATAGAGTCAACACAAAAGTGTCAAGTCAAGTCAGAAATATCACATTAGCTACAGTAACATGATATCTCAACAAAAAAAGTTCAGAGGAGAACTTGAAGTATGATGGCATAATGATGATGTCATCAATCAGAAGCTAGCAATCCGTGAATTCTATAAATAGAGGGGTTGTCTACACATAATACAAAATCAAAAATTCTATCATTCTAATTTCTTCCAAGTCAGAGGAGGACGACAATACCGAGAAGAAGGAAGGCGAAGGTCTTCAAGAAAATCTTCAGATCATTTCATCAAGTTGATCAGAAGATTAAGGTAGATCTGTTCTACAAGTTCTTCACTGAAATCAAGCCAATCAACGTCAAGAACTTGCTGATTCAGGGAAGAATCATTTTAGCTAGCTTATTTTTCAAGAATCTATCCAGTGCAGCTGAATTGAAGAATCTGAATTCTTTCAAATAAGTCAAATTATAGAATTACTGTTTTCTGAGGATATTAATTTTTATTTACCTCTTAATTTTATAAGATCTTTTTGAGATCTGAGTGGGTAGGAGATAAAATCTCTGAGTTGTAATCCTGATTTATAAAGGATGAGGTAGGGTTCTTGAGGGACCTGAGGTAGGTGATTTGAGTGGGATCACTGAGGTGTAATCCTGTGTTATAAAGGCTGAGGTAGGGTTCTTAAGGGACCTGAGGTAGGATATTGGGTGAATCTCTGGGGTAGGACCTGTTGGTCTGAGTGTAGGTTTCTTAACAGAAGCTGAGTTAGCATGATCTTTTGATCTAAGTTGAAGAGGAGGAGATATAACCTTATCTAACACATTGCTAGTGAGGAAGAAGGGGGAAAGTGGATGTACCCTGATATGGGAACCACTATAAAATTCCTATGTACTGTGGATTGATTGTGTTGTGTTGTGTGGGTTGTTTGGGTTGTGATCTTGTGAAGTTTACTTTTTCAAATATTTGTTAAACATATGCAATAAGTGATAAATAATTTTAAAAGATAGCTATTCACCCCCCTCTAGGTAATTAACTACCCATATGTTTATCTTTCAAGTGGTATCAGAGGGATGTTGTTAAAATAAAGACCTAACAGTCGGGAAAAGATCAAAAGGATGGTTGAAACATATCAGATCGAATGGCATCTGAATCTCACAGAGAACTTAGTTATATGAAGCTTCCTATATATACTAAAGATAACTTTGCTATTTGGAAGAAGAAAGTGAGATTGTTCATGGAGGCTTCAGATCCAAGAATCTTTATCACTGTACAAGAAGGACCATATATTTCAATGAAGATATCAGTCTTAGATGCAAATGTTTAAACCCCTAAGAAACTGTTAGGGCATCTGCGGTGGTAGAATCTCAGCAAGATTTACCCTTGTCCCTTGGTCCTCTTGATCATCCAATTCAATTTGAATAGATGTCTCAGTCACTTGGGGGAACATAAAACATCTACCTAACTAGGGATCTTAGTGTTAGTCTCCCCATCAACCTGATCATCAATCTCAATAAACTTATTAAAATCAATATCAAAAGAACCTTCATCCAATTGCTCATGCTCCCCCTCAATTAGTGCATCAGATGGATCTCGATCCATTAGCTCTGCCTCGCATCTCTCCCGAAAAAAATCAAGAATTGAAGCTATTTTGTCTTGTAGATTCTCTAGAAAATGGTCAATTTCTCCTTGTAGATTAATAGTTGACTGCACCAGCTCCCCCTCGGTTGGGGCTTCAATCATGTCTATACTATTTGGATCTAAGTCAACATCCATTTCTGATGCATTTTCTCTTTTTTTGCAAGAACTTGAGCTGAATTTCCATCCACCTGAATACTTAAGTCCTGAACAACAGTTGCTTCTTCATAAGATGAGGAAAGGTTAGGATCACGAATTGGTATGCTTTGACCCTCATTCTCTGATTCAGAGGAATCCACAACAATCTTATTCTTTCCCTTGACCTCTGGTATGTTCTTGGACTGAACTTATTGGCTGGAGGGCAACACCCTACTGAATCTTTCCAATGTCTTGATATTCATTATTTTCATGTAATGGATCTGAACACCTTTTCTTTTGGAGAAATGCTCTGGGTAAGCATTAAACAGATATAGGGAAAGAATCCTGCCTTGGTTTAGAGCCTTTAGGTACTCAATGATCTTCTGATAAATTACAACTGCCCGGTTGATTTTCTTTTGTAGAATTACTCTTGTTACTAGCTTAAACATGGGTTTTGATATGTTGTCATGGGAGCCTGGTTTGCATAGGATGGCCTTCCCAATGATATCGGCAAGCAATTTTTCTTTTTGGTTAAAGATTTTCCTTTTCAGGGAACCATACTGTACACCACTATGACCACACTGTTCCAGGGCTTGGTCAATTTCATTAGAGGAGATATCTTGGTCCTCTTCAATTTCTGTAGAGGGAAGCTTCAAGGCTTTAACAAGCCTTCTTGACATTATTTTCATCTTAACTCCCCCTACTTTACTCTTAATGGAATGACTTGGTGAAGAGGACTTCATATTAGAATACAACTCCAAAACTTCATCTTTCAGAATTAGAGTTAGTTCTGATAAAATGAACTCAAGCTTGACAGCTTTCAACATACTGATAATTTCTCTAATCTCTGTTGAGGCAAACTGAAAACCATCTTTGACTACTTCATATCCTTCAAGAAGAGTGTTTGTTGATTTTGGCGCCATTGTAGTTAAAATCCTTGCCATTGAGTCGCTAAGAAGGACTGATGGGTTTCAGCGGCTTTTTAGGGTTTAGAGTTTAAGTCCTTAGTTAACTTAGAGTTATATAGATTGTTAATTATATTTATATTGTATTTATATAAATGGGTTTTGAAGCGACATGCTATTGGGTGATCAATAAATTGAACCAATGGCTGAGATAGATCATCTGTAGCTATAACAATCCATCTCAGCAGTATCGTTGAGACCGGGATATATACCGTTGAGCATTATCTCAGCGGATATCAATGTGAATAATGAGATAATTTAATATCGTTGAGTGCTTTCTCAGCAGTTTTCACCAAATAGCTGAGCTTGCTCAGCTAGATTTCCTTAGCTAAATTTCCTATCTAGATATTATCACCTACTTAGATAATGGTAAATAATATCAAAGAAATTTATAACTGAGAGCGGTAATGATGAGGAATAAGTTATTCCATATGTAACATACCTAGCTCAATTTTAAATGAGGAAAATTTATCCTCATCTAGTGGCTTTGTAAAGATATTTGCTACTTGCTTGTCTGTGGGGACAAATTCAAGACAGATATCTTCACACTCAACATGTTATCTAATGAAATGATACCTTGTTTTATGTGTTTAGTCCTGCTATGTGAGACAAAATTCTTAGCAATGAAAATAGCACTAGATGAGTCACACAATAAGGGGGTTTTACTGACCTTGAGGTTATGGTCCTTTAGTTGATGTTGAATTCAGAGTAATTGGGCACAATAGCTGTCTCCAGAAATGTATTCGGACTCAGTATTGGATATGGTCATATTGGTCTGCATCTTCCTGCTCTAGGAGATCAATCTCCTACCTAGTAATTGGCATGTATCACTTGTACTTTTTTTGTCTTCTATACATCCGACAAAATCAACATCTAAATAACCAGTTAGTTCAAAATCATTATTCCTACGACATCACAGGCCAAGATGTTGGCTGCCCTTGAGGTATCTCAAAATACTCTTTGCAGCTATATAATGAGATTATTTAGGGCATGTCTGGTACCTAACACAAACACATATTGCATATATAATGTTAGGTCTACTTGCAATTAAATATAATAGGGATCCAATGATACACCTATACATGGATTCATTAAAAGGTTTCTCCTCCTCATCTTTATCCAGGGATATATTTGACCCCATGGGAGTTCTCATGGTGGATGCTGATTTCAACCCAAACTTCTTAAGGAGTTCCCTAATGTACTTAGTCTGAGAGATGAATATTCCCTCATCAGACTATTTTACTTGGAGACCTAGAAAGTACTTGAGCTCCATTATACTGCTCATTTCAAACTCCCCTTACATAAGGTTGGCAAACCTTTTGCAAAGTTTGTCATCAATAGACCCAAAGATTGTCATCAACATAAATTTGGACTAAGAGACACTTTCCCTTTGATTCCCTTAGGAATATTTTTTGTCTATCTTTCCCCTCAAGAACTTGTACTTAATGAGAAAGGTAAACATGGTTTCATACCAAGCCCTAGGGGCCTGTTTCAACACTTACAAAGCCTTTTTAAGAAAATAAACATGAGAGGCTAGAGTTGGGTGTACAAAACCTAAGGGTTGCTCCGCATATACCTCTTCCTTTAGATTACCATCGAGGAAGGCATATTTTACATCCATTTGGTAGACTTTGAACCCTTTTAATGTTGCATAAGCTAGGAATATCCTTATAAACTCCAGTCTTGTTACTGGGGAAACGTCTAGTCAAAGTCAATTCCCTCCTCTTGTTTGTATCCCTTGGCAACTAATTTGGCCTTGTTCTTTACTATCACTCCATGTTCATACATCTTGTTCTTGACGATCCATTTGGTGCCAATAATGTTGTGTCATTGTGGGTTTGGCACCAACTTCCAAATCTTGCATCTCTTGAATTTTTGGAGTTCTTCTTGTACGACATTGATCCAAAATGGATCATTATTTACATCTTCGAACTTTTTGGGCTCCACCTGAGACAAGAAGCTCAAAAAGAGAGCTTCATTGTGAAGTCTGCTTCTGTTGGTGACACCTAGGCTTGCATCTCCAATAATGAGAGTTATGGGATGATCTCTCATATGCCTAGTTGCAACAGGCAATCTGTCAGCACATTCTTATTCTTCAAAAATGATTTCAGAAGGCTGAATTTCCTCATAGAGCACATCAATTTCAGAGGTGCTCATGCTTGAACTGGGCTTGTCTTGAATGGACAAATCTTTTATGTTGGGCACTGAACATGCATCATTAGGCACATTGGACAAGCCTTTGTATAGAAGTCCAGTCTTATCAAAAATGACATGCATATATTCTTTTACAACTTGGCTCTTTTTGTTAAATACCTTATACGCTCTACTGTGGGAGTTGTATCCAACAAGTATCCCACAGAGCATTTTTCAGCAAATTTAGTCAAATGCGACTTTCCATTATTTAAAAAAAAACATGTGCACTCAAAGATTCTAAAATATGAAATAGTTAGTTTTCTGCCTTCATGAGCTAATAGGGTGTCTTACCATGAACTTTGTTGATTGAAGCCCTGTTCAGAACATGACATGCAGTGTTGACTGCCACGGCCTAGAAGTATTCTAGAAGTGAGGAACCACTAATCATGGTTCTACCAACCTCAATTAAAGTCCTATTCTTTCTCTCAGTCACCCCATTTTGTTATGGGGTTTTAGGAGAAAAGAATTCATGGGTGATACCAAGTTATTCGCAAAACTTTATTATGACCCCAGATTGGAATTTTGTACCATGGTCACTTCTCAATTTGACCACTGTGTAGTTTATATCATTCTGGATTGCCTTAACAAAATTCATGAAGACATCCAAGGTATCAGACTTCTCCCTAAAGAAGAATACTCATGTAAACATTGAGTGATAATCAACAATCACAAAGGTATATTGCTTCCCTTCTAAACTCTGAATGGGCAAAGTACCAAATAAGTCTATATGCAACAGATAAAGATATATTATAGTGTCTTTGGAGCCAATGTTCTTAAAAGAGATCGTTGTTTGCTTGCATATTTGACATGCATGACAAGGATCGTTTTTAACACAAATTAACTGAGGAGAATTGTAACGCCTCGGATTTTTGATTGCGTACGCATGATGGGCGTTACGTTGGCTTTGACCGTTGTTCGAGCATGGTTTTTCTCGCGGGCTTGCGAGTGGTTGTTTTGGTTGCCGAGTTGCACGATTCCCCAGCAAACTGGAGTCCAAATTGGGGACTCGTTGAGGCCTCTTAGGGAATACTTGCACTTTTTCGCGCCCGGGTAATGTTGCTCAAAATGAGTTGCTGGTACAGGAAACGAAAAAAAAAAAGGTAAAAAGTTCTTAAGGCAAAAATGGTCTAGGACGTCACAGAAACACTTTTCAAAACAGGGAAAAATGGTCGTTTTTGTGCGAGACACGCCCCCTGACACGGGCGTGACCCAGGGCGTGACCTGGGCGTGACCTCCTTGACTCGACGAATTTTTCGTGCGTCGAGTTGAGCTCGACGAATGGGGTACACGCCCCGTGACACGGGCGTGTCACGGGCTGTGTCCCGCTTTGTCGAGTGTTGAGTGTCGAGTGTCGAGTGTCGGGTGTCGAGAGAGGGTACACGGCCTGTGACACGGGCGTGTCACAGGGCGTGTCCAGCTTGTCGAGTGTCGAGTGTCGCATGTCGAGTGTCGAGTATCGAGTGTCGGGTGTCGAGAGAGGGGACACGGCCTGTGACACGGGCGTGTCACAGGGCGTGTCCAGCTGTGTTGAGTGTCGACACTTTGTGTCGACGAGGTGTCGAGACACGGGCTACACGCCCTAGGTCACGGGCGTGACCGACCCGTCACGGGCGTGTACCCGGCCGTGTACCGTGTGGATAAACTTGGATATGCCGACTTTCTGCGCCGCTTAAGGTACACGCCCTGCGTCACGGGCGTGACACAGGGCGTGACCGGCCCGAAAATCGATTTTTTCCAGTTTTTTTGTGCCGTTCATTTCCTTGATTCTGCATCTAACGGTCCAGCTCTGTTCTGGAGGAAATAAGGCCGAAACAGAGAATTCTTCTCCTCATTTCATCTTCTTCTTCATCTTCTTCCTCATTTCAAAGGAAAAGCAAGGGAGAAAAGCTAAGGAAAGGGAAGAAGAAAAGAGGGCAGCCGTCGCGGTGTCATCTTGGTTCAGGCAAGCGGTGTTCTTCACCCTTGCCAATCTTGTTTTCTTGTTCTTTGATTAATTGCTCTTTCAATTTCCTAGTTTGTTCTTCTTAATTTGTGTTGTATCTCACTAGCCCTATTATGCTTATTTTGTTTAGTTATCAATCCTCTTGCTTCTTATCAAATTTCCCTATGCTCAATGAATTCGTATGCTAGGTTGATTTATGTAATCTTTCTCGTTCATGTGATTCATGTAGCTAAAGTGATTCATGTTCATGTAACCTTTTTTCTTGCCTATCAACTTGTAGTCATGCGTGAGGACGCTGAAAGGAAACGTGTTTAGCTTGGGTTATGGGGCGTTTTGCGAGGCGAATTGTGAACCATGGCAGGAGCGTTTGTGTGAGCATTCTGCAAGGGGTGGTGTGGTTTCAGTTTTGGTGGCCACCGGGTTTTGTTTTATGGTATGAGAGACCATTTTGGCCCCGATTTGGGCTGGTTTTGATTGGTGTGTTCCACTTTAGGGCCGCCACCGAAAGACCATTGTGGAATTGAACTTAACCGCTGCTTATGTTTCACTAGTTTGGTTGTTTCTTATTCTAAAGATGATGGATTGGGCATGTATATTGCCTTTTTGCTCCTGCGGGTTGAGCAGGGCTTGATGAAAACTGCACGCACTTGGTGTGTTTTACATTTTGGAATTTACAGTGTTTAACACTTGGTTTCCACTTATTCTTTTCATTCATTACATGGCTACTGGGTCGGTAAGCCCCTTCTTGATCGATTATGAAATTCATGCTCTCTTTTGTATAGCTTGGATGATTGCTGAGGTATTCTTTCTTGAATGCCTCAGGTACAGGTTGTAGCCGGTTAGGCAGCTAGGTTTGGTGGTGGAGTTTCTTTGGAGCTAGCCGAGCTTATTTCGCAAGGTAGCTCTTTATTATGTTGGACAGACATACTTGCACCCCAATGGGTTCGTGGCAGCTTGTTCGCGCTCATTGGTGGTTTTCTTTACTTGTGATATATGAATACTAGACTGCTAATGTGACTCATTTAGATGGAATGATGTCTACTTGCTTTTGGGAAGGTTTTATGATAGGTTGCATTAGATATTTTTAAGCTAAACAAAACCTATTATTGTATATCATGCATACATGTTTTGATCAACTAAGACATATTTTCCAAACAACATAAAACGAACAATTTCTTCTATGATTATATATCTAGGCTGCAATAGGAGCTCATCATAAGTAAACTAACATATTTTCCGCCGCGTACAAACACATGTTTTAAATCATAAGACCGAGGGATACGGCCATCAAATGAAATAGTTTTCTTGCATACAATTGATGGTTTTCAACTGGTAAAGGAAGCGTCAATGGGTTGCTTGAGCGTGTGCAGTTATCCCCTGCATGACGTGGCATCATAACCCGTAGTTCCTCTTGCTCTGATACGATGTATTTTTTGAGGAAATGCGGGTTGTGACAGTTGGTATCAAAGCGAGGTTTGCTTGACATTTATCGTAAGCATCATATCATATACACACTGAGGTGCCATCAGTATGTCTTGGTCGAAGCATGAACACTACACTCACAGAAGTATACGGGGCATATTATGTAGTATGGGATGCATAATATGTGGTTGTATATGGATCCACCATAGGGGCAACATGTGAGGGTTATGTAGTATGGGATGCATAACCTCACCACATGGATGCGACTAGCACATTTTCTTTTCTTCATTGCATACAATGCTATGTAGTATGGGATGTATAGCATTATGATGCGTACGACCGCTCATGGCATGCATTAAGGCCTTTTCTAGAATGCATAGCACAGCACGCATAACATAACATTGCATGAGCACAACGTGCCAAGCTAAGATTTACATGATGACACCTGTACACTCATGGTTTTGGGTCACATAAAGTCATGCATTCATCGGTTAGGCACAAGTTAGTGGGATGACGGTGAGTCATCTTTAGGCTAGGCATACCATCATGCTCAAATGCCCAGAGCAAGTTAGCAGTTGATGTTCATATTTCTATATGTATGGTCGGTACATAGCCGTTGTGTGTTTTGTTGGGTTTGAGCTTGACAAGAGGGAACGTGTTTATAGGATGTCAAAGCGTCCAGTGACAAGGCAAACTCCCCAATCCGAGGGCGAGTCTTCGGGCGCACAGAATAATGCCCTGATGGATAATCTACGCCAAAGTAATGAGGCTTTGACGAGGCAGGTGCAGGAAGTGCAGTCCCAGCTCCAAGCTATGTCATCAGCGATGTCGGGGCTGGCACCAAGAGGGCAAGAGACTGTCAGAGGCCCCACTAGTTCTACCCCATCGGTGGCAGTGATACTCCCAGTTGTGGTTCCTCCTGCGATGACTTTCATCTCGCAGTTTCAGCGACTTGGACCACCGACTTATGATGGAAAAGCGGATTTTGTGCTCTTGGATGATTGGGTGATTACGTTGGAAGAAATGTTTGTGTATTTTGGCATTACCGAGGACCAGAAGGTGATGCTTGCTGCCTATCAATTAAAAGGGTTGGCGAAAGGTTGGTGGTTGCGAGAAAAGAAAGGCCTAGGGGCGGGATGTTCGTGGGAAGCCTTCAAAGAAATGTTACGGCGCAAGTTTCTACCGGTAGTGGAAAGGGACCACCTGATGAATGACTTCTTATACCTGAAGCAGAGGAAACTCACAGTTAGTGAATATGAAATTGATTTTAGCAAGTTAAGTCGGTTCGCTCCGAGCTTGGTGACGACAGAAGCTGACCGAGTAAAGCGATTTCTTGGCGGACTCCGCAGCGACGTGCAGCAGTTCGCAAGTGCTTATGGAGCGACAAGTTACACCACTGTGGTTGAGGCTGCGTTAAAGGTTGAAGCCATCGAAAATGCCAAACAAAGAGGGCAGCAGATGAGGCAGGGCAAGAGACAGCTGGTGGGAGAGAAAATGTCCCACGAGTCAGACGTAAAGAAGGAGAAGGAAATATGTAGCTTCTGTGGCCGAGCCGGCCACCCATTTGAGACATGTTTCAAGCGGTTGGGGATGCAGAAGAAGGAGCGGGTGCACGCCATTCAGGGTGCGCCAACCAGAGACTTGGAGTGTACATTTTGTGGGAGGATAGGTCATAATGTGGGCCGCTGCTGGACCAAAGACAAGGTGTGCTTCCAATGTGGCAGACAAGGACATCTTCGCGCAAGGTGCCCGCAGATCCAACCTGTTTTGCAACCCGCACCACTCCAGGCTTTGCCTCCGCCTCCGCATTTGGACAAAGGCAAAGGGAAGTTGAATGTGGTCTCTTCAGAGGAAGCTCAGACGTCACCTCAGGTTATCTCAGGTTCGATTCATTCCTCTGGTTCACGTTTTGTGTATGCCTCTTACGTGTAGTTCTTAGCATATATACCCTTATAGGAAACTTTAAGGTAAAGAACCGTTGGGCGCGTGTTCTCTTTGATTCTGGCGCGACCCATACATTTGTGGCGCGAACCTTTCTGGATCGGTATCATTTGACACCAGATCGAGTGGGGAATGCGTTTTTGGTGAAATTTCCTTCCGGTGCTTCTGTGGTGGCCGACTGGGGTCTTCTTGATTGTCCCATTTTGTTGGGGGATTTCATAGCAAGGGCTGATTTCAAGGTGATCGATTTGGATGATTTTGACGTCATTCTGGGCATGGACTGGTTATCCCGCTATGACGCCATCATCCAGTGCAGAGGAAAGCGCTTGGATTTTATCAAAGACAATGGTCAGCCAGGAAGTGTGTATGGTGATTCTTGCCAGGATTCTCCAGGGATTTCGGCGGTATGTGTTCGGACGTTGTTTGTTTCTGACTGTTTTGCTTGTCTTGTCTCAGCTGTGGGGACTAGTGTTGTTTTGCCGCGTTTGGCGGAGATTCCTGTTGTGCGTGAATTTCCAGATGTTTTTCCTACTGATCTTCCTGGTCTTCCCCCTGATCGTGATGTTGAGTTCGTTATTGATTTGGAACCGGGTACGTAGCCTATTGCGAAAGCGCCGTACAGAATGGCCCCGTGTGAGCTAGCAGAGTTGCGTACACAACTGGATGACTTATTGGCAAAGGGGTTTATCAGGCCGAGTTCATCACCTTGGGGTGCACCGGTGTTATTTGTGAAGAAGAAAGATGGGTCGATGCGGCTTTGCATTGATTACCGGGAATTGAACAAAGTGACGATTAAAAACAAGTACCCACTGCCAAGAATCGATGATTTGTTTGATCAATTGCGTGGCAGTTCTGTATTTTCGAAGATTGATCTCCGCTCGGGCTATCATCAGCTCAAGGTCCGGGAGTCTGATATTCCGCGGACTGCATTTCGATCAAGGCATGGCCATTTTGAATTTCTGGTGATGTCGTTTGGTTTGACCAACGCACCATCAGCCTTCATGGATATGATGAACAGGGTGTTCAAGGACTACTTGGATAAGTTTGTGGTGGTTTTTATTGATGACGTTCTTGTCTACTCCCGCAGTACTGTGGAGCATGAACAGCATCTGCGATTGGTATTGGCCACTTTGCGAGATCAACGGTTATTCTCCAAGCTAAGCAAATGCGAGTTTTGGTTGCCGCAAGTTGCCTTTCTGGGTCATGTCATTAATCACCATGGAATTTCAGTGGATCCCGAAAAGATTGCTGCAGTCATGGAGTGGAGAAGACCGGAGACACCCAAGAAGATTCGAAGCTTCTTGGGGTTGGCCGCACCTTTGACTCGCTTAACCCAGAATAATGTGGCGTTTGAGTGGAATGACAAGTGTGAGGCCTCATTCCTGGAACTCAAGAACAGGTTATGTACCGCTCCTGTGTTGATCTTGCCGACGGAAGGGATCGATTATGAAGTGTTTGTGGATGCGTCGCACGTTGGACTTGGATGTGTATTAATGCAAGACAAAAAGGTGATTGCGTATGGGTCTCGGCAGTTGAAAAGTCATGTGTTGTACCTCACTAGCCCTATTATGCTTATTTTATTTAGTTATCAATCCTCTTGCTTCTTATCAAATTTCCCTATGCTCAATGAATTCGTATGCTAGGTTGATTTATGTAATCTTTCTCGTTCATGTGATTCATGTAGCTAAAGTGATTCATGTTCATGTAACCTTTTTTCTTGCCTATCAACTTGTAGTCATGCGTGAGGACGCTGAAAGGAAACGTGTTTAGCTTGGGTTATGGGGCGTTTTGCGAGGCGAATTGTGAACCATGGCAAGAGCGTTTGTGTGAGAATTCTGCAAGGGGTGGTGTGGTTTCAGTCTTGGTGGCCACCGGGTTTTGTTTTATGGTATGAGAGACCATTTTGGCCCCGATTTGGGCTGGTTTTGATTGGTGCGTTCCACTTTAGGGCCGCCACCAAAAGACCCTTGTGGAATTGAACTTAACCGCTACTTATGTTTCACTAGTTTGGTTGTTTATTGTTCTAAAGATGATGGATTGGGCATGTATATTGCCTTTTTGCTCCTGCGGGTTGAGCAGGGCTTGATGAAAACTGCACGCACTTGGTGTGTTTTACATTTTGGAATTTACAGTGTTTAACACTTGGTTTCCACCTGTTCTTTTCATTCATTACATGGCTACTAGGTCGGTAAGCCCCTTCTTGATCGATTATGAAATTCATGCTCTCTTTTGTATATCTTGGATGATTGCTGAGGTATTCTTTCTTGAATGCCTCAGGTGCAGGTTGTAGCCGGTTAGGCGGCTAGGTTTGGTGGTGGAGTTTCTATGGAGCTAGCCGAGCTTATTTCGCAAGGTAGCTCTTTATTATGTTGGACAGACATACTTGCACCCTAATGGGTTCGTGGCAGCTTGTTGGCGCTCATTGGTGGTTTTCTTTACTTGTGATATATGAATACTAGACTGCTAATGTGACTCATTTAGATGGAATAATGTCTACTTGCTTTTGGGAAGGGTTTATGATAGGTTGCATTAGATATTTTTAAGCTAAACAAAACCTATTATTGTATATCATGCATACATGTTTTGATCAACTAAGACATATTTTCCAAACAACGTAAAACGAACAATTTCTTTTATGATTATAAATCTAGGCTGCAATAGGAGCTCATCATAAGTAAACTAACATATTTTCCGCCGCGTACAAACACATGTTTTAAATCATAAGACCGAGGGATACGACCATCAAACGAAATAGTTTTCTTGCATAGAACTGATGGTTTTCAACTGGTAAAGGAAGCGTCAATGGGTTGCCTGAGCATGTGCAGTTATCCCCTACACGACGTGGCATCATAACCCGTTGTTCCTCTTGCTCTGATACGATGTATTCGTTGAGGAAATGCGGGTTGTGACAAGAATCTCTAACTAAGTTTTCTGAAAATAATTTGCTAATTGTCTTGTAGTTAATATGATCAAGTATCTTGTCACATTGTGTAACACCCCAAATTTGAGGAACCAGAGCAGTTCGATGAAATTTTGGGATCGTCAAAGGCCGTTTGACGAATGTTGAACTCTGGACGTTCGATGAAGGTTGAACTTGGGCCGTTCGGCGAAAGTCATCGAGGGCCGTTTGACGAAAGTCAAACTTGGGTTGTTCGATGAAAGTCATCGAGGGCCGTTCGAAGAAAGACGTTAAGGGCCGTTTGATGAAAGTCATCGAGGGCCGTTCGATGAAAGGTGAACTTTTGTCGTTCGACGAAAGTCGTCGAGGGCCGTTCGACGAAAGTCGAACTGAGGGCCATTTCGTCGAGTGCTCGACTTTTCATCGAGCTCTCTCCATTTCATCGAGCTCGGATCTTTTCGCCGAGCTTGACCGGTTGTCGGGTTCCTGTCTGTTCATCGAGCTCTTGGTTGTTCGTCGAGCGCATGCCGATCGACGAATCCTGAACCGTTCGACTAAATTGCTGAAATGTAGTTCATAGATTGAAATCTTAACCAATTGTTTTTACTTCAAGGTTGATCCTGGGAAGATCTTCTGTCCGATGGGTTTTAGTAGGGCTGAATGGTTCTCTCCCTCATTTGTTCTCACTTTGGAGTTGACTTAGGTTTTGAGAGAGAGAGAGTTTGGGGGAGGAAGAGAGGAGTTTTCTCCGCCATTAACGGAGCTTCGGAGCTCTGATCGTCGTTCTGAGGCCAGATCCGTGAAGAGGACGCGAAGGTGCTCGTTTTCATTCGTGCAAGACAAAAGTTTCATGGCTAGAAAGAGGAGTTGAAGGGTAACGACACTTCTTCTCTCGGTTTTAGGATGCATGCATGGCATCTACACTTTTATTATTTTCTTTCAAGCATTCTAGGCACCAGATCTCTCAAGTGAGAGGGATTCAGGTTGTCATGGTTCAAGAGGAGCCACCTGGTCGATTGTGTACATCCCCAGCATGATACTGCATTAGAGATCCACTCTGTTAGTGGATCAGGCATTGTGGGTGAAGCAGTAGTCACGAATGTTAGTCCGACTCGGTGATGTTGCATTGCGAGCCTTAAGGATTTTTTAGAAATCCGTTAGCAGTAAGAGTTCGTCTATGATGATGTTTTTCCCACCTTTTCTAATGTGAGTACGTGTGGCCGAAACTGGACCAAGTGGAAATTAGAGTACACACGGGGGCACGGGGATGATACGGTACAAGTTTTGGAATAGGGTGTGAAAGGCATGAGATTGTGATATGACAAGGCGTGGTTTGTCTCTACGGTAGGCTGGCTATCCCGTGATGTTACAAGGTCATGTGTGGAGAGTGTCCTGACGAGATAAGTTCCCTTCTGTGGAACTGATAAGAACGTCGAGCTTTGGGCAAGCACGGATGATGCCAGGTGGGTCCCGCTGGGTCTCCTTCGGTGGACTTGATCCCGATATTGGAGCCGGGCCTGGGTCGTCGTGAACGGGTGGGGTTTAGCAAGGGTTCTTAGCTTCAGTTTGTTTTTGGGGCGAAATCCTGACGTGAGAAGTCAGAGCTTGCAGTTAAGCCCGGGGTTTGAGACCCATGAGCGGGTGGGTCCTAGGCGAGCGTTCCGTGTGGCGGCTTGTATGTCGTTTGGGGAAAATTGGAAATACCCTTGTGATTGCGGCTTGAATACAGATGGGGAAATTAGAGTACCCTTGTGATTGCCACTTGAATGTCGTTTGGGGAAAAATAGAAGTACCCATGTGTTTGCGGCTTGAATGCCGAAGGGAAAATTTGAAGTACCTGATTGATGATATGTGATGGTATGTTAGATTCATACGCTTTAGGGTGCCTTGGGTGAAACCCATGTTTGCATACATGTTGCATAGTAGGCCCCCTTTATTACTTGCTCAACGTAGAAACATGCTTGTTGCTTGGGACATCCAAATCTATTTCTAGCTTTATATGTTATTATTTATTGCATACGAAGTGTGACCTGCAGGGTGATGGAGTGCCCCGGGGTCCGCTAGGGATGGCCGGGAGGAGATGTGTTGGGTACACAGTTGAGGTCAGTCTTTGCTGACCCACATTACCACAAATTTTTACAGGGCAAGGATCGCAAGCAGGAGCAAGCTCGCTCGCCAAAAAGGCCTAAGCCGCATAAAGTGAACTTTCTATTATTTACATGTATTCTGATGGAATGACATGCTCCATGAAATGTAATCTGGATTGCATGCCGAGATAGCTTAGGAGTGCATATGCACATTACTATTGCTTAATGTTGCTTAAGTCTTGGACTTATGATGTGAAAGGCCCTAAGGCCATTTTGATACTCTTGGTTTGGTGGATAACTTCTAGTATTGATTGTATGTTTCCATTGTTGATGTCTGAGTTTTGGGTTTGGGTAGTTTATATATCATCTTATAATGCTAAAGCTGAGGAGTCTGTATGTTGTGGGCCCCAGGCCGAACCCATATTATACGGTCATTACAGGAGAGGTATCACACATTGAACAAAAGAGACTCATTCTCCTTAGCTACAAGACACACAGGAGTAGATAAATAATTTCAAAAGAAATCCAAACAATAAATATTTCCACTTCTAGAGCCTGAGAGGACAACCTCTAAGTCACTTGACTTCTTAATCAGACACTTATCATTGTGGAATTCAATGACATAACCTAAGTCACACAGTTGATTTATGCTTACATGGTTGTGTTGCAACCCTTCAAAATAAGCTACTTTTGTGAGAGAAATTATGCCATTGGATATCATACCATATTCTTTGGTAATTCCCCTGTTCGAGCCTCCAAAAATGACCTTAGGTTCATTCTTCATAGGAACATAGCCCTTTAGAAGACTCCTTGTTCCTATCATGTTTCGTGAGCACCCACTGTCCAAGTACCATATTTGCTTGAGATTGGTACTTGAACTATCCTGCAAGAAGCAATTTATTTTACCTTGGGAGCCCAAAAGACTTCAGATCCTAAGTTCTTGTTAATATAAACAACAATATTTTCACTGCAGCTGCATTAGCTGGAAAGCTCTTCTTTGCACTTAGCACATTAGGGTTGTGCCAACAATCTTAGGTAAAATGGCTCACTTTACCACAACACCAACATTCAAAGATGTTGTACCTTCTCTTCTGAACACTTATTGATGTAGAAAGTACATTTGTATGTCCATGTTCAGCTAAGAAGGCACTACATTCTTCTTATCTCTCTCAGCTAGTCCTTGATAGTTTGCTTGACGGTAAGTAGCCTTACTCAGTGATATCAGATTGACCGTAATAGGTCTCAGATTAGTAGCTGAGATGGTGTTGATGACATCTAATATTTCCTTGTGAGGGTTAGTCACTGACTTGCCACCCGCATGCTTATTTGCTGGAAGTGATTTAGAAGATGCAGCTTCCTTGCCCTTGAGTGTTAGGGCTGGAGTACCAAACACAGATGGCTCATATTGAGGCATCTGTATTTCCTCATGGGGAGCTTTCAAAGCACTCATCCGTGTAACCTTTCTCCCACCATACTTAGGAGCATGATTGCCCTTACTATAGGAATTTCCATTCTTTCAATGACCATACATATTGTCATGGTCATACCTGTTAGATAGAAGCAAAACCTTTTGAAAGGTGGACTGAAGCTTTGCTGGAGCCTTGCCCTTTCTACTATTCCCAGTTCCAGCTACATATCCCATGAAGCCTAGTCCTCTCCTATTAGTTTGGGAGGAGAATGAGTCAATGATAAGCAACACAGACTTTAGCTTAGAGAATTGAGACACTAGCTTCCTCTCTTTGGATAATTAAAATTCCTTTCAGCTTGCTTATTTCCCTCCTCATTTGAGCTAGTTGTGTAGCAGACTCAGTGCATTCAGGCTTAACAGACTGAAGGGAAGCAATCTCCTTTGCTTGTCTCTTGACTAGCTTTTTGTTCCTTTTCAGAGCTTCCAAGAGAGCACCATACTTGTCAATTAATTGATTGACATCATTTTTAGATTCTGATCTATCCTCATCACTAAATGAAGGGGATGCTTCAGAATTTGGGCCAAATTTATACTCAGAATCAAAAGGAGTGTGGGGAAGAATAATGACCTCATCAGATTCAGAATCATCCTAGTTGTTGTCTTCAGTTATGACCATCAGGCCAGAACTATCATATTCTTCTTCTTCAGCTTCACAATCACTTTTAGGGATTGATAGTGGGGCCTCAGACCCTATCTTGGCAGTAGGATAGATGAATTCTTCAGTAATAGCAAGCAGCCCAATATAGGCTTCTTTTTCCTCAGAATTTGAAGAATCTGATTCACTTTTACTCCAACTCTTCTCCTCCTTGGCAATGAATGTATTTTCAGACTTCTTGCCCTTATGGTGATGTCTCCTTTCACCATCATGCTTCTTCTCCTTGGAAGCAGTTCTTTCTTTTCTTTTCACTGGACAGTCAACAATGACATATCCAGGCTTTCCACAATAATAACAAATAATGTTAGTTGAAATTTATTTGTTGTGGGAGGAATCATACTTATCCCCCTTGGGGTTTTTCTATGAGCTTCACTCAACACATTGGAAGATGGCATCGACCGGGCAAGCTTCACTCAATGCCTTGGAATACAACGTCGACTGGGCGAGCTTCACTCAATGCCTTGGAAGATGGTGACAGAAAATATGTCTTGGCCCGCTCGCCCTCCTGTCTTGCCTGCCTGGTGATCCCACTTGGCGAACACTGGGTCGTACACAATCCCTGCTCTTTTTGAGCTTGGCAAAGCTCGGAAAGAATCATCCAACGCCACGTGTTCGGTGAGTGCTTGCTGAGTTGGAGGGAATCTTTTGGTAAGTCTCACCAATGTGCTATAAATACACCCCCAGGCTCAAGGGAAAAACCTCTGTCCTTTTGCTTTTCTTTTCTTTGCGAACTCATGTAGCTGAGCGATGCCCATATTATAAGAAATGCGAGCTCACCTAGCGGCCACGAGGGAGGGGATGCAGGCATAGGTCATTGATGCTACCCCTTGGCTCGCACGAACGTCGCCCATTCCTGCCTTCAGGCCGAAGAAGGCGAAGATGGTCAGACGATCTCCCCCGAACGATGCCCCCGCGTCTAGTTTGGCGGCCAGTGTTGAGGCCGCCCATGAGGTATGTGGGTCGGTTGCCTGACATTATCACCACTCCAATTTTGATCTCTCCTTCTTCACAGGAGATGTCTCACGAGGGTAGAGGCGATGGAAAGGAGCTGAGGCACTCCTCCCCACGGGTAACTAAGCGGGTCGCCAGCTCTTCGACCATGGGGACTTCCCTTCTCGCGGTTCCTCCATTGCCAACTCGCCCCGGGCTAGGAAACTCTTACACGGCTCTTGAAGACGAGGCCTTCTAAGGTCAACCAGGTACCTCCCACCCGCATACCAGCTCAGGGGACGTGTCGACCCCCGATGAGTTTACGCGCTTGCCTGCTTATGGCCATCCGCTTGCTCCTCTGACCATTTTTATTTTGCAGGCTTCAACGTGGTCTCCTCCTCCAACATCGACATTAGTGGGGGTACTCGCCTCTGCCTTCCGCGAACCACATCTCAGAATACCTAGGAGACCTGCATGATGCCGAAGAGATGAAGAGGCGGGTGACCCGACTGTTCCAGAAACACTATCTAATGCTACATGAAGTTTGTGATAAGATGGATGAGGAAAAGGCTGAGGAGGAGGAGCAGTTCGCGGTCCTGGAGGGCATGAGGCGACCAGAGGATGGAGACGAGATTACTTCCACGGGAGCACACATTACACGAGCGGAGGAGCGACTTCGGCATGCCACGGAACAGGTCGACCTACCCCAGCGGGAACTGTTGGCGGTCCGTGAGTACTTCTGAAAGTGAGGGATAGATCTGCTTAAACTCTAGAGGGGGCGTGAATAGAGTATTTTAAAACTTTAATTAATTTTTACAGTGGATTAAAATAAGTGATATGTATATATATAATGAGAGATGAAAACAAAATAATCACAGCACACACAAAAAACAATAGAGCAATCTAGACGACTCAAGAAATTTATAGTGGTTCCCCTAAACTTGGGTACATCCACTCTTCTACCACCCTGGTAGGAATCCACTAGCAGGTTTTTGATCAGGTGCCCTGTCATCACAAGTTTTTGCTCTGGGGCCCTATCACCACAAGATCTATTTTTTCAAAGGAGATCTCACAACCCTTTTGAGCTTTTGATCAGGTGCCCAAAAACCAAAGGGGTTAACTTTTGAAGGGAGTTATAACCCTGTACACAGTTGGAAATGAAAAGTGATGTTATCTTCTCTTTCTCAAACAACTAAGAAGACTTTAGTGGATGATGTTGTCAAAGCTCCCCCTGAGATGAAGAATGGTTCATGAAGATGAGACCTTTGCACAGGGTGTAGGCCTTGATGGAAATCTTCAGAAACTTCTTGGACAGGTGTTGATGAGTTGTCCTTTTGAAGTCTGAAGCAGAAACTGAAGAAGACTAAAGATCTGTGTATTAATGTTCTTCTTCACTTTCCTGTATATAGCAATCCTTTTCTCTGTAAAACTTGTATCACATATTGACTAAAAGATCTCTTGTAATTCCCCTTCATTATTTTCTGAAGAGAAGAATTTGCCTTTTTATACTCTGAAGGATCTCTGCCATTTGAAATTTGAAAAGGAATTTCTGAAATTAATGCTGAAATCCGAGGAGTTGAACGACTGGAATTTGTCTTGAATGTGTTTCCTCAACTGTCTCAGTAAATAAGTCAAGTAATTACTCTGTGAAATCCATAATTAATGCTGTAAAGCAATGGCTATATTCTTGAGAATAAGAGCATTAATTATCAGAGAATTACAGCCTTAGAATAATCCAAACTAAAATTAAAATGAGAGAAAATGCAAACTGATACTGAGAGAAATCATCGAACTCAGGACAGATTTTGTCGACCTGAACTTTAAGTTTGTCGAGCTGAGAAATCGTATTCGTCGAGATGAGCTCAGAGAAAGTTAAATCTGGAAAATAGTCTGTCAAAGCTGAGCTTCAAGTTCGTTGACCTGAAATAGAATTTCATCGACCAGAGAACTTGAGAGAAGAGGGAATATCGTTGACATGCGCTCCAAGTTCGTTGAGCTTAGCTCAGAGTAGAGACTCTGAGTTCGTCAATCTACAATCGACGATCGTTGAGCTGAGTTCGAAGAACTTCGAACTGATTCTCTGAACTCTTAAAAACTGATATTCTTCTATGTCTGGATCTCTGAATTCTTTTGAGGGCTGGATCAATATTTGTCTAACCTAGTCAAACTAACCTAGACCTAGGAACAAACAATTTGACCCTAGGTTATACATAGAGGGTCAATAACCTAATAGTGAACCTAGCCCAAATCCAAACTAGGGATCCAACAATCTCCCCCTATTTGGGTGAGGTCACTATAAATAATAGAAAAGATTAAAATCACAAAGAATAAAAAAAGATATCTGGCAGAATTAAAATTATTCAGTGGATATTAACAACAGTGACTTGTGAAGAATAAATAACAAATAATAGTTCAAATCAAAATATAGAAAGAAAATTTTGCAGGCTTTCTTAGAATCATTCTTCTGTTCATCTGAAGTTGGTCTGGTGAAGTTGATTTCTCTTTTGGGATCTGTAGCTTGTTGTTTTGTCATCTTCATATCACTTGCTCCAAGAATTGTCACAGAGGCAGCTCTTGGTACAACTGCTTCAGGATGAAATGACATATAAGCATCAACATTAAAAAGATTGTGTACCTGATATTTGTCTAGCTCTTTCTTTCTGTGGGAGGATATAATAGTATACTGTGAGGTGTCTTGTCCTTCTTCCTTTGCTTTTTTGATTTGATAAAGAGCTATTAATTCTTTAAATCTGGCCATTCTGGAGTTGGGTTCTATTTCTGGATCACAAACTGGAGATAGAGGCCTTTCTGGACTTACTTTATCTGGTTGATTGTCTTCAGAAGTCTTCTGCTATCTGCTTTGCTTTTGATATTGTTGTTACCTGTTGTTGCTGCTGGAACTATGTTTTTGTCTGCTGTAGGAAGGTTTGGACTGATGAGAGGATGTAGATTTCTGAACTTGAATAACACTTCCTGATGATCTTGCTGCAGGAGGAGGAGGAGGACCTCTCCTGAATTTAGGAGGTGGAGAGTATCTCCTGCTCTTCTTCCTGACTTCCAGCTCATTCTTAGAATATCTCATCCAGTTTGGGGTGTATAGAGTGAGAGTTATATTATGCAGGATATAATAAGGAATATCAGCAGATAGATTAGGCTTAGGAGCAGCCTTTGGAGGAGCAGTCATAGCAGGAGCCTTTCTTTTCTTAGTACTTCTATTTTCAGAGTCATCTGACTCATTATCATCATCAGAAGAAGAATTTTTTGGAGTATCATAAAGAGCATTCAATTGCTTTAGCAATTCAGCTGAGATTCCTGGAACCTGTGGCTGTGCTTGACTTGCTAGCTCTACAAAACTTTTTGCAGCAATCTGAACACTTCCTTCTTCTTCTTCCATGTCTGCAAACAAAATATCATCCAGATCTAGCATTGGAGATTCACACCATCCAAATGTTTGTGGAGATAAAGCCTTATGCTCAGGAGCTGGCTCACTAACATCTTCAACAACTGAATTTTCTGTAATCACAGGAACTATAAAACTTGCCTTTAGTTGATCTACAACTACAGAACTTGTTGGAGCAGTATAACATACAATGGCCTTAGAGTACTTAGCAACAAAACTTGGAAAAGTATTTATGTAAGCAGAATTAAAAGAATTCAGTAAAGAATCCAAATAAACCGTGGGATTTATAATAAAATCACCAACAGTGGTTATTTTAGCAACTATATCACAAGCCATGTCAGTATCTGAATTATCAATTATATCTATTATTTTTGTTGGGTCTGCCTTTGTTGTATCATCAATCATATTTGAATCTGCTGCTGCTGCTGGAGGAGGAACTGGAACTTCTTCATGGAACATCTCCCCCTGCTTGGTTTCAGATGGTCCTGAAGCCAGGCCCCTAGAAGAAGAAATTAGGGTGAGAGCAGCAACTCTAGTAGAGAGAGAAGTAATGGAGGCAGAAAGAGGAGCAATAGTTGTTGCTATTAAGTGCTCCAGAGTTGGAGAAATGAAAGCTAGAAGATCTTTGGAAATGTCAGAGAAATTTAAATATAGATGTTCAGGAGCAGATGTAGCATAAGGGGTATGACGACCACAATTGGAACATACAGAGAAGGCATTGGAGAAATCTGTATGGATATAGTCAAGGAATGTGGAAGTAGGGTTGGATGGAATTTCAGTAGTGGAGGTAGGAATTGTGGTAGTGGGTGTTGAGGTGTAACACCCCAAATCCCAATTTGGGTTCAGGTTGGGCGACACGGCCTGGGACACGGGCGTGTCCTAGGGCATGTCCTGCTCAAGTTGAGCAGCTTGTCGAGTGCTCGACGAAATGCACACGACGAAGTTTTCGAGAGGGAACGCGCCCTGTAACACAGGCGTATCTAGGGGCATGTCCGAGGCATGTTCGATGAACTTCACTCGAGGAAATGTGCTCGACAAATTCTTGAGAGAGAGGGCACGCGGCCTGTCACACGGGCGTGTCACAAGTCGTGTCTTGCTTTGTGTCTACTCGAGTGGGTGTCTCGAGTAGGTCTCGAGTGGGTCTCGAGAGGTAGACACGGGTGTGTCAGCAATGTGACACGGGCATGTCAGCCATGTGATACGGGCGTGTCAGCCATGTGACACGGGCGTGTCATATGGTCGTGTCCTGTTCTGGATAAGGCGGTTCGTGCGCCGCTTAAGGGACACGGCCTGTGACACGGGCGTGTCACAGGACGTGTCAGACCCGAAAGATACATTTAAGAGATTTTTGTAGCCGTTCATTTCCTTCCCTTGGAGATCTGATGGACCAGGATTCTCCTTGCTGCTTTAAGGCCGAAGTTGAGAAGATAATTCTCATTTCACTTTGGCCACTCTCTTTCTAAAAGAGAGCTAGAGAGAAGGGAGAGCAAGGAGGAAGAAGGAGAAAGACCGGTTGCCGGAGGATCATTAGTGTGTCGAATCGAGATCCGAGCTCAGATTCGTGGAGGCAAAGTCGTGGCGGTGATTCCCATCCGGCTAATTCATGGCTCCAAAGCGATCGTCAAGGGTAACGATCTCCTTCTTCGACAAGCGAAGTCTTTTCTTTATGCATGAATATGGAATCCTCCACCAAGCGGTGGAAATCGCAAGTGATTTCAATGGGTTGATAGTTGATATCCCCGATTAAGTCTGCATCTACAGCCGGAAATGTGTAGTACGGCATAGGCATGTTTTGTGAAGCCCATCCGGATGGTTATTCTAGATTGGTGATGGTTATGTTGTGAACCAGAGAAGACTCCGTGTATTATGTGATGCCTATGAATTGTGAATGTAAGCTCCTTTTGTTGTAAGCTCTACGTGAGCTGTACACTGATCTTGGATTCTTTGCATAAGCTCCTTGTGGTTGAGCTCTATGAGCGTTATTTGCTATGAGATAGCGGAAAGCTGCGGCTAATCAGGAGGGAAAGCCAACCCGCATCACGTGGTGCGCTATTGACGGTTTGAGCAACGGGAAAAGGCTGACCTGCCCCTGATTTTTTTGGGAGATCGATTGGTGGCAAGACTTGGGAGGGCAGGAGGCAGACCCGGCTTACTGCACCACAATAGTTGGTCTATCTTAATGCTCAAGTTTGTCGTGAGGTTATCACCTCTGAGTGGTTTCGGCGGAATGTGCCCAACATGCGTGTTGTGGTGACTAGGACCGGCCAGCCAACATGTTAATAACCTCTGATCGGTGGTGTTGCCACGGAGTCCAGTACACCGTAATGTGCCCGGAGTGCACAGAGCGTCTGGCGGAGGCCGGCGTTTGTGATGTGGTGTGTGAAAGCACTTGTTGTGATATATAGATTGTGATTGTAATGCATACAGGGAAGGAACCACTACCCCGGATAAGGGGTAGGGTCGTTATAATTGGTCAGCTAATGCTGACCGTTGCTTTATTTACCGCTCTTGGGTGGATGTCTAATTGCAGGTGCTGACGGGTTGAATTAAATTGAGCGGAATGAAGCCCTTGCTGCTTAAAGGCCCTTGAAGGCCGTGCGAAGAATTCTTGGATTTCATGTGTGGCCTGCCTGCGTGCCGATGTATGAAGCTATATATTTGTAAAGAGAAACTTGTAAGGCCTTAAGGCCATGAGCGTTGTGTATTTGTATACATTCCTGGTGTTATATATAAAAGGGTGGTTTATATATTTAGTGGACATTCACTGCGATGAGTTCTTGCAACTTAAAATGTTGTGCTAGAATGCTCTGAGTTAGGATGCGAGTAGAACGTGATTTTGATATTCATACATAATTATGTCATTTGTCTGTGAAATATGGAGTGGGGCTCCGGCCAGACCCACTATTATATTCCATATGACGAATGAAGGCATTACAAAGTGGTATCAGAGCCAGGTTTGAGATGTTTGGGAGGGTGAACATAATTAAACTCGAGAATGTCCACTAGGAATGTAATACATGCACGTGAGGAGCATGAGCGTTTGTCCTTATGGAATGGACGTAACTGGTGTTTTGTACATTGATAGGTGACATGGAGTGGTGTTGGGCAGTCGGAGCCCCAGCGGTCTGATGATAGTGCGGTACCAACTGAGGCGCCTACACCTCCCTCGGCGGAGACCATACGTATGGTTACTGAGATGGTGCTCGTAATATTACATGCACAGCCTACTGGGCAGGCAAGGCATGCAGGGGAGCCAGTACGGCTTAGTGCAAGGCAAGGGCGTGTGGAGGATGTGGTTGATGAGCAAACAGCTGACGAGCAACTGAAGCAGCTTATGGAATTTCATCCACCTACGTTTGGAGGAACGTGTTTCCCAACGCAACAGAAGATTGGATCGCAAGAGTGAAGAGGATCCTAACAGCAATTCGTACTGCGGAGGCGCGGAAAGTTACTTTAGCTACTTTTTTTAGAAGGAGATGCAAGGCTTTGGTGGGATGAAGTGGAATTGCATTACTTGGCAGGTCGAGGATTAGAGGAGATATTGATCGAAGAATTCTCACGATTATTTCTGGCTAAGTATTTGCCAATATCGCAGCGAATTGCTATGGAAAATGAGTTTCAACGTCTGGTGCAGGGTGAGAGCAATGTTGATACGTACCTGCATGAGTTTACTAGAATGGGGCGCTGTGCTGGGTCTACTTTCGCTGAGGAAGCGCGAAAGATGAATCGTTTTTATGAGGGACTGTGTGATGAATTGAGATTGGCACTCCCGAGTTTGGTGAATCAAGGCTTCCAAGCGTTAGTAGATACAGCCCGGGCGCTGGAGAAAGATTTGAAACGGGTGCAGGACAAGAAGAATTTGGCAATAGACAAGCCGGAATTCAAAGTTCCACAGTCGGAACAATCAGAGTTTAGGAGACGAGATAAGAAGAGGTTCAGGCCTGCTGAACCAACTCCTTCGACTGTTTCTTTGGGAGAAACATATGGGCAAGGACGTGTTGAAACACGGACATGTTTTCATTGCGCGAAGCAGGGACATATAGCCCGTGATTATTGGAGTGACTCTCCATGGGGTGAGAAAAAGACAGGTGCGTCGTATGAGGAAAAGGGGAAGGCAGTGAAGGAGTCATCTACATCCCGGGCGCATCCACGAGTGTTCAATCTTGAACTACAACAGCCGCAAAGTTCAATCGATAAAGTACGGCAGCCTCGAGTGTTTAGTTTGGAAATCCAAGAGGCTATAAAACGACTTATGAAAGATGCGGATGAGCAGAAATAAGTGAATTGTGTTACTTTTGTGATGTAAATACATGTTGTATGAGATGTTTGTTCACACCTTGTTTTATCCAGACGATCATTTGATCAAGGTGTAATAAGGAATGGTTATGTTGGTGTATGTATCTCTGGGGTAAAAGATATGAGTATGGTGTGTATGTCTAACATGTTACTGACTTGTTTTGTGCTATGTCGTGGGGTGAGACAAGCTGCGGCCTCTGAGCTCTAACCCGGATCGTTTTAGCGAGGTGTAACAAATGTGTGGTTCTGTTGGTGGTTCCAGTTGAGCTAAATTTCGGGACGAAATTTTTTTGAAGGAGGGGAGGGTTGTAACACCCCAAATCCCAATTTGGGTTCAGGTTGGGCGACACGTCCTGGGACACGGGAGTGTCCCAGGGCATGTCCTGCTCAGGTTGGGCAGCTTGTCGAGTGCTCGATGAAATGCACTCGATGAAGTTTTTGAGAGGGAACACGCCCTATGACACGGGCGTGTCTAGAGGCGTGTTCGACGAACTTCACCCGAAGAAATGCGCTCGACGAATTCTCGAGAGAGAGGGCACACGGCCTGTGACATGGGCGTGCCACATAGCAGTGTCCTGCTCTGTGTCTACTCGAGTGGGTATCTCGAGTAGGTCTCGAGTGGGTCTCGAGAGGTAGACATGGGCGTGTCAGCTATGTGACATGGGCTTGTCAGCCATATGACACGGGCATGTCATATGGCCGTGTCCTGTTCTGGATAAGGCCGTTTGTACACTGCTTATGTGACACGGGAGTGTCACAGGGCGTGTCAAACCCGAAAGAGCCATTTCAGAGATTCTTGTAGCCGTTCATTTCCTTCCCTTGGGGATCTGATGGCCCAGGATTCTCCTTGTTGCTTTAATGCCGAAGTTGAGAAGATAATTCACATTTCACTTTGGCCACTCTCTTTCTAAATGAGAGCTAGAGAGAAGGGAGAGCAAGGAGGAAGAAGGATAAAGACCGGCTGCCGGAGGATCGTTAGCGTACCGAATCGAGATCCGAGCTCAGATTCGTGGAGGCAAAGCCGTGGCGGTGATTCCCATCCAGCTAGTTCATGGCTCCAAAGCGATCGTCAAGGGTAACGATCTCCTTCTTGGGCAAGTGAAGTCCTTTCTTTATGCATGAATATGGAATCCTCCACCAAGCAGTGGAAATCACAAGTGATTCCAATGGGTTGATAGTTGATATCCCTGATTGAGTCTGCATCTACAGCCGGAAATGTGTAGTACGACATAGGCATGTTGTGTGAATCCCATCCGGACGGTTAGTCTGGATTGGTGATGGTTATGTTGTGAACTGGAGAAGACTCCGTGTATTATGTGATGCCTATGAATTGTGAATGTAAGCTCCTTTTGTCATAAGCTTTGCATGAGCTGTATGCTAATCTTGGATGCTTTGCATAAGCTCCTTATGGTTGAGCGTTGTGAGCGTTATTTGCTCTGAGAGAGGGGAAGCTGCGGCTAATTAGGAGGGAAAGCCGACCCGTGTCATGTGGTGCGCTACTGATGGTTTGAGCAACGGGAAAAGGCTGACCTGCCCCTGGTTGTTTTGGGAGATCAATTGGTGGCAAGGCTTGGGAGGAAGCGAGGCAGACCCGGCTTGTTGCACCACAATGGTGGGTAGATCTTAATGCTCAAGTTTGTCGTGAGGTTATCACCTTTGAGTGGTTTGGGCGGAATGTGTACACCATGCATGTTGTGGTGACTAGGACAGGCCAACCAACCTGTTAATAACCTCTGATCGTTGGTGTTGCCACGGAGTCTGGTATACCGTAATGTGCCCAGAGTGCACGGAGCGTCTGGCGGAGGCCGGCGTTTGTGATGTGGTGTGTGAAAGCACTTGTTGTGATATATAGATTATGATTGCAATGCATATAGGTAAGGAACCACTGCCCCGGGTAAGGGGTATGGTCGTTATAATTGGTCAGCTAATGCTAACCGTTGCTTTGTTTACCGCTCTTGGGTGGATGTCTAATTGCAGGTGCTGACGGGTTGAATTAAATTGAGCGAAATGAAGCCCTTGCTGCTTAAAGGCCCTTGAAGGCCATGCGAAGAATTCTTGGATTTAATGTGTGGCCAGCCTACGTGCCGATGTATGAAGCTATATATTTGTAAAGAGAAACTTGTAAGGCCTTAAGCCATGAGCGTTTTGTATTTGTATACATTCCTGGTGTTATATATAAAAGGGTGGTTTATATATTTAGTGGACTTTCACTGTGATGAGTTCTTGCAACTTAAAATGCTACGCTAGAATGCTCTGAGTTAGGATTCGAGTAGAACGCGATTTTGATATTCATACGTAATTCTGCCGTTTGTCTATGAAATATGGTGTGGGGCCCCGGTCAGACCCACTGTTATATTCCATATGACGAATGGAGGCGTTACATGAGGTGGTTTCCTGAACAGGAGATGGAACTGGGGAATTGTGTGGAGATGGTGGAGGAGGAGATAGCAGATTGAAATTAGGCTGAGAGGATGTGGATGGGATATCAGATACATGAGGTGGAAGTGGAGATGGAGGTGGTGGAGATGGAATGTCCTCATGGATGATGATTGGAGAATGTGGAGGTGATGGTGGTGGAAGAGGTGAAGATGGTTGTTGTTGTTGTTGAGAAGGTGAAGGAATTCTGGTGGATGGAAGTAATTCTTCTGGAGGTGGTGGAGAGGCTATTGCTGCCCTGGTTTCCTCAGAAGTTCTTGAGGAGGAAGCCCTGGAAGGTCTTGGGATAGACCTCTCCCATCTGCCAAACAAGGCATAGGTTATCCTCTTGGAGGCATTTATGAATATGGTCTGGGAGACCAATAATTCAGGTTTCTTTGTCTGGAGGAAAATTCCTAATATCCTCCCAAAACAAACCTCTTTCTTAGAATTTTTCTTCTTAATCAACTCAAACACTAACTTTCCCCAATTTATTGCTTTCTTATTTACCAGAGCACACATCATCAAGAACTGGTGTCTGGTTATATAGTCATGGGTTGTGTTTGCCCAGCAAAACCTTACCGACAACATCTGCCAGAAATTTATATTCAATAGAGAGATTCTTTTTCAGTAGCTTATTAGGGTTTCCTTCAGAGTTATCATATTCAGAATTATCTATTTCAATATCTTCTTCTCCATTTGCCAAATCAAAAATCTCAGTTAAAATATGAGGGGTTAGGGTAACCTGATTGCTGGCGATGGTACCAGTCATAGTTTTTGCGTCTGAAGAGGTTGAAGTATAAACTCATTCCCTTATTTCAGTTGCTGGCAACTTGATTTTGATGGTCATGATTTTCTTCAGTTGTTGTTCTTCAAACAGCTGTAGAATGTTTGTGAAAATCTAATCAATATGGTTGAGGGAATCAAAGTCGATATAGAAACCGGTGTCATAGTTCATGCTGGAGAGGGAGAGCGCTGTAATCACCATTGGTTTTCCTACAAAAACAAGAAGAGATCAAGTACAAGAGAACAGAAAGCGCGGGATAGAGCACGACAAAAATCTAGTTATAAGGTTTTCAAAATATGATGCGGCGGGCTCTGTCCTGCGAAAAATAAAAAAAATCTCTGTTCTCGGGTCGACAAAAAAGTTTCATGAAGAAATGATATCGTCGATCTCAGTTGGAAGAAGGGAAAGCTTTTCGTCATTCTCAGTTCGACGAAAAATTTTCTGAAGCAAGATCATATATCTCCGCTCGACGAAATAACTTCACGCAGAGAGTTCGTCGATCTCAGGTATACGAAATATCTCAAGAACAGTTCTCAGATCGTCGATCTTCGTTCGACGAACTATGATCAATTCTTCGACCTTTTACAGAAATCAAATTAAACTTCTCCATTAATCATACCTAGCTGATTTAGAAAGAACAAATATTTCTTCTCATCTAAAGGTTTATTGAAGATGTCTGCTCTTTGCAAATTAGTGGAGATAAAGACAAGATTAATTTTCTTTTTATCCACACAATCTCTAATGAAGTGATGTCTAATCTCTATATGCTTAGTTCTACTATGCAGTACTGGATTTTGTGCAATAGAAATTGCACTGGTATTGTCACAAAATATAGTTGAATTATTTAAGTTGAGACCATAATCCAGGAGTTGGTTTTGAATCCACAATATTTGTGAACAACAGCTATCAGCTGCAATGTATTCAGCTTTAGTAGTTGAAGTTGACACAGATGTCTGCTTCTTACAAAACTAGGACACGAGCCTATCACCAAGGAACTGACATATTCCTGAAGTGCTTTTTTTGTACACTATGCATCCAGCATAGTCAGAATCTGAAAATCCAGTTAAGTCAAATTCTGACTCTATTTGATACCAAAGTCCTAGATTATGACAACCATTTATATATCTCAAAATTCTTTTAAGGAAAATAAGGTGAGATTCTTTAGAGTTCATCTGGAACCTAGCGCAAAGTCATGTAGCAAACATAATATCTGGCCTACTAGCTATGAGATACAACAAAGTCCCAACAATAGCCCTTTATATTTTCTGATCAACTGGCTTGCTCTGTTCATCAGAATCAATCACAGCATTGGAAGTCATGACTGTTTTCATAGAAGAGGCATCAGACATCCCAAATCTTTTAACTAGCTCCTTAGCATATTTTGATTGGGATATAAAAATGCCATCAGGGGATTGCTTCACTTAGAGACCAAGGAAGTAAGAAAGCTTACCCATGCTACTCATTTCAAACTTGGAATGCATTAGGTCAGAAAACCTTTTGCATAGTTTGGAATCAGTAGAGCCAAAGATGATGTCGTCTACATATATTTGTACTAATAATATTTTATCTTTATGATGCCAAATGAACAAGGTTCTATCTACAATGCCCCTAGTGAACTTATGCTCTAAGAGAAAGCTAGCTAGGGTCTCATACCAAGCTCTTGGAGTTTGCTTTAAACCATAAAGAGCTTTATGCAATTTGAAAACAAAAGAGGGATTAATTAGAGAGATAAAACCTGGTGGTTGTTCCACATATACTTCCTATTTGAGTTCACCATTTAAGAAGGAACTCTTGACATCCATCTGGTAGACCTTGAACTTCTTGTAGGTTGTATAAGCAAGAAATATCCTGATAGCTTCTAGTCTTGTAATAGGTGCAAAGGTCTGATCAAAGTCAATTCCTTCTTCCTGTCTATATCCTTGTGCTACCAGCCTTGCTTTATTTCTAATAATAGCTCCTTGTGCATTCAATTTATTTCTAAAAACCCATTTAGTTCCAATGACTGGGTAGTTTTTGGGTCTTGGAACTAAATCTCAAACTCTGCATCTCTCAAATTGATTGAGCTCCTCTTGCATTGCAAAAATCCAGTGGGGATCTTGCTCTATAACTTTTACGGATTGGGGCTCAACTTGAGATATAAAGCAAGCATGCATTAAGTCTTGGTTGAGTTGATGCCTTGTTTGCACACCAACTGATATGTCTCCAATCACTTGAGATATAGGGTGATCTCTAAGTGTGACAAGATCAGTATGAGGAGTTGGTTCAGCAACAACATTTGGAATTAATTTCTCTTATGGAATTATGTTTGTTGTTGGTGGTTCAACAATCATTTCATTTAAATCTTCTTCATTGTCTTCTTCAATATGTGGAGAGGGAAGTGATGTAGCCTCATTGGTGAGGTGTAAATCATCCAATTTCCCACATAGTTGGGGTACCTGCAATAAATCTTTGGTAGAAGAATCATTCTCCTTGTAATACATGTTAGCCTCATCAAAGGTTATATGTACAGATTCTTCCATTTTTAAGGTTGATTTTTTAAAGACCCTATAGGCCTTGCTAACTTGGAAATATCCAAGAAAAATTCTCACTTCATCTTTGGCTTTAAACTTTATAAGATGCTTCTTGTTATTATTATGAATACAACATCTACAGTCAAAAATTCTAAAGTAATCTATTTTAGGTGCTTCGCTTTGAGTATTTCATAGGGAGTCTTGCCCTTAAGTTTGTGTATTAAACTTCTATTCAGGACATAATTTGTTATGCTTACAGCCTCTGCCTAAAAGGGTGGGGGCAAGTAAGCATATGCAAGCAATGTACCTGCAGCTTCAACGAGGGTTCTGTTTTTCCTTTCTAATACCCCATTTTGTTGAGGAGTTCTAGGAGCAGAGAAGCAATGCCTGATACCTTCCATCACATAAAATTCTTGCACATGAAGAGATTCAAACTCAATACCATGATCACTTCTAATCAATGCAACTGGAGTAGAGTACTCAATCTTTATGCTCTTAAGAAAGTCTGTAAGAACTTTAAAGTTATCTAACTTGTTTCTCAAGAAGAACACCCGAGTGAACCTAGAGAAGTCATCTACAATAACTAAGGTATAATATTTCCCTCCCAAGCTTTGTACAACAATGGGTCCAAATAGATCCATATGTAGCAGGTACAGAATCTTGGGTGAATCACTCTTATTAATAGATTTAATGTCATTTTTGGTTTGCTTGCCTAATTGGCAAGCCCTGCAAATGCTTTCCTTCTTGTAGGGGCAAGAAGGCAATCCTCTAATAAGGTTTTCCCTATGGATTTTAGCAATATTTTTAATATTAACATGTCCTAATATTTTATGTCATAATTCACTATTATTACTGATTTGATTAAATAAGCAAATTTCTGACCTAGCAGATTTGAAGTTTACTACATAGATGTTTCCTTACCTAAGACCAATTAATACAGTTTTATTATCTACAGAAGATATAATGTAAGAAGAATGGTTAAGAATACCAGATAACCTTCATCACATAATTACCTTATGGATATCAGGTTATGTTTTAGACCACTCACACATGCAACTTTACTGAAGGTGACAGCTCCAATCTTGACATTCTCATAGCCTTCAGTCTGGCCACATTTGGAGTCACCAAATATAACCTTTGGACAAAGCTTGGACTTGTAGTTTGTTAAATTGTCCTTGCTGCCTGTCATGTGCTTTGAGCATCCACTATCCAGGTACCATTATTCCTCTATGGTATGATAGTCTTTCACCTGAAAAATAAAAATTAGGTGTTCTTGACCCAAGTAACCTTGGGTCCTTGATTCTTTATAAATTTAAAACTAGAAATGTAAGAACATTCAGGTTGGTTTTTATATCCTAGGGGGTGAAATTTCCAAGGTGGAATTATCCATTGGGTAAATGGGTTAACAAATTCTTTTGATTTATTAAATGTTCTGGGGTAATTAAAGTTTCTGTTAATCTGAATTGGGGTCGATGAATTCTGATAAGTTCGTCGAACTGAGTTCGATGAATAGGGATGAGTTCGTCGAACTCCACTCAGAGAATGGAAATATTCCTTCTATGTGCCCCAATATCGTCTATCTCAGCTCGACGAACCATATTGGTTTAGTCGATCGCTGTTCGAAGAATAATTATAATAAAAATCTGCGTTCAGAGTTCATTGACTTGAGTTCGACGAACTGTACACATTTCATCGATCTGAGTTTGATGAAATCTATTGAACATTGTTATGCTTAAGGCTTTTCTTGCTCTTTCTCTTTTTCTTGGGTTTCTGTTTTAATTCAGTTGGTTTGTTATTCTCATCTGTCTTTTCTTTACCCTTTTCAGATATGAATTTAATGGGGGTTGAGAGAATATTTTTCTGAATTAAATGAGATTGGCTTGATGAAGTACCGAAGCCCAGCTTGCCATTAAGCCTGACATTTACAGTGCTTGCAATGTCCATCAATTTGATGCTTCTCCCATTTAGGGATTCTTCAAATTGCTTAGGCTCATTCAGTTTAATTTTTAGAGAATTAATCTGTTTAGAAGCTATAACTATTTTATCGTTTAGTTCAATATTTTCAGATAATAGATTTTTCTGATCAATTATCTTATCTCTGAGAAGTTTGATTCCTTCTCAGATTTGATTAGATCATTACATAATAATTTAAATTCAATTTTGAAATGATCTGAATTAAAATCAAATAACGATATTACCCGGTCCTCTTTAGTCTCAGAATATTCTGCTTCTAATTCTTCAGCTTCTGATGGATTTCTTAATGCATTGATAGCCATCAAGCAAGCTTCTTTTTCTTTAGCTTCTTACTCATCTTCACTGGAGCTGGAAGATGAAGATTCTTCTTTTGTATCACTCCAAGTTTCAGCAACAAAGCATTTTTCGTTCTTCTTATACTAGATGGAAGAGGGCTTGCTGTAGTGCTTTCTGGATTCCTTGTCTCTTCTTTTGTCTTTCCTCTGCTTCTCTGGACACTCCGGTAGAATGTGTCCAAGCTTTTTGCAACCAAAGCAGACAATCTCCTTGGGAGGATTTTTATCATATCTTGGTCTATCATCTTGTCTGGATGACTTCCTTCTGAAGTCTTTTCTGGCCATCTTATAGAATCTTTCGGCCAGCAGGCTTAGGAGTTCATCATTTGCTGGAGGAGCTTCTAGTTCTTTAGATTCCTTGAAAGCAATGTTTTGCTCATTCCTTCCTGATGAGGAGGTTTTCTGCTCAACTGCTTCTCTTGTCTTAATAAGCTGCTCATAAGATTTGAGCTTACCTAGAAGAGCCTCAGTAGATATTTCATTCAGGCTTATGGCCTCCTTGATTGTCCAGATCCTGGAGTCTCATTTACTGGGAAAGCACATAAGAATCTTGTCATTTATTTCAGTCAGTGAGATATTTTTGTCTAGGTTCTTCAGCTCATTGACAATTAAGCTGAGTCTGTTGTACATGTCAGCTACTGACTTAGATTCATCTTTCTTGAAATGTTCATAATGAGAGATGAGATGAGATCATCTGTCATTTCTCTCATCAGTTGATCCTGCAACCATTTGGTTGAGAGAATCCCAAATGTCCTTAGTTGATGTGCATTCAACTACCTTTTGAAAGATGTCATCAGACATAGTCTGAGCTAGGATGTTCGTGGCTTTAGCATCAGCCATCTTCAACTTCTTCTGAGCATCTGTCCACTCAGGTGGTGGAACTGTTGAGGTACTTGTTGAAGTTGTTGTAGAAGGAGTAGGGGACCTGTCACGATAGAATTATAGATATCTTCATCAATAGAGTTCATATATAATCTGATTTTTACCTTCCACCGTGCAAACTTATCCAGATTGTATACTGGAGGTCTGGTGCTTAAATATTCTTTATTTTGTGCCATGATATAAGAAAGATACTAAAGATAATAAGATCTATCAATGGAACCTTTAGTTCAGGTGTTAGCCTGTGAAACCAAACAACCTTACCCTCTGATACCAATTGAAAGTGAGGGATAGATCTACTTAAACTCTAGAGGGGGTTGAATAGAGTATTTAAAAACTTTAATTAATGTTTACAATGGATTAAAATAAGTGATAAGTATATATATAATGAGAGATGAAAACAAAACAATCACATCACAAAAAATAGAGCAATCCAAACGACACAAGAAATTTATAATGATTCCCCTAAACTTGGGTACATTCACTCTTCTACCACCCTGTTAGGAATCCACTAACAGGTTTTTGATCAGGTGTCCTGCCACCACAGGTTTTTGCTCAGGTGCCCTGTCACCATAAGATCTTTTTTTTCAAGGGAGAACTCACAACCCTTTTGAGCTTTTGATCAGGTGCCCAAAAACCAAAGGAGTTAACTTTTGAAAGGAGTTATAACCCTATAACAATTGGAAATGAAAAGTGATGTTGTATTCTCTTTCTCAAACAACTGAGAAGACTTTAGTGGATGATGTTGTCAAAGATCCCCTGAGATGAAGAATGGTTTAGGAAGATGAGACCTTTGCACAGGGTGTAGGCCTTGATGGAGATCTTCAGAAACTTCTTGGACTGGTGTTGATGAGTTGTCCTTTTGAAGTCTGAAGCAGAAACTGAAGAAGACTAAATATCTGTGTGATGATGTTCTTCTTCAATTTCCTATAGATGGCAATCCTTTTCTCTGTAAAACTTGTATCACCTGTTGACTAAAAAATCTCTTGTAATTCCCCTTCATTATTTTCTGAAGAAAAGAATCTTGCCTTTTTATATTCTCAAGAATCTCTGCCATTTGAAATTTGAAAAGGAATTTCTGAAATTAATGCTAAAATTCGGAGAGTTGAACGACTGGAATTTGTCTTGAATGTATTTCCTCAACTGTTTCAGTAAATAAGTCAAGTAATTACTCTGTGAAATCTATAATTAATGCTACCAAGCAACAGCTATATTCTTGAGAATATGAGCATTAATTATCAGAGAATTACAGCCTTAGAATAATTCAAACTGAAATCAAAATGAGAGGAAATGCAAAACTAATATTGAGAGAAATCTTCAAACTCAAGACAGATTTCATTGACTTGAACTTCAAGTTCGTCGAGTTGAGAAATTGTCTTCCTCGAGCTGAGCTCAGAGAAAGTTGAATCTAGAAAATAGTCTGTCAAAGTTGAGCTCCAAGTTCGTCGACCTGAGATAGAATTTCATCAACCAGAGAACTTGAGAGAAGAGGGAAGATCGTCGAGCTGAGCTCCAAGTTCGTTGAGCTCTACTCAGAGTAGAGACTTTGAGTTCGTCGATCTGAGTTCGAAGAACTTCGAACTAATTCTCTGAACTCTTAAAAATTGATATTCTTCTATGTCTGGATCTCTGATTTCTTCTGAGGGCTGGATCAATGTTTGTCTAACCTAGTCAAACTGACCTAGACCTAAAAACTAATAATTTGACCCTAGGCTATACATGGAGGGTCAATAACCGAATAGTGAACCTAACCCAAATCTAAACTAGGGATCCAACAACTTCTACCCTCGCTTGTCGCCTCGTTCCGAGGTGTGAGGAGGGGTAGGTGGAAGTGGATTCAATACTGAACCACCACCCCCACCCCCCTCATCGTCGTCCCGCAGGCCTGGGTCGCACCTGTCCCTGGATAAGCATGCATATTCTAACCATGAACTTATTTATCTTCCTAGAGTACTTGACTTTATTGTTTGTAAACATTTGACATCGCTCGCCCGTTGAAGGGCCCATGCTTGTTGCATATTATCTCAACAGATTCTATTTAGTTTTTCTTAGGTGGGTGCGAGCTTGTTTGCTTGCTCGTCTCTCTGGTGGGCGCGAGCCAGCGTGATTCCCTCGCAACTCTAGCAGACACGAGCCAGCGTGGCTCGCTCTCCACTTGGGAGAACGCAAGCCAACGTAGCTCACTTCCTCATAAGTTCTAAAGGGGGTGCGGCGAGTAGGAGGGAATTAGTGGCAGGCTCGAAAATCTAAGTGTCAAGGTGAATTTTTGCTATCCGCACACCTTTCAGTCGACAGGACATTTACCCGCCCTTTTTCCTTCTATAAATAGGCTACATCCCTTCTTCCCATCTACCGCATTTAAAGCCCTCCGCGTCTTCTCCACTCTTGTGATTCCCAGCCATCATTTTCTGGTGAGAACTTTGGCATCCCACGTGCTTAGCAGATCGCGAGATGGGAGGCAGCGGCGGCGATGCTGAGGGAAGGGGCAAGTGTGCCTGGACATTCTCTGACTACCCCTTCTTCTATGCCACCCTCATTGAGGGCGAGTTCCTCACAGTGGTCAGCAACTTCATCCCACCTGGGTTCGAGGCGAGGCGACCCGAAGAGGAGGAGATGATAAATGACCTTTCTGACGGGGAGTTCGCCATCCCCATAACGCATTTCGATGCGGGCCTCCGGCTTCCCATATGGCCCGAGGTCGAGCAAATATTGAAGTACTTTGGGGTCATGCTGGGGCAGCTGACCCCCAAATCGGTGGCGGTTGTGGTCGGGTTCGCCTGCATCCTGTGGGAAGAGCGGATCGAGTTCAGCCTCGTGGTCTTCCGCAAGATGTTCTCCATCCGGGCGAATAAGGACGACACTACGTACTTCTCCAGCAACCACCTCAAGGTGCGGGAGACAGTAAACAAGAGCCACCACTGGCTCCGAAAGTTTGTCTTTGTGAAGGGCGACTTCAGCAATGTACCATTCTCGCCGGTCTAACTCAGCGAGGTGAGCTACTGCCTCCCCCCCCCCCACCCCCCAACCTAGGGGGCCATGAAGTCGGGCTCTGCGGGTTCTTCTAGGGGAAGAACTTTGAGGTCGCGTTCCTTCGCAGGAACGTCGAATCTCTCGCCCCTGTCTCACCCGGGCGAGGTAAGTCACTCGCGCTCGATCCTTTTTACTTAACTTTTTCTCTTTGTAGCTCTAACCCTCATACTATAGGTGAGCGAGACCTTCCCCCGCACCGTCCTTATGAGAGTGCATGGTCTTCTGTTGAGGCGCCGGATGTCGCGCATCGCGAGATCCAGGCCCTCTCCCCCCAGACATGGGTCACCTGTGATCATCCTCCTCCACTGCCTCTGTCCAAAAAGCAGAAGACCGCGGGCGGCGATCCTCCCGCATCTCGGGAAAAAGGCAAGGCCCCGGCGAGCCAACAACCTGAAGTGGTCGTCACTCCTGTCTCTTCGAACGGCGGTCCTATCAGTGAGATGGCTACAACCTCCAGGGCGTGAGAGCAGGCGCCCGCCGACAGTCCCATGCCGAAGGCACACCGTAACTTCGGCTATGGAAATCAACATTTGGACGAGCTCGGCAAACCCCTACTTCAATGGGACTAAGGGGAGAACTGGGTGTCGATCTCCACCTTGCTGCCGAGCTAGCTGGAGCAGGACACCACCAGCGGGCAAGCCTATGCCTTCTATTTTGGCTTGTATGCACATGAGTACACTGTCGTATACGACCAAGAGTCCATACGGGCGATCGTTCACGAGAGCACGCGGGCCCAACTACGCGTCCTGGAGCTGGCTCATATGACGGGTCGTCGGTGCATGCAGATGGAGCGGAACTCCCCCTCGCTCCAGAAGCTCGCCAATGACAAGGATGAGGCTCGCCCCCTCATGCTGGTGGAGGCGGTGCAGCAAAGGAAGCGGGCGGATGAGGCCGACGATGTTCTCGCCGGATACTTAGGGGGTGCGGTAAGTCCCGAAACTCGAACAAAATGCCCTTTTTTAGATTGCCTCCACTAACTCATGTTTCTTTTGTTTATTTTCGCAGGATGTGACAGCAGCCCAGCACCTCGTCCTTCAAATTACCACCCTCCAGAAGGATAATGAGGCACTACAGGCGCGGGTGCAAGAGCTGGAAAATGACGCTCCACCACTGCCCTCCAGCAGCAGGTGTCGGCTTGCCCACTACTCCGACTATGATCTGGAAGAGATGATGCAGAAGAATGCCACCATGGCCGTGACATACACTCTCCAGACCATACAGTGGGCTAGCCTAGTGATGAGCGAAGGCGTAGGGCTCGCTGCGAGCGATGTGGTATCAGAGTTGTTCCTTCTAGTACCAAAGCTGGTCTACGAGTCCAGAACCAACCCCTTTAGGAGAGCTCACTGCCCGAGATATCGCCCTGCTGAACCCCCATGCCACATTTATTTCTTTTTGCATTCGATGTATTTTCTTTTTCATTCTTATAATGTAAATGTGGGTTGAGCCCCATCCTTGTAAATTTGCGAATAATAATACATTCCCTTTTTCAAAAACTCATTGCTTTTGATAGTTTTTCCTCTTTTGTGTACTCGTGACCCGGCTCAGCCTTCCCGCTCACTGCCTCCAAACCCACGCCTCGCTAGTGAGATCGCGCGGTTCCTAGGGACTTTGTTTAGAAACTTGATCAGACCATGGGTAATTGGTCCACGGGCGGCGATCTGCCGCCTTTACTCAAGGAGCTTCCCCGCGGTGCTTTTGAGACTTAGGTCTAGGCGTCTCTCGGCCCGCCCCCTGAGTGCTTGACTTGCATGAACCGGGACCCATCTGGCACGACCTGGAGGCTTTCGAGCGCCTCGTGCAGTTGATCCTCGCAACCTGGGTTGCTCTGCTTGGACAGGATGTTTATGGATTGGAAGTGGCGAGACTTAGCTCGCCAGGATGGGACCTAGTTCGCCAAGAGGGGCTAGACCCAGCTTTCCAGGTGGGCTATGCGAGATCCATCTTCGCCTACAGGGCTATGTTGAGGGGGGAAGACTCCATCGAGTGACATCCAGCCCTATTAGCTAGTGAGAGCCTAGCAACGGGATCTTCTCGGGGTCTGGGGCAGATTCTCTCGAATGACATCCAGCCCTGCCAGCTAGTGAGAGCCTGACAGCGGGATCTTCTCGGGGTCTGGGGCAGACTCTCTCGAGTGACATCCAGTCCTGCCAGCTAGTGAGAGACTGACAACTGGATCTTCTCGGGTCTGGGGAGATTCTCTCGAGTGAGATCCAGCCCTGCCAGCTAGTGAGAGCCTAACAACGGGATCTTCTCGGGGTCTGTGGTAGACTCTCTTGAGTGACATCCAGCCCTGCCAGCTAGTGAGAGCCTATCAGTGGGATCTTCTTGGGGGTCTGGACAGACTCTCTTGAGTGACATCTAGCCCCATCAGCTAGTGAGAGCCTGGCAATGGGATGTTCTCGAGTTTTGTTGAGACTCTCTCAAGTGGCATCCAACCCTGCCAGCTAGTGAGAGTCTGGCAGCGGGATCTTCTCGGGATCTGGGGGACTCTCTCGAGTGAGATCCATTCCTTCCAGCTAGTGAAAGCCTGGCAGCGGGATCTTCTCGGGGTCTACTTTATGGACAGCACCTGCCACACAAACTTGCAAAAAGATCTAAAGAAGCCGTGATATCTCATATTTATAAAAGAAGATGTTACACTTTACTCATGGATAGAAGCGCTTCAAGTCATCACCGCTCCTGTTATGACTGAGGGCCTCGCCCTCCACATTCTGCAGGTGATACTCCCTGACCTCAATACCTCTTTGACAATATATGGACCTTCCCAGTTTGGGTTGAGCTTCCCCACGGCTAATGATCTTCCTGTGACATATACCTTCTTGAGGACCAAGTCCCCTTTCACGAACTGCTTGACCCTAACATGCTTGTCAAAATATTTGGTCATCCGCCGCTTAATTTCTTCATGCCTAACAGCGGCCACATCTCGAAGTTCCTCAGCGAGATCTAAGGAGAGTTGCAGCCCGTCCTCGTTCTCGGCTCTCCATTCCTATCTTCCTTCTTCCACCTCAACTACCTGAGGCGTACGGACCTCGAATTCTACGGGGAGAAAAGCCTCACAGCCGTGGCAGAGCTTGAATGGGGTCTCCCTAGGGGTTGTATTGGGAGTAGTTCTAAGGGCCCTCAGGATCGAAGGGAGCTGCTCCACCCAGCTCTCTTCAAGCCCTCCACCTTCTTCTTCAGCAGGTTCACAGTGATCTTATTCGCCACCTCCACCTGCTCGTTTCTACTAGGGTGATGAACCGATGCGAACCTGAGATCAATTCCAAGCTGTCTACAGAAACTTATAAACTCGGCGCTGGCAAACTGTGGCCCATTGTCTGTGACAATGGCCTGAGGCAACCCGTGTCGGTAGATGATCTCCCCCCACACAAAATTCTGAACCACTTAGGAGGTCACCTTGGCCAGCGCCTTCACCTCCAACCACTTAGAGAAATAATCTATAATCACCAATATGAACCTCCTCTGCCCGCTAGCCTGAGGGACGGGCCCTACCAGGTCAATTCCATAAATGACGAAGGGTCAGGGCACAATGATGCTCCTTAGTCTTTGGGCTGGTAGTAGTTGGAGAAGGACGAACAGCTGGCACTTCTGGCACTTCTTTGCAAACTCGGCGGCATCCCGACCCAAGGTTGGCCAAAAGTACCATTGTCTCACTATCCTCCCTTCCAAGGTCCTGCTTCCCGTATGACTCCTGCATTCCATGACATAAACTTCTTCTAAGATCCTTTGGACCTCCCCTTGTCCACACAATGAGCTAGGAGTCCTGAGAGGGTCTTTCGATACAACTTCCTGTCGCGCATAATATAGTATGTCGACTTGTGCTTGAAACTCTTCTTGTCCAGGCCTTCTGGGAATTCACCTGTGGACAAGAAGGCGATGAAGGGGTCTATCCACGAAGGGTGCTGGTCTACCTCCATCAGCTCTCCTTCCTCAATAAAGGGGAGAAAAAGTTCGGTGATGGTTCCCCCCACCCGTGGTCCATCCTTGGCCAATTGATCTACCTGCTCGTTCTCCTACCACGGCACATGTTGAATGGAGAATGTTTGGAACATGTCGATAAATCCCTTGACCTTAGCTAGGTACAATTGGAGAGTAGGCTCCCTTGCCTCAAACTCCCTGTTGATCTGAGAGGCCACCGCCATGGAATCCTTGAGCACTTCCACGTCATTCACCCCCCAACTCCCTTGCCAGCCGAAGCCCCGCTATTACCGCCTCATACTTCGCCTGGTTGTTGGTAATGTGGAAGTGAACGACCATCGTTTGCTCGATATTTGTTCACTGGGGCTCTCCAGGATCACCCCTACCCCCAAGGAATGCCTTCTCGAGGCGCCATCTACCATCACCTTCCAAGGAACTGGGCGAGTGAGCTTCCGCCTCTGCCACCTCGACCGCATAATCAGCCAGGAAGTCGGTCATCAATTAAGCCTTGATTGAGAGGCGGGGAACAAATGATATATCAAATTCACTCAACTCCAATGACCACTTTTCCAACTTTCCTGAATGTTCCACCCCCTCAAAGATGTTGCGGAGGGGATGGTCAGTCACTACTCAGATGGAGTGTGCCTGGAAGTAGGGTTAAACCTCTAAGCTGAGATGAATAGGGCAAAATCCAACTTCTCTAAAATCGGGTATCGGAGCTCTGCCTTCTTCAGGACCCTGCACACGTAATAGATGGGTTATTTTTTCTTACCCTCTTCCCGGACTAGGACGAAGCTCAAGGCCTCGGCCTTGACCCCAAGGTACAGGGATAGATCTTCCCCCTCCTTCAGTCCCTGGAGCAGCGGAGCCTGTGTTAGCTACCTCTTCAAGGCTTGGAACACTTCCTCGCATTCCCTAGACCATTCAAATTACTGATTTCCCCGCAACACTCTGAAGAAGGGGGAGCACTTCTCTCCTGCCAGAGAGAGGAACCTGCTCAACCCTGCCAACTTCTCTGTCAGCCGCTGGACCTCTTTATCATTCCATGGTGACACTAACTCCATGATCTCCCTCACCTTGTCAGGATTGGGTTCCACCCCTACAGGAGTAAGGAGATGATCAAAGAATTTTCCCCTGATGGTCCCGAAGACACACTTAAAGGGGCTTAGCCTCATTTTATACTTCTGCATAGTACTGAAGGTCTCCTCCAGGTCTCGGAGTTGAGAGCCCATGTTCCGACTCTTGATCATGAGGTCATCCGCATACACCTCCAAATTTCTTCCCTTTTGCTCTCAGAAGACCCGATCCATCATCTTTTGGTATGTTGCCCCTACATTTTTTGCCCAAAGGACATCATTTTATAGCAGTAGCACCCATCCCTGATGATGAAGGAGATATCTTTTATGTCGGGAGAGTGCATCCTGATTTGATGATAACCTGAAAAAGCATCTAAGAAACTCATTAGAGAGAAACCGATGGTTGAGTCAATCAGCGTGTCGATCCGAGGCAGGGGGTAACAATCCTTTGGACATGATTTATTCAAAAGAGAGAAATCTACACACATCCTTCAGTGCCCATCTCCTTTTTTAACCATTACAATATTGGAAGACCCAGCCTATATACTTGATCTTTGAACCGAATCTGGCCTTGAGGAGCTTACCCACCTCCTCTCTAATGGGCTCGGTCATTTTATCCACAGTAGACCTCTTCTTTTGCTAGATGGGGCGAGCCTCGGGGTCCAGGTTGAGGCGGTGGTAGGTGATATTCGTATTGATCCCTGACATGTCTGTCGTGCTCCATGATAAGACATCCATGTTCTTTCGGATGCACTCCAGCATCCTCCCCTGGTCCTTTGGACTTAGCCCCCATCCATGATCTGCACCTTCTCCACCCTGCCTTTCCGGGTAAGAACCTCCATCTCCACCACCTCTTCTGCGGCATTCAGCTGGGAGTAGTCTTCCCACTCACCAGCGGCCCTCTCGCCTGGGACTGGATCCTCCTCCTCCTCAGCTTCCTCTATGGCCATCTCCTCGGCCTACTCCTTCATCACCTCTTTTGCCACCTCCACATGGGTGCAGACCTCTTTCTCCTCCACATCCATCTCCTTTGCTTCCTCTCTAGCCTCCTGCCTGGACACTTCCTCCTTCTTCCTCTCCATCTCCTCAGCTCCCTCCTGCCAAGAGATGGTGTTGACCGTTGTGACCTAACATTCCCTCGCCACCTTGGGATCTCCACGGACCAGGACTTGAATGCCCTCAGCAATGAACTTCAGGCACTGATGGAAGGAAGAGGGTACGTAATGGAAAGGCGCTGATGAGGGGTCGTCTGAATATCGTATTATAACTGATATGAGCATCCACGATGACGAACCTGCAGTTTTATGGACTCCCCCCTAGAGTAACATGGAGTCTCACTCCTTCCACCTCCTTCCTTTTCCCGGAAAGTCCAAACAGAAGCCCATCTAAGGCCAACACCGTCCTGCCATCCACCTTCATCGTGCTGAACGCTTTCTTGAAGACGATGTTGATCGATCACCCGTTATCAATGGGGATCCGAGAGACGGAAAATTTTTTTGACCATGGCCTGGATTACCAGCGTGTCGCAAAATGGATCCTCATGATCTGGCATGTTCTTCCTTGATAAGGTAATCTTCTCATCTGGTGGTAGAGTTAGAGATGTCGAAGCAATGCCCCGACCATACATGGTATGGAGGCTCACCTTGCGGGCGGCCTCAACTCCCCCCCCCCCCATGGATCACCCTGATCCCTCCTCGGCCCCCTACATCATCCCTATCCTCACACCTGTCTTCCCCTCCATGCAGGACCTCTTCAATTCGCACCTCCTGACGAGGCTGCTGCTGCTCCTTGGTTCCCCTCAACTCCAGGAACTCTGGGCATGTGGCCATGGCATGACCCTCCTCGTGATGGAAATCGTAGTAAGGCAGCTCCACCATACCTTCCTGCTTTCTCATCTGACCTCTCCTCCTCCTCCCACAGGGCTATCGCCATAACCTGATGTTGATTGGGGAGATGAGGTATCTGGACCTTCCTTCATCCTTGAGGGTTGAACTGACCATGCCCTTCCTTGGCGGTGGTCTCCTCCGTGGAAACCTCGCCTCTAGCCTGGGTTGTGCCACTCCTGCTGTCTCCAGCCTATTCGATTGTTCGGCTCCTAACGGTCGCACCTGGGCTGCTGTTGTTGCTGCTCCCTCTGTCTGGGCTCGGACCTCCGCACCTCCTGGCCCCTGCAACCCCGGCTCCTTCTCCTCCTCTATGGCCCACTTGGCCAACTTCTTGACGAAGTCTAGGTTCGACGCCTCCTAGTCGACCTCCCTCGCTGCCCTCTTCATCAGCTCCTCGAACGACATCGGAGGCACCATCTTCTCTTCATCCTGAAGAACCCCTGCTGAATCCCCAGGGTGAAGGCCACCATGAGGGTGTGCCCTGACATCTCCTGAACTTGGAGGACCTCCTCTTGGAAACCAGTCCACATAGCTCCCAGAGTCTCGTTCACCCCCTGCTTGATGAGTAACGGGTATTACGACTCCCTCTTCCTCTTATTGGAAGTGGTGAAACTCAGTAAGAACGCCTAGCACAGATCCTCGAAGCAGTAGATAGAACTGGCCGGAAGCTGGTGGAACCAATCTCTCGCCTTCTCCTTGAGGGTGATAGCGAAGAGCCTGCACTTGAACGCAACCGACATCTGTCGGATCGAAACCACATCCTCGAACCATTAGATATGTTAAGCCGGGTCATCCCTCCCGGTATAGTAGGACATCTCCGACTCATGAAACCCCTCTGGAACTAGGGCGGATGAGACCAACTCACTAAAGGGGTTGTCATCCCATGCTAGGCAAGTCGGGCGATCTCGCGCCTCCGCCTCACTGATTCGGCCCGCACTTATCGATCAGGGGAACAGAGCTCGCCCCGACAGATCCCGCTCGCCGCCTTCTACTTCCACCTCCTTCCCAAGTCGCCTGACAGGGGCATTCTCGCCCGGGGCTAATGTTGTGACACTTGGGACAGCTGGTGTCGAGCACTCGGTGCGAGTGCCGAGTGCGAACATGGTGAGGTTCTGCATCTCTTGTCGGAAATCCTCAAACATGCCAAGAGTGGCGAGAGGGGGAGGGGTACGGGGGGTGGCGAGCCGGCCTGGTCAAAACTTTGCCCTTTGCCTCCGGTCATTGGGCCCCACTAAGGTTTTCAGTGTCGATCACGCTCCACGCTCACCACACCAAAATGTTTAAACCAGAAACCGGCTTCTGTGGAGTCTGAACCCTTGTGGAAGGGGTGACCACACACTTATTTTTGCATAGCAAGCTTTGCTGACCGAAGACTTAGAACTTAAGAAAGTTATTTAATTCAAGGTTAGCTAATCACCTAAAGAGGGTGAATATGTATTTGAGCTTTAGTAAATCTTTTATGGGTGTTTTCAAGTTGTTCTAGCTAGAGCTTGTCCTTTAAATCCTGCAATAACAAAGAAAAGCAAGCACAATACATCAAACACATGGATTTATAGTGGTTCCCTAATTGGGTATATCCACTTTCCCTCTCACCTATCCAACTTATTTGTTGGACTTGGCATAAACTCCTTCACTAGGCTACTTAGAGCTTACACCTCAGGCCCTCAGTCGTACATACAGATTCTTCACAGAATCCAACTCAAAACCACAAGGGTTCCTACCTCAGAGCCCTGCAGGACTCCTACAGCTCAGTGATCCACTGATCACCTACCTTAGCCTTATTTATAAGGCCTACAACTCAGGCTAGTCAGCCCTACAGCTTCAGGCACACGACCCTACTCTCAGAGTGCTGCAGCAGTCCTACAACTCAGTACCCTTCCAGGTACCTACATCTCTGTCTCCTCCAAGCCCTACACTCAGTGACAAACTTGTCACCTACAGCTCAGTGACTCTCAAGTCACATACCTCAGGCACAAGGCCCTACACTCAGGCTGAGAGAATAGCCTTAACTCAGACCCACACTTGGATCCAACCTAAGAGAGCAACACTCTCCTACCACAGCCACTTAAGCCCTACAACACAGATCCTCACTTGGATCCTTCCTCCAGTGCCCCAACTGGGCACCTACCCCAGTGACAAATTTGTCACCTACCTAGGCACAAACTGCCCTACATACAAATTCAAATCTATTGAATCCTACAGGAAGATAATACAAATTATTTTAAGAAAAATAAAAACAACTAACTCAGAGAAGTATCTATGAGTCAACTTTATTGGACGAGCAAATATCAGTCCAGCCCACTTGCTGTAGAAGGAATCAGTCTTCTTCTATAGCTCAACTTTTCAACTCCATAGATAAGCAGCTACCCACTTACTGAAGAGATGAATCAGCTACACTGTTCTTGATGAGAACAAACTTGTTAAACTTTGAAGTGCTTCAGCTATCTTTCTTTGCCTTCAGGCTAACTTGGCCGGACTTTAGCTTTCAAGCTTGATCGGAAGAAAAATGTCCAGCCGCCTCTTTCTATTTCTCTTTCTATTTTTTCTGCGTTTTATCCTTGTGTATTCGTTAACCCTAATCCCTTTACAGTTTCCTTTTTATATGCGTTGATTTGAATCAACGACATAATAGAATGTGGCCCACCGGATTATTGAGCGCCATCACCATCAGAAAGGGACAAAATATCTTTCGGCGCTTTGCAGCAGTTTTCCCGCAACGGCTTCCTGCAATTTTGACTTGATGACGTTAGCAGTGGTCATCAACATCTGGACTTAAAACAATTTCAGAATTCCATCAAGCGTTGAGAGATGTTAAGATACTCAATGTCATCAGACTTAGCTCTCAGCGCTTCTGGACTTAGAAATTTCCTGGCTTTGTCTCACCGATTTTGTCTCAATGATTTTTCATTATTAGCTGAGACATGCCTTTTTCTTAGCGCTTTCTCCTTTTTAGCTGAGACAAGTTTCTGTCTCAGTGGTATCTTCACAGTTGTCTCAGTGGTTTCTTGCTTTTAACTATCTCAGCGCTTCCTTCTTCATTAGAAACGTTGAGTGAACTGCTTCACTCAACGCTTCTGGATTAAGAAAAAATCCAGCTAGATTTGTCTCAGCTATTTACCTCTTAACTGTCTCAGTGCTTCCTGTTTTATTAGAAGCGTTGAGTGAATCTGCTTCACTTAACGCTTCTGGACTTAGAGAAATCCAGCAAGTTTTGTCTCTGATGTCTCAGCGGTCTCAACGCTATCTTCTCAGCTGTCTCATCGGTCTCAATGCTATCTTGTGTAACGCCCCGAAAATTGTATTTGAGTTGTTCGTGTAAAAGGGATTTTTGGTGCTTGTATAGGGGTACACGGCCTAGGACACGGGCGTGTCCAAGGCCGTGTCTCTGGCTGGTGTTTTGGCCGTTTTCATCCCGAGAAGGACACAGCTAGAAACACGGCTGAATGACACGGGCGTGTGCCTAACCGTGTCTGTACCCGTGTTCCCGAAAGCCGATTGAGTTCGACGAAAAGTGTTCGGGAGGAACACGCCAGGCGACACGGGCGTGTCGGGAGGGCATGTCCCCCTGCATTCGACGATCGCCAAACGGCGCTCGACGATTGTCGAGTGACCCTCTGCATTCGACGATCGACGATTGTCGAGTGACACGGGCGTGTTCATACCTGTGTCCCTACCCGTGTTCAGTTGGGTCGTGTCTGTTACCGTGGCGCTTATATGTGACATGCCCCCTAGTCATGGGCGTGTCGAGGACCCGACATGGGCGTGTCAGGTGAGACACGGGCATGTCTTTGCCCGTGTGTCTTTTCTTCATTCGACGATCGTGCCAGAAGCAAGGCACACGACCTGGAACACGGCCATGTGGGAGGTCGTGTTCGGCCCAGGTCAGGGGATTTTTGTGCAGATCTGAGCCGTTCATTTTCTTTAATTGAGATCCAATGGCCCAGGTGGTTTCCTGCTCTATTAAGGCGGGAATGGGGGAGTTAACTCTTCATTTTCTCCAAGCCATTCTCTTTCCAAGGAGTTAGAGAGAGGAGGAAGAAGGAGGAGGATTTAGGCCGCCGGCGGAGCATCGGAGCACCGTTTGGAGAGCCGAGAGCGGATCCATGGAATAAATTCCATTGCGAAGACTTATATACGTGTAGTTTTTTCATGGCGTAAAAGCGGACTACAAGGGTAACTATTCTCTACTTGAGCATGTGAAGCTCTCTTCCTTTTTGCATAGGGAAACCCGCTCCGCGAGTGTGCGGTGAGTGTGTTGTGTTCCTTGGGGTTGATGTGAATAGTCCCCTTGAGGTGCATATAGAGTCCGGAATCGAAGTACGGGCATAGGCATTGTGTGTGAAGCCTATCCGGACGTGTATTGTCTGGATCGGTGATGTTGCATTTGATATGTTTTGCCAGAGAAGACTTCGTGCTTTGGGTTTTTTCGGGTTTCTACGCGCTAGATTGCAACAGGGATCCTTGGGGATTAACTCCAAGGCACACCCAGAAAATTGAGCGAAAACATGTTCTGCTAACTTGGCAGTCAGGGAACCGGCCTTGAACATAACTGGGTTATGTGATTGTTTGGAAAAGTTTTGGGATCCGAGAGAAGCTTGGCTCGTGCGTATGTCTTAAAGTGATTACGTGCTGTGAGCAACGGGCAAGTGGAATTGGACCTAGGCTATGTGGTTCGGTGCGAGAGACCCGAAAAGGGGACTGGCCATTGGCATAGTCGGGAGCCTTAGACAGTGGTCAGAAAGGCTAAATGCACGTGGTTGCCATCTTTGGGATGGTGGTGAAGACGCTGAAGTGCCAGGATTCACCGTTAATGTGCCCTGAGTGCACGGGGTGTTTGACCGTGCGAGCCTACACCTGTGGCGCAGTATAATTGCGCTTTATTGCTTTACTGGGCAAATGTTATGCAGGGAAAGAGCATCGTCGTCCCGAGTAAGGGGCGGGGTCGTTATAATTTGGTCGGATTTTGACTGACCGTTGCTTTGTTTGCCACCGTGCGGTGGAATGTGCTTGCAGGTGCTGCGGAGCCGAGTACCAAATAGTGGGCTGGAGCCCATGTTGCTGTGCTGGCCCTAGAAGGCCAAAGCGAATAGATGTACTTTACTTTTGTCATGTGTGGCCGGCCTGCGAGTCGATGTATGGAAAAAATTATTTAATTAAGTGAACCTCTGTAAGGCCATAATGCCAAGTTTCTTTCAGTATATTATTATTTCATTCCATTGGTAGTGATTGTGGATATTCATGTTATTTGGATACAAGTTTGAGTTCTTTCTACTTTTAAAAGCTTCTGCTAGAATGCTCTGTGTAGGACGAGTAGTCTTAATTGGAATGTTTGGATATTCTTATGTAACCCTTCCGACTGTCTGTGGTATATGGGGTCGGGTTCCAAGTGGACCTTCTGTTATATGTCATGCGACGGATGGGGGTGTTACATCTTGTCAGCAGTCTCAGCTGCCTTAGCACTTTTGCCTTAGACAGATTTTTTAGCTTTAGCTGCATTCGACGATCTGTGGGTTGAGCTTGACTAACTTTAATCTTCTCAGCGGTCTCAATGCCTTCTTCTTAGTGGACTCAATGCATTTTTCCTTGGTTGATTTTTTTGGCTTTAGCTTAACAAGTGTTGAGCTTAGTTCGACGATTTGTAAGCGGAGCTCGACGAAAGTTGAAACCTGAACTCTTGTGCTTATCCCACTGAATGTTGAGTTGCGCTCGACGATCAGCGAGCTGAGTTTGACGAACTCTGAGATGAGTTCGACGAAATTTGAGTTTACTGCCCTACTTATTTTTCTTCCTTGTCCAATCATGAACTGCATGCATGCATGAACTAAAACACACATCAAATACATTATGCTCCTTAGCATGATTGGTGATGCCCCTTCAAATCCTAAGGAATATTGTAGGGCACAATTTCCAACAATCTCCCCCTATTTGAAAAGGCAGAACACATATCCATGCTAAGGTACATCAACACAAGAAATATATATCATGATAGGTCAATGAAACATTATCATGACAACTAGCCATCCCAGAACAGGAAAACTCCCCCTAGATGAGATGTCTTAACACTATGATTGGCAGATCAATAGTGCAGGTTAATTATCAATTATTTACAATGTGATGGTATAATTAACAACACAAGCTTTATTAAATATTATGATCAAGATGAACATAATCATTAACTTTGCTAAACAATCGTAGCATACTTGTGATTATAGGATTTTTATGAACGAATAGCATATTTATCAATCATTGATATACACAGAGAGGTGCATTATCGATTTATCACCTCAATATGGTCAAGGCCAAAACATATTAATTTCATTGATAAATATTTGAATTTTTTATATATTGTTGATGATCATTACAAGACATAAATCAGACAGAATAAAAAAAACTGAAGTCTTGCATTCTTTTATCAGTTAGTCTTTGAAGAACTTTCACCAGCATCCTTGGTTGCAGCAATCTTCTTCAAATTTTTAGTTTGTTCTTCTGCCTCTTGAAGTAAAGGAATGACTTAGAAATATATCTGGAAGGTATTTTCCTGGGGTTGCTCTTCCTTACCAGATTCTCCGTGAATACTCTTTCCCTTAGGGAATTTCTTTCCAAATATTTTATACATTCCTCAGAGGGATATACATTATCAATATTCTTTAGGATTTGTCCATAACTTACCCAAGCATTGATAATGATGGATTCAGAGGCATCACTAAGTTGTTCATAGTCTGGATCATCTTTATTCTCAGCTTTCCTCTTTGCCATGAACTCTTCAGCCATTTGAGTTCCTGCTCTCTTTCTTCTGGCAGCAAGCTGTGCATCCTATGTAATTATAGCTTGTGTTGGGAAGTCTAAGTCCTCTGGCCTTTTTCTATCCAGGAGGGGCAGGTGTAGTGCCACCCTGGTGCCTTAAATTACATTGAAGGCTTGATCTTCAATGAGAGATGCTATCTTAGCATGGATACTCTCTCCCTTTATGCCTTCTTCAGATATGGACTTTTGCAGTAAGGTGGTGTTGGCTTCATTCATGCTTGATATAGATTTGAGTATTCTTCCATTGTCACCAAGCAGCTCATCTTTTAGGAGTAGTGCCTCTTTCATTGATTGGAAGGCAATATTGGTGACATGATGATTTACATGATCTGCTGCACCCTTGATCAACTCATCAGTTGCACTGATATAATTCTTGACATATCCTATGTCAGCTACAGTGAGTTTTTGGCTTGTGTCCAGAGATTCCATAAGGGTGGTCAGCTTGAGTCCAGTAGTTCCAGCCTTGTCAAACCAGGTGGTGACCTGTTTGTTTAAGTGAGATATTTTTTCTTTAGTTTCATTTACTTTAGCTGACAATTCATCCCTCAGTTTGCCAACTGATTGATCAGCATACTGCTTGAGGGTTGTGGTCTGAGCATCCATGAGTGCTTTAATTTGATTTAGAAATTCCTCATTGGAGATGGTGTAGATGAAGTATGGCTCATAAGAGGAGGTACAACATTCTGGGCAGAGATCTGAGAAGGCTCCCCATCAACTATACCACCTATAGAATGAAACATTTCTTTAGCTAAACTTGTTTTAACATTATTAATTAAGAGGGAATGAGTTTTACCAGTCGTGGGTGCAGACTCAACTATTCTATTGACAAATTGATCCAAGTCTGTCAAATCCATCTAATCATGCTCCCCCTCAAACTGAGCATCCTTCTCTGGGTTTGACTTATTAAGATAAGTATCTTAAGTCTCAGGAGGCTCCCTATTATCTTCTGCAGCAGGGATATCTTCACTTGCTACAATACCATCAGTATCACCCATGTCTGCCTCATCTTCTGCAGTGACCTCTTCTTCAGTAGCATTCTTTGACACTTGTCCTGACCTTGGAGGGTTAGCATGGATTTTATCAACATGCACAGCAGCATCCTGGAGTTGAATGTTTGTAGAGGATTGACTGAGAGATAAGTCAATCTTCAGACCAGCATCAGTTGGAGAGGATGATCCAAGCTCTGGTTCAAAGCTAGAAGTTCTTTCTTCCTCAGTAGGTTTCTTCCTTATATCTTTAGAGGAGTCCTTTATTCCTGAGGGTTGGCTCATTGGTAGGACTCTAGTGAATCTACCCAAAGTCTTTATGTTCATTCTTTTTAGGTAGTGAATCGTCACCCTAAGTTCCTGTGTAAAAGTGTCAGGATAGGTGTTCACTAGGTATAAGGAAATAATTCTGCCCAGGTTTGGAGAGAATATGCAGTCTACTATTCTCTGATAGATGAGAGAAGACCATGAGGTCTGTTCAGGATAATTCTGGTCATAACTTCAAACATGAGCCTGGAAATGGTGTCATGTGATCCAGGTTTGCAGATAAGGGCTTTCCTTACAATGTCTGCTAGCAGTTTTCCTCTCTGATTGAAGAATTTTTCTTTTCAGGGTCCCAGATTTGGCCTCATTATATCCACACCATGTGAGAGCACTATCTCTATTCGTGTCGGCGAGCTCATCTAGGAGGGCCTTTCCTAGTCTCTTAGGGTTTACCTTTATTTTGATATCGTCAATCTTAGACCTAAGAGAGTTTTGAGAAGGGGACATTTTGATGTTTAAGAAGAATTCCACTACCTTTTTTCTAAGAATGGTGGAGGGTTCAGAAAGGGTATATTCCAAGCCTGCGACCTCAATCATCCTTAATACAACTTTAATCTCAGGAGAGGCATGATTGAATCCATCCCTTACAATTTCGTATCCATCCTGAAGCTCCTTAATGACATTTTGTGTCATCGAAACTGTGCGGTGAGACGCTGAGAAGGTTTCGGTCTCGACGGTTAGGGTTAAAGCTTTGGAGAGTGATGTGGCTTTTTGTTTTTTGTCTCCTTTAAATATTTAATGAAAAGATTTAATTAATTTAATTAATTTTTTTCATTTGACTATTAAGTTACGCATTTTTGACTTGACGGAATGCTCGACGAATCCTGTTAGATACAGGGCACTTAGTGCTTTTACTATATCTCTCAGTTTTTCTTCTATTAGTTCCATGCATGCTTAATTTGTGGTTTCCTTACCGATTGGTTATATATTTTACTTGACTTTGTAAAAATTTGTCAAGATAAATAGAAGGGGACCTAACATGTGAATGTGCCTATTCTATTGGCACCAAATTTGTGCATTGTTTTGCCCTAAAGCTTGTTAATAAATTATTTTAAATTTTTTGTGTAAAGCCTACAAAAATTAACAGTGTGAATAATTGAATCACTGTTTTTCTATTTGATGTGCTAGATTATATTAATATTGAGCACATCTAACATAACTTAATCAAATGGCAAACTTAATCTCTATATAAGAGGGAGAAACATTCCTTGAGGCCTGCTTCCTCTAGCTTTTGAGGATTACTAACTTGACAGCCTCAACCTTAATTTGTTGCTTTTTTGGATCATATTCCAAGAGCAACTATCTTATCCCAGTCATTTGCCTTGAACACCCATTGTCTAAATACCAAGTCTTAATTTGACAGGTACTTGGACTATCCTGCAAAACATAATTCATTTACCCTTAGGCACCCAATGATAATTGGGTCCTATGTTCTTGCTAGCATCATAAAAAATCTGCCCCACTCTCTGCTTAGGCTGAGCACCTTTCTGTCCACTAGTCACATTCAGGTTATGCCAACAATCAGTGATGAAGTGACTCACTTTTCCACAGCACCAACATTTGTGAATGTTGTATCTTCTCTTTAGGACAGCACAGAATTGTTGTCCATGAGAGATGTGAGCAAAACCAAACTTTGTTGGATGAGCATTGTATGATGCTGCCCCCTTCTTCTTGAGTGAAGGTGCTGAGGAACAGAATATAGCTGGTCTAAAATGAGCCTGATGTATTTTGGAGCCTGCCATCTAGTGGACATTCTCATTTCCTTAGATAGAGGATAATTGGATCCAAATCTAAAGATTAGAGGCACAACAATATCAGATCTGTACGAAGGAGGAGTTCTCTACGAAGGAGAAGGCAATTGCTCCACATGAAATGTTAGAGAAAGTGAAGAAATTGTGTTCTATACGAAGAAAAATGGCGTTCTACACATAACGGGTGGAGGAGAAGTGGGAAGAGGTGAGATGTCTGACAACATAGAAATTGCAAGAGGGAGAAGAGTGTCGCCGGAGAAGCGAACCTGCGCCCGAAGAAGTTGAATGTTGTCGAGAATGTGATCCCTAAGCTGGAGAAGACGTCACCTGTGCCAAAGAAAGCGATTCGCCCTCGTCACAAAGAAGAAAACCTAAAAATGTGTTCGATGGTATCATAAAAGAGGCCCTGTGCCGGAGACGATCACAGTTCATCGTCGGGTGTCGTGGATCTCGTGGTCGACTGTGAGAAGTACACCTAAAAACGCGATGAAATGGAGGTTGGGCTGCGGGTTTCGGCACGCAGGTTTTTTCACGCCGCGATTTTTTGTTGCAGATGGAAACGAAAGCACAAAAAATAGAAAAAACGGGTCCGGGCGTTTTAATCAAACGGAACCAAGCCAAAAACGCTAAAACAAAATAGGGCCTTTAGTATTAAATGATACTTTTGGTGTGGACATAGAGAATAACATTGACATTGATGTTTGAAAGAGTTGTACAAAAAATATACAGTTCAAATGAACAACAAAAAAAGAAATCAAATGCAAGTAAGAGAAATCATAGATTCAACTTCGAGTAAACAATGAATCCATTGGTACCAATAAGGTTAAAATGGAGGCCAAAAAGAAGTTTCAAAAAATTAAAAGAGTATGTTTATCTTAACAAAACGACTCCCTCCCACTTTGAGTACGAATTGTTGGCAGGATGGTAGTCTTGGAAACAAAATAAAATATAAAAGGGAAGATGCTGCCTATTCGTAAGAACTTAAAATATGTTGACAAAGTACGTCATAATTTCACCTTTTTGATCTGAACACATAGTGGTCTCCTTTGACGTGTTGGGAGATGAACATTGTGGGTACCACGAGATTAGTGAAACTTTGAATGCAATGGGTGATTGGCCACATGTACGCAATGTCTTTTTTGGGAACTTGAAAACAAAAAATTTTATATATGATATCATTATGAAAAGAAAGACGATTAGAGTTGGCACAATCCCTAAAATGCACAGAAGTCTGCGCCATTTACTAAATGGATGATACTAGTGGATGTGGGGCTCATAATATCTTCATGCTATAACATAGCATTTGGTTCAGTTGTCTAAAATGCAAATCTTGACTTTCTAACCTCTTCACTCACCTATGCTGCCAAGTGCTGACACTTATTTGCATTGATTTCATAAATGATAATCATTACATTCAGTTGCAAATAAATGATTGCTCTCTGATACCACACATTACTCCATGTTGGCTAAAACATCATGAACAGATGTGAAAAGTTGGGGAAGACATTATTATAACAGACATTGTCATGCACCACCACCAAATATGAACCAGCCAATTTAATTGTGTTGGAGGATCTTCAATGTTGTGAGGTAAAAAAAATATTTAATTTTATAATTGTGTTACCATATAATTATTCAAATTTATAAGTTTAAAAATTTTAACAATTTTTAGATTTGCAGGTTTAAAGATTATGACAACATTGAATGATTTTTTATTATCAAATTTTGCTAATTTTTGAGGTACAACTTATTTAATTTTAAGTTTTGGTAAGCAAATAGATATTTAATTTGCAGTTTAAATTTTTGAAACATTTTTTACACAATTATATGTTCAAGAAACCGGTGTACAAAGAAGACAACATTGACATTTTTATTTGTTTTAAATTTAACTACTTTATTTTATGTTCTTTTAAAAATATTTACTTTTGTCAGCTTACTATGATATTATGGAATGTTAAAATATTTGAGAATAAAATTTTTTGGTAGTTCTTTAAATTTTACACTTGTGAATATAAAAAGATTGCTTGGGAAATAACAATTTGATTTACAAAAAAAAATGTGAATAGCCAAAAACTATAGTGTGGATAACAATGCCTAAATAATTCACATCCTAAATGCTACATATATATCATGCATGTCAATCAATTTTAATAAAATTGATTTGTTTAATGGTAACTTCTCCAAAATTATTGTTGACATGTCTAATGATAACCTTTCTTGAATAGACCACTGACATGTCTAATGACAGTCTACCATAGTAGTATCAGAGCTATACTAAAAACTTTTTGAATTTTATATATTTTCTTGTTAATTTTAATTTTGGGATAATGTAACTACTTCAATGACATTGTATTATTAGTTTTTTTTGAAATATATTATAATATATATTAAGTAATTAAATTTTAAAAATTAGGGCATAGTTGACTTTTTTGTTTCACCAAACCCAACTTTTCCCTTTTAATATTGTAAAAATATATATATTTGAGGTGTGAATTGCCAAAAATTTATTTCTCCTTTATTTCAAATTCCTTAGTTTTTATTGGGCAAAATTCTTGAAACCTAGATCCTTTTCAAATCTAAATTTTTGGGTGAAACAACAGCATGACTAGTGGTGTCTCAACACACAATGTTATCCCGAAAAGCCACTAATGTTATGCCATGTTAGTCGGGATCTAGATTTGTAAATGGAGCTAGTTAAAAAAGGCGATTGTTATGCGTAAATCGAATTTGGATACGTGCAAATCAATTTTACGTGAAGACCAAATATTATAAGTCCATAGCAAATTGTTACGTGCAAACCAAAATTAAAATTTGAAAATAATCATTTAAATAGATAAAAGATTAAAATGAAACTACAAAAAATATATCGATCATATTTTTTTGCAGCTTCATGATGAAAACTCTAAAAAATTGTAACATTAAGCTTTGAAGTACAAATTATACCAAAAAAAGAAACTTTTTAAATCATCGTGTAAGTCTTCTTTTTGTTCCGACTTTAGCTTGAATTCTTGCATATGCCAAAAAAAGTGTATCAAACTTTTAAAATTCATAATATAATGTACAATAATTGAATATGTGATAATCTTATAGTGTCTGTAGTCCCAAATTAGCGATGTAAAACTTGTTTGACTTCAAGTTTAATGAAGCGTATTAGTAAGCCATTTTGACACCTATAAAATGTATATTTGTTAGTGAACACTAACAAAATATATGAAGTCATAAACTCTACAATTTAAATTTAATGGTTATCATTGCTCAACAATCTCTTCATAATACCTCCTCCAAAGCGAGATCTATGGAAGTAGTGGACAATCAACCGGCATCTTCAGTTGTACAAAATGATTTTCCATGAATGAATCTCATGATTATTGTTCTTCGAACAACCAGAGGCGGTGAATGCAAAAACAAGAAGTGAAAGACTGAAACATGCTGAAGTGAACTACTGCAATATTATAGCGAGAAGCAATAATCAATCCTATATCATACATGGTCATCCACTTATCCAAAATTGCAAGAGCAACTGCAGAATCCAAGGAATTTAGCAATTCCATTCTTCTCATCATCCCAAAAATATCATCACATAAGACCTTTTTTGTTGTAGTTCCCGTGATAGATCATTACACACTTGAACGATTGGTTGAAGTAATACCAACTATACATAACAATGATAGTTTGTATCTGTTTGTCTTGTACATGAACTCTAATAAAAACACCGACAAAAACATTTTACATAATTGAGTTGATAATCGATGAGCAAAAAATAAACTTTCCAACCGATTAATCTCAACATTAACTTTGTTGAAGCTAACATAGCCACTATTAGTGATACATTTGTATATAAATTGTACCTGAGTAATCTCATTCAACTCTGCTCTTTGCATCTTTGCCCTTTATTATAAATAGTCCTCATTACAGTGGTGTTAGAAGGATCTCTCTTCTTCAAAGCCAATAAAATCTTCCAAGGAATGAGCTTCAAGATGAACAATTTCATGGTTGAGTTCTCCGCACTTCACTTCAAGAGTCTTCTTATTTATATGTGCATTTTCTAACCTTTCAGTGAAACGGACAACCCACCACTTTGTCCTACTTCTTCGCA